>RPOG01000465.1:0-350103 GCA_008086565.1 Thalassoma bifasciatum | reverse complement strand
GCGGGGAGGCTTTGCAAAGACACATGTGAGGCGTCTGTTCACCAGCGCGCTCCCCGCGGTACATAAATTCTGGGCTTCCACAGAGGGACGGGCCTGAAGTGGAAGCAGACATCCTTTACCAATAAAGAGTATTTTTCCAGCTTCGCTAATAGCCCGGAGAGCGAAGGCTGACTTTGGTTACAGTGAGAAGTCAAAGCAGTGATGACACATTTTCAAAAGGGAAACTACCCCTTTATTTTGTCCTTTGATTGGATTGTTTGTTGGTTTACATATTCCGTGTGTGCCAGTTCTATCCTCACATGCATTTTTTTTTACTGGTTTTTCTGGAGGTATTAAAGCAGTTTTTTTAACCTAACTTTTTTGATCTTGTAAGTGGAGATTGGGATTGAAAATGGCGCCATGATCTCTATCCATCTAATAAATTTTAGGGATAAAAACAACCTTAAACGTTGTTGTCATCTACCTTTAATTCACTGTTACACAAAGAAGAAGCAGAACTGTGTAACTAATGTCTGTATGTTTTTCCCTTTTTTAGAGAAGGATCACATTGTTGTAACTTCCAAAGATGCTCTAAATTGTTGATGCAACAAATATTTTAAGTCACCAGGAAAGTCATTGTCTCAACAAAGACGTATTTGAAGAAATAAAAAGCAGCAGCAGTAACTTGCTCTAGTATCAAATGAAAATACCGAGTGGTAAAGTGCTGATTCAATAGTAGAAAGTAAAATCAGAGACAATCAAAAAGTTAAAGCAGCAGATAAAGTCTGTTTATATACAACACTCTGGAACCAAACTCTTTTCTACAGGGCGGCCAAAGATTATCCCATTTTTAAAGCAGCATACAAAGTCTCTACGACTTGGATAATGTAATCTCCTATTCCCCAGTTACATCAGTGATGACAATTTTCTCCTGGAGGCAACTTCAAGCTGCAAGGAATGAATGCTGATGCAGAAGTGCAAAAAACTGCAGTATCTCAAGTGTCCACTTGAGTCCGACTCTGTAAGTACCAGAAAACACATACACACATGATCAAAACCTTAAGAAACTAATAATAATCTTTTTTTCCAAGCCAAAATCAAAGCTTTAGCCACAAAGTTTACAAAAAAAAAGGTGCTAACAAATGGTTTGACATCACTTTGGTCTTTGTTGTCAATAAGCAAAAGTAAAACTCTCTGAATTCTCTGAGCAAATCCATTTGACACGATGTGAACAGTCTGCCTCTGGTTCTGCTTGTGTTAATGAGAGTTAATTGCCGTAGTTTAGGGGTTGTCAAAGGGTTTCATCCAATCAGAATCAAGCATCTTGCACAGCAGGAAGATCAGGAAGAGAAGCAGGCAATAAGTAAAATTTTAGTCACTTTTAGAAATAATTGTCAACAGATTCATTTTTTTTAGATGATAAACACTGTTGACACTTAACTAATATGGATATTTGAAACACCCATTGTGGTACAAAGACTTCTGTTTTCACTGTGTAAAACTTGTTTGTGAACAAATAGAATCAACAGCACAGACATCCACTTGAGAATCTGATCCAAATTTCTTTTTAATGCCTCTTTTATGAAACAACAAATCAGCGTTGTGTTCTGCTTATTTACCTCCTGCACAAAGCCTCCGCTGCAGCCGACAGGGGACATTTGCATCTTTGCAAAGAGACTTTTTTTTAAGGGAAAATGACAATAAAGCTTAGTGCATTTCTCATCTTCCAAACAATAACATCATTACGTGATGGAAACGCCTCTCAGGAGACCATTTCTGTGCAGGCAATTACAGATTGTGTCTTCCCCACACGCTGCTCCGGGAACACAGTGTCAGATGACAATTTCATTAGCTAAGATTACAAGCAGATTGCAGGAATTACAGGATATTATTACACTTTTCTGCCTGAAAGATCCAAGAAGAACTGTGTTGGTCACACAGTCTGAGTGGTTTTGCTATAAGTAAGAATATTGATGCATCATTGAAAGCATTAAAAATGAAAAACAACAATCTATACCCTGCATATTTTGAGTGTCTGGAGCTGATGCATATGTGTCTTCTCAGTAACAAACCATAGAGACGACATTTCACATATGATTACAATTTATGATTGCATTTCTAGATGGTTTCTATTAATCTGCTTCTTCTTCTCTCATCTTCCTCTCTGGTTTCTCACTTCCTGTTGAAAACAGCGTGATTCTGAGGGAAACGTCAACAGAGGATTGTTGTGCCGTTTGATGTGCATGGCAAGGAAAGAGCTAAGTAATTGATGAAAGCTTGATTGGAGTGATAACCAGCCTTGGCAGCCATCTGAAGAATCAACATATCCTGTAGCACTCTGAGGCAGTGATGAGCTTTTAAGGAAAGACAATCCTTGACTGGAGAGTGAGGAAGGATCCAATGAGGAAAATAAAAACAGATCCTGTACAGATGGTCTGTTGGGAAAGCACAAAGAAACATCTATTTTCAGTTCACTTGTCCTTTTATTTCCTGAAACCAGTAAAATAGTATTTCGCTTAGCTGTCATCAAGCGTGGAGCTGTTGACGGGGGGATTTGAAGTCTGTTTAAGTTGCGTGTTTCTTCCGTCTCCAACAAACTCTGGGAAGGCTGTGTCACATGCCAGCCCCATCACTGAGTTTAAGTATTTGAAAGGCAATCATACGTTGATGTGGCGAGCTGCCTGTGATCTAAAACCTTGATGTGCAAAATAAAGGGTTCAGCTTGTGGTGTAACTCGTTGGACGTTTTTGCAGGGAGTGGACAAAAAATGTCTCAAGCCTGAAACCAATAGCCTCTAATCAGCGAGAGCCATGCATCAGAAGTGCAAAAGAACACCAGAGTGTGGTGAGGGGGGGCAGGATGGAAAGATAGTCACCATCAGTGGTGTGCACAGAGGAGGGGCAGACCTCATGGCCTAATTGTAGAAAAATCATGCTTAAGTGCCCTTGTTGGACTCAAATGTGTGCTCAAGTGCCTAATCTACCCCTTTGGTAGGTTAAAATATGATAAACTACCCTCCTTAAAGCCAAGGCTTACACTAAAGTGCACTCTTGGGAGCCAAAATACTCTCAAGTGGCAGACACATGCTTAAGTGCTCTTCTTGGTACCAAGCTCGTGTTTAAGTGTCTTTAGGGAGCCAAAACACGTGCTAAAGTGAGCTCTTTATTGGTGAACCGTACTTATCGCCCCTTTCAGCCTCTCAAAACATGATAAACTGCCCTCTTGGGAGCCAAAACACATGTTTAAGTGCTCTTGGGAGCCAAAATGCGCTATAGTGCTCTCCTCTCAAGAGTCAAAAATGGCTAAAGTGACCAATTGGAGGCCAAAAAATGCTAAAATGCCCTCTCAGGAACTAAAGTGCTTGCCTAAGGGCACTCTCAGGTGTCAAAACATGCACTAAAGTGTCCTCTTGGGAGCTGAGATATGCAAAAGTTTCCTCCTGGGAGCCAAAACAAATGCTGAAGTGCCCTGCTGGTTGGTGAACCCCACATCTACCCCTGTGGTTGGTTAAAATATGATTAACTACCCTCCAAGAAGCCAAGGCATACACTAGAGTGCCCTTCTGAGAGCCAAAATATGCTTCAGTGCCTTATCACATGTTTAAGTGCCCTTCTTGGTGCCAAGCTTGTGCTAAAGTGTCTTTAGGGAGCCAAAACACATGCTTAAGTCACCTCCTTGTTGGTGAACTGTACTTATCAGCCCTTTTGACGGGTCAAAACATGATAAACTGCCCTCTTGGGAGCCAAAATACGCAAAAGTGCTCTCCTCTTGAGAGCCAAACATGCTAAAGTGACCAATTGGAGGCCAAAAAATGCTAAAATGTCCTCTTAGGAACTAAAGTGCTTGCCTAAGGGCACTCTCAGGTGTCAAAACATGCACTAAGGTATCCTCTTGGGAGCTGAAATATGCTTAAGTTCCCTCCTAGAAGTCAAAACGGATACTTAAGTGCCATCTTGGGAACCAAAATGTGTGCTGTATGTTTAATTTTTCTTTTGCTCCTGCCCTTCAAAATGTCTGTGCACTCTACTGGTCTCCACGGTTTACAGAAGAAGACAAGGACATAAATAAAACAGAACAGATCTGCTGATTGTAATGTTCCTCAGACACGAGGAGAAGGACAGTACATTGTTAAATTGTCTGATTTAGTTTTCACTGTAGCCAACTTAATCTGAGTGTGAAAACATCATGAATGTCTTAGTGCAGACTTTCACTCACTGCCAGTGTGTGGACAGAGAAAAAGTCCCTTTTTTTCAGCTAAAGTGAACCATCATTTTTATACAAAGATCACAGAAACATTGATTAGCCAAGATGTATAATTGTCATGTCCAAGACCCCCTGAATCTGATTAGCTCCAATTTAAATTTGAGGATCCTGGTTGTGAACCAAAGAAACAACTGGCATTCATTAATACGCTGGAAAAACGAACCGTCCCCTTGAAGATAAATGAACAAGAGACTGCTTTGCTCGGGACGGAGCTAAGTTTGAGCGTGAGATGCATCTTTCAGCACAGGATCTGGCTCGTTGCTGAGACACCTTGTTGGGAGTGCTCTCCATCGGACGGATGCTGCCGCTGGAAGCTCAAGAAACAACGAGCTGCAGACCAAGTGATGACGGACGCTTCTGCTTTGATCTTTCTCAGTCATCTGTCTGCGACGGCAAATTAAGTTCAGTAATAAAAGCGAGGCAAATTAATCAATTCATTGGAAAAACACAACCTAGATAATGCAGAAACCTGGCTTACGTTCCATGACAAGTTCTGAAGAGTTCGGTGCCAACATTTTTAATACTGTTTCAATTTATTTTACAATCGCAAGAAGCATTGCTCATCAAGTTCAAGGAGACGAGGGGCTTTCCATTTGAGCGTACGTGACGGCAGTGGAGAACAAAGTGCTGTGAGCATGACTAACTGTATGACAGGTCTCTGTACCACATGCTGCAATCAGGAAGATTTACTCTTTCACAACCCTGGCTTTAGCTCTGCTCTGAATGCTTTCCTCATGTACCTGTTAAACATTTGATGACTTATTTTTCTTTGATAGAAGGCTGGTCGCTGGTTTATTTTTTCATGCGGCCTTTCAAAAGTCCTTTTTTAATATATATACATGAAGATAACGGGAAACAATGTACTACAGTCTCAACAATCCAAACCATAAGAAACCAGCCATACATGCAAAAAAGGCTGAATCTTTAAAATTCAGGACTTAAGTGAAAAATCAGTAGTTGATTGACACATGATGCTGCAAAATCATCAATGAAGTTGTGAATAGACGATCATGTTGGACTGCAAAAAGGATCTAAAGTTTTGCTCATATCCAAATATTATCCAACAAATGATCAGTTGTAAAAGTTATCACAGGGTAAAAGAAGTTTCCAGACGTTGCTTTGAGAAAGACGTCTCTGTGTTTTAGCTCTCTTCTACATCCTGGAGTGTCCGGGTGAAAGGGGACAGGACGACAAACTCTAGTGGTCACTGGATGTCAGCAAACTTTTGAAACACAACAACTGCATGTTTAGCCACGTCCCCACATTTCTTAGACGGTTTTTCTAAAATCTGGTTTTGTTTGTCCAACTTAGGGAATTGTAAACAAAGGTTTGTCATCAGTAAGCTCCTTTTTTCAATCAGCATATTTGTTTTTTGTCTTGTAATGATTGTGATGATTTCTGCTGCAGTATATCGAAATAGAACTACTCATTCTTTCATTCATTTAGTTACTATAAAGTACTTCAAAATATCTTCAGGGAGAGTTGGGCTCAAGTTTACAGGTAATGAAAATATCCTCCAAACGTAAAAACAAAGGGACGACCACTTTAGGCTCTGAAGTCTCATTTTAATTGAGCGGTCCAGTACAGATCCCTCTCTCCCACCCAATATCCGTGACATTGACTCTAACTTCTTTTCCTCCAAGCTTACTCACTATGACTTTCTAAACTTTGTATTTCTTTTAAACTTTTAAATTTTGAATTGGAGTGTGTTTTTAAATCTGTTCTGTGCGGCGTCCTTGGGTGACCTAAAAGGCGCATTGAAACAAAATTATTATTGTTCTTAGATCAGTACAGTTTCATACGGGTCATATAGTTAAAGCCTGATCCTGATTACATATCCACAGCCAACCATGCCCTTTTTTGTAGGTGGCATGTAAACTGCCCAGATAGCAGCATCACACAGTATAGTATACCCCGCCAATAAACCCAACAAAGAAAAAAAACACGTAAGCAGAGTTTTCAGTAAACAGCGCGACCAAGCTTTGTTTCAGAGAATCGTTATGTGTTGTTTTCACAGCTCTCGCACAATAAGTGATGATTCTTTCAACCAATCATGGGACTGTATTGTTTCTAGCCACCTTCTTGGGTAGGATCGGTATTTCTGTTACCAACAGGTGGGATGGTATGGGGCGGTAATTTGGGGACCTGACCTGGTTTTAGTCAAAGAAAATGTTACAAAATGTGTGAAGTACTGAGACGAACTGAACGGATGGAAATGGGGCCTAAGAGGCTCAGGTTTGGATCCAATCTGCGGCCTCTTATTCTGCTCTATTATTATATTATATCTGCTCTTCAGGCAAAACTACTTAAAAAAAAAGATTTAAAAAGATAAACAACAGCAGAAATAAAATGAACAAGATTTGTCAATACTTCGTTTTAATGACATCGGTTGAAAACTCTGTTAATGAGATTATCATTATCAAAATGTACAGTTAGATGAATTGGTTATTGTGGAGTAAACAGATTATATTGATATGTCTCTCTTTTTAGATCGAAAGGTTTGAACTACAACTACAATTATAAACCTAACAGACAGGAAATACATTTATCCCCCACTTTAAATATAAAGCCTGTGCATGTGTGTTGGGGACTTAAACAAGCAACTTTCAGGCTGTGAGGCTTGAACAGCATCGTCTGCTCATTTCTGGTTAAACTTATGACATAGATACTTAATTTTTACAGTGTAAACGTCTCATTTCTGGCTCTGTTTGCAGGATTTTAAGGCAGACAGGAAATCATTCTGTGCAAAGTGTTTGATGTCTCTAAGAACTGGGAACAATTTGGCGGCTCATGAAGGTTCGATCATGATGGTGAAACAAGGCCTGGAAACAAAGGGTCTGCATAAATAAGTGTAGAGTAAATGTCTGTATGGGAACATTTTGGTACAATAACAAGCCGAGTTTGAGATTTGCTGACTTGACAATAATCCAGACGGGCTCGGAGCGTGGACNCGTCAGCACGCAGCCTCGCTTGACAGGGGTACAAATTTATCATTTGCTTTACGATATCCCCCCAAATCAGTTCAGAATGCCTTTAAAGGAGGCCGCGGGGAGGCTTTGCAAAGACACATGTGAGGCGTCTGTTCACCAGCGCGCTCCCCGCGGTACATAAATTCTGGGCTTCCACAGAGGGACGGGCCTGAAGTGGAAGCAGACATCCTTTACCAATAAAGAGTATTTTTCCAGCTTCGCTAATAGCCCGGAGAGCGAAGGCTGACTTTGGTTACAGTGAGAAGTCAAAGCAGAGATGACACATTTTCAAAAGGGAAACTACCCCTTTATTTTGTCCTTTGATTGGATTGTTTGTTGGTTTACATATTTTGTATGTGCCAGTTTAATCCTCACTTTTTTTATGTTAATTCTGGAGGTATTAAAGCAGTTTTTTAAACTAACTTCTTTGATCATCTAAGTGGGGATTGGGAATGAAAATAGAGGCATGATCTCTCGTCTGATAATTTTTAAGTATAAAAACATCCTTACACGTTGTTGTCATCTACCTTTAATTCACTGTTACACAAAGAAGAAGCAGAACTGTGTAACTAATGTCTGTATGTTTTTCCCTTTTTTAGAGAAGGATCACATTGTTGTAACTTCCAAAGATGCTCTAAATTGTTGATGCAACAAATATGTTAAGTCACCAGGAAAGTCATTGTCTCAGCAAAGACGTATTTGAAAAAATAAAAAGCAGCAGCACCAGTAACTTGCTCTAGTATCAAATGAAAATACCGAGTGGTAAAGTGCTGATTCAATAGTAGAAAGTAAAATCAGAGACAATCAAAAAGCTAAAGCAGCAGATAAAGTCTGTTTATTTACAACACTCTGGAACCAAACTCTTTTCTACAGGGCGGCCAAAGATTATCCCATTTTTAAAGCAGCATACAAAGTCTCTACGACTTGGATAATGACATCTCCTAGTCCCCAGTTACATCAGTAATGACAATTTTCTCCTGGAGGCAACTTCAAGCTGCAAGGAATGAATGCTGATGCAGAAGTGCAAAAAAACTGCAGTACCTCAAGTGTCCACTTGAGTCAGACTCTGTAAGTACCAGAAACCACATACACACATGATTAAAACCTTAAGGCCACTTGAAAAATTGCACCTGTTTACATTTTACACTGTAGGTTTTTAAGAAGCTAATAATAATCTTTTTTTCCAAGCCAAAACCAAAGCTTTAGCCACAAAGTTTACAAAAAAAAAAAGGTGCTAACAAATGGTTTGACATCACTTTGGTCTTTGTTGTCAATAAGCAAAAGTAAAACTCTCTGAATTCTCTGAGCAAATCCATTTGACACGATGTGAACAGTCTGCCTCTGGTTTTGCTTGTGTTAATGAGAGTTAATTGCCGTAACTTAGGGGTTGTCAAAGGGTTTCATCCAATCAGAATCAAGCATCTTGCACAGCCGGAAGATCAGGAAGAGAAGCAGGTAATAAGTAAAATTTTAGTCACTTTTAGAAATAACTGTCAACAGATTCATTTTTTTTAGATGATAAACACTGTTGACACTTAACTAATATGGATATTTGAAACACCCATTGTGGTACAAAGACTTCTGTTTTCACTGTGTAAAACTTGTTTGTGAACAAATAGAATCAACAGCACAGACATCCACTTGAGAATCTGATCCAAATTTCTTTTTAATGCCTCTTTTATGAAACAACAAATCAGCATTGTATTCCGCTTATTTACCTCCTGCACAAAGCCTCCGCTGCAGCCGACAGGGGACATTTGCATCTTTGCAAAGAGACTTTTTTTAAGGGGAAATGACAATAAAGCTTAGTGCATTTCTCATCTTCCAAACAATAACATCATTAAGTGATGGAAACGCCTCTCAGGAGACCATTTCTGTGCAGGCAATTACAGATTGTGTCTTCCCCACACGCTGCTCCAGGAACACAGTGTCAGATGACAATTTCATTAGCTAAGATTATAGGCAGATTGCAGGAATTACAGGATATTATTACACTTTTCTGCCTGAAAGATCCAAGAAGAACTGTGTTGGTCACAAATACTGAGTGGTTTTGCTATAAGTAAGAATATTGAAGCATCATTTAAAGCATTAAAAAGGAAAAACAACAATCTATACCCTGCATATTTTGAGTGTCTGGAGCTGATGCATATGTGTCTTCTCAATAACAAACCATAGAGACGACATTTCACATATGATTACAATTTATGATTGCATTTCTGGATGGTTTCTATTAATCTGCTTCTTCTTCTCTCATCTTCCTCTCTGGTTTCTCACTTCCTGTTGAAAACAGCGTGATTCTGAGGGAAACGTCAACAGAGGATTGTTGTGCCGTTTGATGTGCATGGCAAGGAAAGAGCTAAGTAATTGATGAAAGCTTGATTGGAGTGATAACCAGCCTTGGCAGCCATCTGAAGAATCAACATATCCTGTAGCACTCTGAGGCAGTGATGAGCTTTTAAGGAAAGACAATCCTCGACTGGAGAGTGAGGAAGGATCCAATGAGGAAAATAAAAACAGATCCTGTACAGATGGTCTGTTGGGAAAGCACAAAGAAACATCTATTTTCAGTTCACTTGTCCTTTTATTTCCTGAAACCAGTAAAATAGTATTTCGCTTAGCTGTCATCAAGCGTGGAACTGTTGACGGGGGGATTTGAAGTCTGTTTAAGTTGCGTGTTTCTTCCGTCTCCAACAAACTCTGGGAAGGCTGTGTCACATGCCAGCCCCATCACTGAGTTTAAGTATTTGAAAGGCAATCATACGTTGATGTGGCGAGCTGCCTGTGATCTAAAACCTTGATGTGCAAAATAAAGGGTTCAGCTTGTGGTGTAACTCGTTGGACGTTTTTGCAGGGAGTGGACAAAAAATGTCTCAAGCCTGAAACCAATAGCCTCTAATCAGCGAGAGCAATGCATCAGAAGTGCAAAAGAACACCAGAGTGTGGTGAGGGGGGGCAGGATGGAAAGATAGTCACCATCAGTGGTGTGCACAGAGGAGGGGCAGACCTTGTGGCCTAATTGTAGAAAAAACACACGCTTAAGTGCCCTTGTTGGACTCAAATGTGTGCTTCAGTGCCTAATCTACCCCTTTGGTAGGTTAAAATATGATAAACTACCCTCCTTAAAGCCAAGGCTTACACTAAAGTGCACTCTTGGGAGCCAAAATACTCTCAAGTGGCAGACACATGCTTAAGTGCCCTTCTTGGTGCCAAGCTCGTGTTTAAGTGTCTTTAGGGAGCCAAAACACATGCTAAAGTGAGCTCTTTATTGGTGAACCGTACTTATCGCCCCTTTCAGCCTCTCAAAACATGATAAACTGCCCTCTTGGGAGCCAAAACACATGTTTAAGTGCTCTTGGGAGCCAAAATGCGCTATAGTGCTCTCCTCTCAAGAGTCAAAAATGGCTAAAGTGACCAATTGGAGGCCAAAAAATGCTAATATGCCCTCTCAGGAACTAAAGTGCTTGCCTAAGGGCACTCTCAGGTGTCAAAACATGCACTAAAGTGTCCTCTTGGAAGCTGAGATATGCAAAAGTTCCCTCCTGGGAGCCAAAACAAATGCTGAAGTGCCCTGCTGGTTGGCGAACCCCACATCTACCCCTGTGGTTGGTTAAAATATGATAAACTACCCTCCTTGAAGCCAAGGCATACACTAGAGTGCCCTTCTGAGAGCCAAAATATGCTTCAGTGCCTTATCACATGTTTAAGGGCCCTTCTTGGTGCCAAGCTTGTGCTAAAGTGTCTTTAGGAAGCCAAAACACATGCTTAAGTCACCTCCTTTTTGGTGAACTGTACTTATCGGCCCTTTCAACGGGTCAATACATGATAAACTGCCCTCTTTGGAGCCAAAATACGCAAAAGTGCTCTCCTCTTGAGAGCCAAACATGCTAAAGTGACCAATTGGAGGCCAAAAAATGCTAAAATGTCCTCTCAGGAACTAAAGTGCTTGCCTAAGGGCACTCTCAGGTGTCAAAACATGCACTAAGGTGTCCTCTTGGGAGCTGAAATATGCTTAAGTTCCCTCCGAGAAGTCAAAACAGGTACTTAAGTGCCATCTTGGGAACCAAAACGTGTGCTGTATGTTTATTTTTTCTTTTGCTCCTGCCCTTCAAAATGTCTGTGCACTCTACTGGTCTCCACGGTTTACAGAAGAAGACAAGGACATAAATAAAACAGAACAGATCTGCTGATTATAATGTTCCTCAGACACGAGGAGGAGGACAGTACATTGTTAAATTGTCTGATTTAGTTCTCACTGTAGCCAACTTAATCTGAGTGTGAAAACATCATGAATGTCTTAGTGCAGACTTTCACTCACTGCCAGTGTGTGGACAGAGAAAAAGTCCCTTTTTTCAGCTAAAGTGAACCATCATTTTTATACAAAGATCACAGAAACATTGATTAGCCAAGATGTATAATTGTCTTGTCCAAGACCCCCTGAATCTGATTAGCTCCAATTTAAATTTGAAGATCCTGGTTGTGAACCAAAGAAACAACTGGCATTCATTAATACGCTGGAAAAACGAACCGTCTCCTCGAAGATAAATGAACAAGAGACTGCTTTGCTCGGGACGGAGCTAAGTTTGAGCGTGAGATGCATCTTTCAGCACAGGATCTGGCTCGTTGCTGAGACACCTTGTTGGGAGTGCTCTCCATCGGACGGATGCTGCCGCTGGAAGCTCAAGAAACAACGAGCTGCAGACCAAGTGATGACGGACGCTTCTGCTTTGATCTTTCTCAGTCATCTGTCTGCGACGGCAAATTAAGTTCAGTAATAAAAGCGAGGCAAATTAATCAATGCATTGGAAAAACACAACCTAGATAATGCAGAAACCTGGCTTACGTTCCATGACAAGTTCTGAAGAGTTCGGTGCCAACATTTTTAATACTGTTTCAATTTATTTTACAATCGCAAGAAGCATTGCTCATCAAGTTCAAGGAGACGAGGGGCTTTCCATTTGAACATACATGACGGCAGTGGAGAACAAAGTGCTGTGAGCATGACTAACTGTATGACAGGTCTCTGTACCACATGCTGCAATCAGGAAGATTTACTCTTTCACAACCCTGGCTTTAGCTCTGCTCTGAATGCTTTCCTCATGTACCTGTTAAACATTTGATGACTTATTTTTCTTTGATAGAAGGCTGGTCGCTGGTTTATTTTTTCATGCGGCCTTTCAAAAGTCCTTTTTTAATATATATACATGAAGATAACGGGAAACAATGTACCACAGTCTCAACAATCCAAACCATAAGAAACCAGCCATACATGCAAAAAAGGCTGAATCTTTAAAATTCAGGACTTAACTTAAGTGAAAAATCTGTACTTGATTGACACATGATGCTGCAAAATCATCAATGAAGTTGTGAATAGACGATCATGTTGGACTGCAACAAGGATCTTAAGTTTTGCTCATGTCCAAACATTATCCAACAAATGATCAGTTGTAAAAGTTACCACAGGGTAAAAGAAGTTTCCAGATGTTGCTTTGAGAAGACGTCTCTGTGTTTTAGCTCTCTTCTACATCCTGGAGTGTCCGGGTGAAAGGGGACAGGACGACAAACTCTAGTGGTCACTGGATGTCAGCAAACTTTTGCAACACAACAACTGCATGTTTAGCCATGTCTATGTCCCCACATTTCCAAGACGTTTTTTCTAAAATCTGGTTTTGTTTGTCCAACTTAGGGAATTGTAAACAAAGGTTTGTCATCAGTAAGCTCCTTTTTTCAATCAGCATATTTGTTTTTTGTCTTGTAATGATTGTGATGATTTCTGCTGCAGTATATCGAAATAGAACTACTCATTCTTTCATTCATTTAGTTACTATAAAGTACTTCAAAATATCTTCAGGGAGAGTTGGGCTCAAGTTTACAGGTAATGAAAATATCCTCCAAACGTAAAAATAAAGGGACGACCACTTTAGGCTCTGAAGTCTCATTTTAATTGAGCGGTCCAGAACAGATCCCTTCCTCCCACCCGATATCCGTGACATTGACTCTAACTTCTTTTCAGCCAAGCTTACTCACTATGACTTTCTAAACTTTGTATTTCTTTTAAACTTTTAAATTTTGAATTGGAGTGTGTTTTTAAATCTGTTCTGTGCGGCGTCCTTGGGTGACCTAAAAGGCGCATTGAAATAAAATTATTATTATTCTTAGATCAGTACAGTTTCGTACCGGTCATATAGGTAAAGCCTGATCCTGATTACATTTCCACAGCCAACCAAGCCCTTTTTTTGTAGGTGGCATATAAACTACCCAGATAGCAGCATCACACAGTATAATATACCCCGCCAATAAACCCAACAAAGAAAAAAAACACGTAAGCAGAGTTTTCAGTAAACAGCGCGACCAAGCTTTGTTTCAGAGAATCGTTATGTGTTGTTTTCACAGCTCTCGCACAATAAGTGATGATTCTTTCAACCAATCATGGGACTGTATTGTTTCTAGCCACCTTCTTGGGTAGGATCGGTATTTCTGTTACCAACAGGTGGGATGGTATGGGGCGGTAATTTGGGGACCTGACCTGGTTTTAGTCAAAGAAAATGTTACAAAATGTGTGAAGTACTGAGACGAACTGAACGGATGGAAATGGGGCCTAAGAGGCTCAGGTTTGGATCCAATCTGCAGCCTCTCATTCTGCTCTATTTACCGTCCTTCAGGCAAAACTACTTTAAAAAAATATTTAAAAAGATAAACAACAGCAGAAATAAAATGAACAAGATTTGTCAATACTTCGTTTGAATGACATCGGTTGAAAACTCTGTTAATGAGATTATCATTATCAAAATGTACAGTTAGATGAATTGGTTATTGTGGAGTAAACAGATTATATTGATATGTCTCTCTTTTTAGATCGAAAGGTTTGAACTACAACTACAATTATAAACCTAACAGACAGGAAATACATTTATCCCCCACTTTAAATATAAAGCCTATGCATGTGTGTTGGGGACTTAAACAAGCAACTTTCAGGCTGTGAGGCTTGAACAGCATCGTCTGCTCATTTCTGGTTAAACTTACCTGTATCTATGAATTAAAAATGTCACATTTGCAGAGTAAAGACCGAGACAAACGTCCTAAAATTCCGTCTGTCCTTTAGTAAGACACGTTTCACAAACTACAGAGATTCTTGACCCTTGTTAAACCGCCGAGTACTTCCAAGCTAGTACTACCACTTTGTTCCGGACCTTTGTTTCCCAGACGTATTTATTCACATCTCTAAATGTCTGTATGGGAACATTTTGGTACAATAACAAGCCGAGTTTGAGATTTGCTGACTTGACAATAATCCAGACGGGCTCGGAGCGTGGACATGCCTGAGAGATGTTAAGTGGCCCTTCAGTGTGTGTCGTTTAAACGGCTTTAATGGCGAGCCCACAATAACAACAGTAACACTGTCACAGACACTCACCGCTTTTATAGCGCTCGCCTCGGCCTCTGGAAGGATTGATGTGTCGCCATAGCAACACTGACCCTTAAAGTCTCATTGCAACCCGAGCCAGCCTCAGATTTATGACTGTTTTCAGCTTGTTACAGCAGATTTATCTTCACAATAAAAAAGAACAACAATCTGCAGAAATCATTAAGGGGAGGCTGCAGGAAACTCTGGGTTAAAGGGAAAGGTGCGCCGGGAGCAGCTGAAAATGATGTTGATATGATAAAGTACAAAGACTCTGAGGAGAAAAAAGAAGTTAAGCTTTCGTCTCTGAATGACTGAGCGTCCTGCAGAGCTTTACTCGTAGCTCAGAGAAAACAGGCCCAGGAGGAAACAGAGTCTGATCCATATTAATGATGCAAACCTTTGATTTCAGACATGTTTTTTATGTATTTGTTACAGCCTTTTTTGCATGAAACCCTTGGAGGTTTCTTTTCTCAGATGTTTACAGGTGTCTCTTTTAAACTTTGGCTGTATTGAAACGATTTTGAACCAGCACCAGTTTTGCAAATGTAAGTTCTAGGAAGTGTAGTTTAGAGAACGCTTCATTTTGAGGGGATTAGCATCTGCATTTTCTCCCCATTCATCACATGATGAGGCCAAGATATTCAAAACCCAGAGACGTCTTCTGGCATCTCTTGATGTTACTCAAGACTTCTCCAAGAATTTAACTAGAGGTCAGCGAGGAATGGTTTGCCGTCAGAGATGAATTCATTAACATAGCGCGCTGATAAAGACAGATGACACGAGGAAAGTGGTGACGCGGAGCTGGAGGGGGAGAAAACCTTCAGGGTGATGGCGGGACTCTGGTATTTTAAGCAGGACATCTTCATTCCCTCCTGCCGACGTGAGTGATCCTCTTTCATTCGCTACGGTAGGAGGCTGCGTGACCCCGCGGGGGCAGTCCAGCTGACTGGCCCTTCTCCGGGGCAGCTCGTAGTGCATCCCTTAAGCAGGCTTGACCGACCTGCAGTCACACACTCAGCGGTCAAGCCCTGGGCAAGGGGATTTGAGATGTGACAGCATAATCAATTTCCATGATTCATGATCAGCCCAAAAGGAGGGCGCGCTGAGCGGCCGGGCAGCTGAAAGAGGAGAGCAGAAGGGGAATGCTGACAACAGCAGTCTGCAGACATGAATAGCAGTTAAGACTTTCTGAAGCTGCCACATTGTTCCATCTCAAACCCCAAATATGAAACAATATGAAACTTATTCCATCCTGTTGGGAAATCAGAGCTTGGGTCACCCACTGTGCAGAGATTGACGTCAAAACTTAGGAGATTAGCATGCAAAAAATAATTTGTAGGAAGATAGAATTAATGACTGGAGCCAGGTCTTTTGTAATCTTATAAAAAAATCTATTTGCTTCAAGATTGAAATAGAAACACTTTTTTAGGCTGCTGATGTTGCACGTAAAGATTCTTTTCTCTATGTCTGCCTCCTTCTTTTCTTTGACTCCTAAATAAACACGTTCAAGCCAACAGTACTGGATATATAATATGGGATCTGTGAGTTTAAACTGAACCTTTAATGTGTTTAGTTGGTAAATCTGCCAAACTTTAGGTGGATTAAATCATTCTAAAAATGCTCACTATGTACATTCACAGGGAAGAAGAAAAAAACAAGCTCAGCCAGGTTTGGCGTTCAGTCAAATAAGTCCAGGTTTTTATTCCATGTGTGGTATAGAGCCAGACATCTGAGTAAAGGACATATTTGCCATGAACCGTGTTATCCTTGTAAAACCCTGGTTTATGTTTTCTGCCTTGGGAAACGGTTAGATTTCTGTCAGACGAGCTGATTTCTTTAAGAAGGAAAGAAAAGTCTGTTAAATCCTGATCTATTTATCCATCAGACCCTATGAGAACCGGAAAATGTGCATTTACAAACACAGCTTGTTAGCTTTTTCTGACGTTTCACTCACCAAAGCTTTTATTCAATTTCTCTTATTTCTCAAATCAAGTCATCGTGGTTAATTCAAGTTATGATTTTCAGAAACAGTTATTAAAATATGGCAGCATTGCGCCGTAAATCCGCCCTCTCCAGTCGACTGAAGGGTGACGCCCGTTTACGTCTGCAGTCCCGCTGAATGACTCTAACAGCTGAAAATCTGTGCAGATGTTAGACTTTGTCGCTGTGGATAATGTCACAGACTCGTAAACGCCGTCTTGAGACTGAGAAATTGAATCTATAGTCGCTCCCCACATTCTCGACGGGGTTCATCTCTTGACCTTCCCAACCCTGACAAATGCCTCAGATATCAATACGCACTTTGAAATACAGTTTATGCACTCCTCATGACACAGATAAGAAAAAGTTCATGTTATATCTCATTCATGATTAACATATGGTTATTCAACATCGTTTTTTAATGCTTTAGTGAATAAATAAACATTTTAATATGATATTTACCATTTAAATAGGTGCTTTTTTTAAAACTTAACAAATACTGAGTTGACATGTTGGATGTCAACACCTAAAGCAGTCAGAGTTTCAAAATTAAGTTTAAAAAATAACAGTGTATATGAATGTAACTTGTTGTTTCAACATAAAAATATGATGTAAAGAGCTGCCTTAAAGTTAATGTTAGGTCAAGAAAAAAGTAAGTTTTGTCGTTTTAATATTATCAGAAGTTAGCTTGATTAATTTTTTTGATTTTTTTAGTTAACTTAACTTCCTCAGGCAGTTGTTTGAAATAATTAATTTACTACAACTTATTTAAACGTCCTTACTTTTGTTTATTTCAACTATAGAAGTTAGTCAACGAAATTACTTCAGGTAATTGCTTTAAATACTTAATATACTTCATCTCAATTAAACTTTTCAGTTCTGTAAACAACAGAGCTCAGACATACTGTGAGTTAACTACAGATGAAAATTCTGTTTTCTAGAGGAAAAGATGTTCATTCGTTTATTAAGTCACTCATACCAGATTAAAAACATCTGATGAAGTAATCTCAATCAGAGTTTGCAGACTGCTCTGAACAACTTTTTCAAAAAGTCACACAACAACTATGTGAGGGCAACGTGACATCTGCTCAATTTGTGACGTCACTTTCTTTACTTTCCATGTCAAATCTGGTGTCCATAACGTGGTCGTTTTTCATAATATATCAGTTTCACTAGATAAACCCCTCTTAACTAAGTAGTGACACCTTTTTTTGGCATGGCAACAGTGAAGGAGGCTTCCAAAATGCAGGGTCTCAGAGCGCTGGAACTTGCTGTTAATGTTAAAGTAATACTATGTCCATGTAGTACCTCATATTGCGCTGTACTTCAAACCACAAATCATCCTTGTAAGTTTTTTTTCATAAGACTGTTATGTTATTGTTTTTATATTCTTGTTAGGCTTGATTTTATTATATGTTTTTGAAGAACAACATATCAGATAAATGGGTTTTGATTTATTTTGTGACCCAGTTAGCTACAGGTGCTTCACTTCTGTGTTTAGATATTCGAAGATCTGTTGCAGTATTTACTGACATCATGACTTAAAGCCCTAAAAAAGTCAAAAACTACAAACAAAGTCGTAAATAAAAGCCTGGTTAGTCAGCTCGGTCTCGTGTCGAGCTCCCTCCTCGTTTGTTTGTGCAGCTCTCAAGGTCATGGTCTCTGCCCATTAGCAGAGCTCGGCTGCTCTGTGTGCTATACATGGAAAGGGCTGACGGCGGTGTGTGTGTGTGTGTGTGTGTGTGTGTGTGTGTGTGGGAGGGGGTGTAAAGAGGGGGCTACAACTCAAGAGTTGATACGTCTGTCTCTCAGAGGCCGGCAGGAGATTGGCCTCTCCTGCCCAGACGGCCGCTGACCCCTGTGGAGACAGTCCCGCTTCAAGTTGCTGCCGGGTCCCTTTGAAAACACCTCGGCCCTGCTTGAGTGATTGGCCATATGGGCGACAGTGCCATCCAGGAGGCCCCCCCGCTGTGCCAGGCATGGGCTGTGGGAAGCATGGCAGCCTCCCCCAACTCCCATATTCCAGTCATCTTGTTTCTAGTATCTCCACAGTGTGTCTTAACACAACTACACCATGTAATTTACAGTATTCCCCTTCACACACACACACACTGAACACAAATACACACGTACTCATAATACCAAAAATACATCCCACAGCTCATGTGTTGTGTTGAAGGGATGATTACAACTGCTGGACCTTTTGAATGCAATAACTATACCACACACTATAAGACAAAGTTGAAGCTCCCATGATTAATCTACTGTATAACTATGTGCATATAAATATGAATTAATTGTTAAAGCTTCTTTTTTTTTTTACTATTGGGACTGATGTTTTTAGAAGCCCTTATTATTTGAAAAAAAAAGAAAGAAAGAAAACGGTCTTTGCTGAGCCTTTTTTTAACCCACATGAAGTCAAATTTCTGGGATAAAGAGTCAAAATTTGCAATAGAAAGTCAACATTTTGGGGTTAAAGGTCAAAAAGGTGATATAAAGACCAAAAAATTGAGTTAGAAGGTTTGATAGAAATTTTAAGATAAAAGTCTAAATCAAAAACATGAAATTTTACTTTATAACTATGTTCACATGTATAGTGTAATCGTTAAAGTTTCTTTTTTTACTGTTACAAGTGATGTTTATAGAAGCCCTTATTTGGAGAGTTAAAACAAAATGAAAACTGACAATGTTGAGAATTTTTTTGCCCATAAGGAGTCAAATTATTGGAAAAAGAAGTCAAAATTTTGCAACAGAAAGTCAAAATTTTGGAATAAAAGGTCAAAAAGGAGAGCTAAAGACTCAGAATATCAAGATTGAAGATTGAAATTTTGAGATGAAAAGTCTAAATTAAAAAAAAAGCAAAAACCACATTTTGAGATAAAATGTAAAAAATTGTGATAAGGTCAAAAGTGTGTGGAAAAAAATGTCAAATTTTTTAAATAAAACGTAAAAAAATATATATTGATCCCATAATTTTTTAGAAGTTACATGAAATAAAAAAGATGCAATTTGACATAAAAAGTCAAAATTTAGAGATTCATTTTTGACCTAAAGGAGTGGGGAAAAAAAACAAAACAAAGCCATTTTTTTTTCTTAACTGGCAAAAATGGGCTTCTATAGATGTTGGTCCTCTTGGATCTCATAAAAAATATCAAATTAATCCCAAGGATCTGTAGAGTCCTGGATGCCTGGACCGAGCATACCCTGGTTATAATCTGGAGATGTATAAAAGGCAAACATTCAGGACGGACAGCTCATAAATAAACTCACACACACGCACAAATACACACAGCTTGCAACCACATTTCTGTCTGACACCATAAACATAAACACATGAATAATTTTCTTGCACATTATTGTTCATAGTTGGGTAAAGAAACACGCTGGTTTGTTTTTACATTTGTCCCTCATGCATGAATTTGGCAGAATGTGTCCTCGTCTGTCTGAATTTATTTTGAAATTCCTTTGATGCGATAAATACTTCCTTTTCCTGATCGATGACTCTGATGAAATTCCAAAAAAAAGCTGAGGCTGTCCAAACAGAGAGAGAGAAAAAGTCTTTGGGGAGAAATAAGACAGTGTCATAACTCCACAAAGATTGCAGTCGGTCTAAAAATGTTTTCAAGAAGTGCCAAGTTTGAGTTGAGCGTATATTTGATCTGGATTCAAACAGGAGAATCTGCAAAAAAGACAAACACCTGTAATATGACTCTTGCCGCATTTTCCCATCAATTCCACCTTTTTCTGTCACTGTAACATTATTATGCAACACTGAAACCGTGTTTAACACGCTTGTTTAAAGGTTCCCAGATTAAATAATGCTGCCTGATGAATAATGGAGTAACAGTACGACTAATCTGCTATTACCACAGGGGGCTTTGGAGTTGCTTCATGTGGTTCACACCACAGGTTTGCGCTCCTCAAACATCAAACCGCCACACCTGCAGCACATCAAGCTGCATATCTGGACAAATTGAACCATCATGACTTTTAAAATATAAAACTGCAGTCAGGCCAAACGGCCCAGAGTTATGAGGAACAGCTGAGGAATGAAATATGTTCCTCTCCCTTAAGTGGGCTTTTTATTGATTTATTTAGGCCTGATAACAAGAGGCGTGAGCCATTTTCAGGCGCCCCCTCCCTCCCTCCTTCCCTGCCACCTTTCCTGTGCTGTCAGACGTGAGGTTAAAAACGCTCACTGCTGCTTCTGCTCGAGCAGCAGTGGAAACGTTTCAGCACAGATATAAATCTCTTTGCCAGATCTGTTCTTTGATTTCTTTTTCTCCCTCTCTTCCTCCTCCATCTGTACACATCACTGTGTTCTTTCAGTGCATGGATTCAAAGACTTGTCTGGCAGTGTTGAAGTGACTTGGGAATTAAAAAATTAGCAAAAGTAATTTCACATTTACTGGTATACACACTTTGTTGGAGTTAAATGCAGCGGCTGAACACTTGTCTCACAGAGAGGTGGGGGATTCCCTCTGGAGCTCGCTGTTCTCAGTCCATGTGTGCTTTTTTTTTTTTTTTCCTTTTTATTTCTAATTTACCGGGCCATCTGGTCCTGGCCCGAGTCACTCCCAGGTCAAACCGAACTTTCGTTTAACATCAACAGAAAGGATTGTGCTTCGGGCTTTTTCCTTAAGGCATGAAGTGGGAATGTTTTAAAAAAAAAAAGAAAAGTTATTATAACAGATACATGTGAGCTAATCCTGCACATTCACACATTTTGGACAGGATAATCAATAAATGGAGAATGAACACATCTTAACAGTGAGGGCAGAGGATGTTTTAGAAGCATCACTGTAAATAAAACCATGTTCACAATCTGTGAACTGACCAAACTGTTGTTTCTGGATTCGCGATCACAAGGATTTGCCCTGAGACAAAGTATATTCAGCCCTGTCAGAAATAGTAGATCTGGCTCTTTAAACTGGCAACAATTTAGTAAAAGTTAAAAAGTAAAAACCAAGCCTGCAACCTGAGAGGCAATAAGTCTAAAATCCTCACCTGACTTCTTCATGTGACCAGTTTTTTACTGTCGTTTTGTTTTTGTTTTTGCTTGAAGTGTCTTTTTTGGGGAGCATTCTTGCTAACTAAGACAGCCAAGAATGATGATTCAACTGTCTGCTAAACAAAATGAAATTGTAAAGTAAGTAAAAAAAAATGCCATTTTATGTGTTTATACCGGTACATTTCACTCATCACTCATTCTCGTTGCAGTAGCCCTCACTTCCTTTTTTCCTTATGTCGTTCTTATCTTCATGTCATCTTTGCATTTCTAGTCTGTCACTACTTTTTATGTCTCATTTGTTGGCCATTCACACCAAACTGGTTACATCTGCAGCAGTGTTTTTGATCATTTTGTTCTCGTATGTATCCATGGATGTGTTAGCAGCCTGTAGCATGTCCATGCTAGGCCGGATGTTCCCCGTGAGCTGAAGAGAAAGAGACAAAGATAACGAGCTGGTATTGTAGTATCAAGCTAAAAAGAGAGGACATCAACTTGTCCTTCGAAGCTAACAAAGCTAATACCGAAACACCAACACCACATTGGATTTCACCTGTGGCAGTGACTGGAAAATGATGGTCTTGAATGGACAACATGACTCAACCCTTTCAGAAGACTTTTTACCTATCATTCTGTGCACACGTCATCCTGTATGTTGTTCCTGTATATCTTTCTTGTGGTTAAAATGTCCTGAACATATACATTTTTCAGGATTAAACTTATTAAATTATCCCGTTTGAGGGGCGCAGATGGCTTAGTGGATTATGGAATTCAGCCTGTGGCCTGTTTCCTGCATGTCACTCGTCACTCTCTCCCCCTTTCCTACTCTATCCACTGTCCTCCTCTATCAAATTTAAGACAAGAAAAGCCTAAAAATTAACTTAAATAAATATTTATACTCAGTTTGATTTACTCTTATTGCAACTATTGCACTATTGGCGATGGTTTTGTTTTGCTTTGTTTTGTTTTTTTCCACAGTAATACTGTCAAATTCTCTGTTGTGGGAGTTAATCTTAAGGGGGGGTCCCGATACAACCTTTCACTTCCAATTTGATACCGATTTTGCAGCCTTGAGCATTTGCCGATACTGATATTGATCCAATGCAATATCAGCACAAGTGGTGTGACGCTCAGAAACTTGTGAATGACAAGTTTTGCACTCAGTTGCATTGTCTTTTTCAGACTTTAACGAAAACTACTGCCACACAGCCGACAACACCCCGACTCCTTGCTACTTTCTTCGCACCTTAGTAAAAACTGTCCGGACATAGCTGGATAAAAGTGCTAAAGAGGAGTCTAGAATGCACTACTTATATCGCAGTTTTAAGCTTCAAGCAGATATACTTACTCACTAACTGGCTGACAAAGTGAACACACCTGCTTTTATTTCTGTGATATTATGCTAGATTGGGTAAAATTCTACATCTTGTGTCTCCTATTACTGTGATAAACTTTTAAAACCCTGCATATAGTTTTATAAAACCATGTATCACACTTTTAGCCTCTAAAAGACTCAAACATTAGCTTTATAATACTTATAGTATGGAACAGAAATGCAGCAGGAGTAACTTTGCCCTCTAAATTCTGGTTCTGCCCCATTAATCCAAGTCAGTCTCGCTCTTGTGCGCTCTACCACAGCTGCAGTCTAACTGTATCATGCTACCTTCACGTCCTTCTCTGCTCTCAGGTATTGTTTAGCTCCGGCTCTGCTCTCTGAATGATTCTGACACTGTTTATTAGGAGGAAAGTGCTCGGGGAGAGAGAACCAAATCCGTTGGGCCTCGTGATCACATGCAACCCTTGTTTGCTCGGCCAGCTGCGCTCCTACAAAGTCTACAGTAACATAAAACACTTAACAGCAGATTGACATCGGTCGTAAATGAAGTCAAGGTGTAAAACAGGTGCAGGAGGAGGAAGGAGAGGGAGGAATTAAAGCAAACGTAGGGACGCTGCGAGATAAAGAGAAGAAGAAGAGACGTTTCAGCAGACAGACTTTGACCTCTCACTCTGAAGCTGGACGGCGTTGTAATAAATTACAAGTCGTTAAGAGTCTGGACACCTCTTGGCATCCACTTCAAAAAGAGCGGCGGGTTCAGCCTGTTAGCTTCACATTTTGCACGGAGGATGATTTTTGCAGGTTGAGATCCTCCGCTCCTTCCTTCACATCTGGCTGGCAGCACCTCGGCTGAAATTGAGACTTTGTGTCTTCTGAAGTTTCCCTGTGACATCTTTATGAACACTTGCTGTTACCCGTCGTAGCACTTACTGCTTTTTTGGACGTTTTTCTCACAGTAAACCTCCACATCCCACAACCCTTAGTGTCCACCCCTTACTTTGGAGCTCTGGTGATGATGAGGCCTTAATGTGAAACATTCGGAGTGTCTTCTGCTTCTCCGTGAAAGGTGCTGCTAAGTAGAACTTGCACCAACTTTGGTATCCATCTTGAGCGAGTTGTGAGCGGTGGACGAATGAAACTGCACACCTTGTCCACATTACGGCACTGGAGGCCTTTTATGTTGCTCTCCTATCGATGAATCTATCTCACCTATACTGATTTACAGGCTGGCCTGGAAGTGCCCCCCAAAACCTCTGACCCCCTAAAGTTTTGGCTTTCTTGTAGAAGAGGAAAGAGGAATAAAATAAGAGAATGCTGTGCAGTTTTTTAGCGATCTGACCTGTGCAGCCGCCTCCGCTGTCACCATCTCCACACATTGGCCCTGGCATGGCAACGGGGCTTATTGTAAGCTCCGAACAGGTGCAGAATGGAAACCGTGAGCCAGAGAAGGTACATAAATTACATGGCAGGCCAAATCTCACCGCGCTGTTGCTGTGTTAATCTGTCAAGGGCTTTGAAGGCCCGGACGAGTGAATTCACCCAGGGAAGGAGGAAAAAAAAGCTCTTCCTATGGACTGAGCTGCCACCATCAAAGGCTGTGAACCGCAGAGAAAAGAGCCTTCATGATGTTCACATAGGAATCTGATGATGACCATAAGTTTGGCAGTGCTGAGACTTTTGCTTTTATCTGAATGAAAGTCAGACTTGTCTTAATATTAAAAATGAGCAACATTTCAAAAGTCCTCACTTTGTGTTGCTAATGACGTCCTCTGGAAGCTGTTTGAATCAATCCTAAGCTTTGATTACACAATAAGCACGATAGATATACTCCTGAACAATGTGACTCTATTCTATTTGGTGTATTGTAAAAGAAAAAGGCTTTTGTGCAGACTGATGGATATGAACAGAATGCCTCGGCTTTTTTTGGGCCAAATGAGGTGTTAACATGCAACTTTACCCTAAGTTTCTTTGCGGGACTTTGAGGAATTTAACTTGTTGGATTTAGGTAGCAACATGTCTATGCATGTTTTAAAAATCCAATTTCAGTCAGTCTTATGTAGGAAATTATTTTTCTAACTCCATGTAAAAGAAAAGTGACTTTGTACTTAAAAATATCATATTTGCATCCATCCCCATTTTGACAACATGGCTGTACAGTAGAGTTTACACTATTTACTTCAGTCTTTACTTTTTGTCAGGTCACTTTACTTCCTGCCCCAGTGTTATCCCACCTATGTGACTGTGATATCTGCCCCCAATCGTTTCCACCTGTGCTGCATCACCTCTTGTGTAACAGTCTTTTTACACGATTGTATGATGAAACACAAAGGAATTGTCACGTCTTGGCCCCCTGTTTACATGAAAAACAGCGTTTTGGCTGCAATCAGTGAAGAAGCATTCAACATATACAATAGATGATCAACTTATTTCTACTTCAGCCTCTGAATCGTTGTCATGTAAATGGCCCCTACAGTTATATCGCCAACAACAGGCCTGACATGCTTACTACAGCGTATTCAGTCACTCGGCACATTTTTTTGCCTTTTTGGGTGAAATGTCATGTCAACTGAGCCTAAAAGTCAGCGCCTCTCTTGTCTGTTACCATCTTTGTTTACCCTCCAAACTTTGCACCTTAGTTTTCAGCATTCAGGTACTGATTCTGTGATGATTTTGTGTTTATATTTTTGAAATTAAAGAGGCTACTGTAGTTATTAACTCGGAAAGTCGTGCTTTTTTAGTCCTTGACACTGATTTTACTTTCTTTGCTACAACTAAAATAGCCATAGCTCTAACCCTAAAGCCATTTTCCCTCTCTTTACACAGAACAACAAATGTTGCAGCCACGTTTTGAAGCCCAGGCTAATGCTGGTTTATGCTGCTCCTAGGTAAAGAAATAAAACTAAATGTCATGTAATACAGCGGCTAAAAATCCATAAGTGCATGAGCTGGTTGCACTGGGCTTAGAGTGGAGGTTTTGAGGTGGATGCATGAAAAATTATTATCTTTAGAGATAGTTGATTCTATGCAACATAAAATCACTTCTGGAAAAACAAGCATTTAGCTTTCTTTCCTCAGTCAGTCATTTTAGTAAAATGTACAGATGCAAACTGTGCCAAACATCAGGAAATTTAGCATTTTCAGTCTTCAAACCCTTTTGCTAACCCTCCATCTTTTTGTTGTCCAAACACTTGCCATGCAGTGCGAATGGAGGGGGCAGGGATGGGCTGTGGTGTGTGTAAAACCAGCCTGGTGGAGGGAATATGTGACAGCTATAGGGCCCTGCTCTACTCCTGATGGCGTCCCTCATGGCGCCGTCCACGAGACCTGTCACTTTAAGACAATGGACTCAACCCCCGGCACATGACTGCTCTGCTCCCCGCGGGCTGCGCAATTCTTTGGGGCGTGGTGCCATAGCCGGGGGGGCAAGAAGTATCTGACTGTGGGACATAAGGACATGTGGGTGGAGTGGTGAGGCCAGAAAGCTGAAAATGTGGAGGATTTGTAGGATTTATCCAAACATAGTGAAAGAACCAGAGCTCATATGCAAAAACAGAAATAACCCGTGAAAGAAAGAAGAAGAGGAAAAACAGACTAAATACTGTTGGGTGGCGGAGAGAAACCTCTTTGGCTTTGACAGGAGAAATAAATCATCACAATTATGGGCCAGCCCGAGTAAATGGGGACAGGTCACCCCTATCATTCCCAAGTTCAAGGTGTTTCCTGCTCATCTGAGCCAGCCAGGCTCTGCTGCCAACAAGCCCACAGCCGGTGAGGTCTGAGAGTGTGTGTGTGAGTGTGTGTGTGTTCTTGGCACAGGCTGAGAGATGGTGCTTTACATTGTGGTCGACTTTCTGTGTGACTACATATTGACAAAGCTGCAGGTAGTGTCAGTTTAAAAGCTGCTGACTTCATCTACATTTATGTTACACAACCTTGAAATGTCTAGGATTTGATAAAAAAACATGACTGAAAATTACACACACACCACACACAATCATAAAAATATATTCTATACTTTCACTTTCTCGAAATAAACCTAGCTCAAACAAAATTCAGCCTATAAAACTATCTGAGCTGGTGTATCTTGATTGACAACCGTGATCATGTGACAGCACAGTTACTGCTACTTGAGTTCCCTCACTTCAACCTTTATGAACACAAACTTGCAGTCAGTAGGGAAAACCAGAAAACAAATGGAAACATTTCTTTCCTGCCTGATCTTGCACAGACAGTTTCCAAGAGGAACCACACGAGAATGTGCAATAACTCAAACACTGTTCACTGTGCATACACATCCTCTTTTTTGTACATATCCTCTATTTATATTTGACCATTTTTTTGTACTACTGCTTGTTACTTTTTAATAGTCGTTTTCTAATGTCTTAAATATATATTTTTATATTTTACTTCTGAGTGATTCACAGATGCTGCTGACAATAAAAGGATTCTGATTCTGAACCCTAACATTACGATGGCGTCTTACAGGAGAACACAAAATTTTCGGGCTCAAACAATGAAAGGTTTCGTCCTTCTTTCCTACTGATAACGTAAAAGTCATGTTTGAAAACAGTAGTGTACACAAAAGGGGGGCAGTTGAGGAAAAGCCAGCTCTTCTGCTGCCTTCTTTGGAGCCAAAATACTTGCTGTATTTCTCTCTTTTTCTTCCAAAATGTCTGTGCACACCATTGGATACAACAGTTGGTGAGTGAGCACTGAAATCTGCATTTACCCCAAACTACCATTTACACCAATCTGTCTTTGGAGATGCTGGAAAACTGTGACGTAAAAATGGGATCATGGCCCAAATAAGGTTGGGAACCACTGGTCGAGATGAAACCTGGGTCTGGATTTCCTCCTTCAGGTTTATTTTTAGAGTAGTTTCAACACATATTCTACCAGTTTAGGTTTGTGTGAGGTTTTTGTCGACTGCTGTAACTCCTCCAGCAGTCGTTTTGGGCTGAAATTCAAACAGACTGTTTTCTGCTCCACTATAAAACAGCTTTTCTTTGGCTCCAGACTGTGCGTATGTGCGTCTCTTTAATCCTTTGTTTCTTCACCTCTCTCTCCCTTTCTTTCTTTCACCACCACCATCTGACTACTTTTGCTTTTATCCCCTTTCATTCTTGTTTTTCCCCTCCTCTCTCTCCCTCACTCTCTCTCCCTCTCTCTCTCTCTCTCTTGTGGGTGCGAGAAGGGGAGCGCAGGACAGGGGGAAATTGGTGTAATGAATTTAGGGCGCTCATGCTTGCTGAGGCGAGCCTCCCTTGGCTGCTCGTAGCCATTAATCTTCCGCACTCTGTCAGAGCAAAATGTGCCCACAATAGGCAAAGGGGGAGCTCAAATTGACTACCAATTACGCGCCTGTGAATAAAGGATATGGAGAGAGGAGGGAGGGCACAATATGGTTCAACAGTAACGTTTATTTTAACCCTGCGAGCGGCGCGGGAGCATAAAGGCCTGGAGATACGAGTGTGAGTGTGTGTGTGTGTGTGTTTGTGTGTCCACTCATGGGTGAAGACTCGTTCTGAAGTCCTCGTTTATCTGAGGATGTAGTGGTTCACGCCACCATGGGGTAATGGGTGGCACAGCCTTTTGTGTTGTTCTTCTCTGTAATTACTCCGCAGTTATCTCTCTTCCTCTAAAGTGACTGGACCAGAGATGTAATTTATGGTTTGAGGCTTTTTATTAAACTCAAAATATGTGTGAGAACGTGAAAGATCATCACACTGAAGAATTAGAAAGTAGCAAAAAGGAAAGAAATGAAACGACTTCTTTGCTAAATTTTGAGCGAGATTTTTATAAAGCTGTTTTTCTTGTACGTGGACTTTTTGTAACAAAAAAAAATGCTGTTTGCATTCCCTTAGGAAGAATTTTCCATTAGTTTAAAACATCTCTGAAAAGTCAACAACAAAATGTAAAATGAGCAGCCACTAAAACATTCCCCTGTATTGATATTGAAACTTTTTCCAAGACAAGTTTGAAATATTTTTTGCATGTGCACATTTGTCAGGCAGCTACTCAAATAAAAAAATGTGTTTTTTTGTGCAAATTACCACATTTTTTTCATCCTGGGAGGCTTCACAGAAAAAAAAAAGGTCAAGACCAGGACTGAGTCTTGGTTTTTTGAGTACTGAATAATCATTTGATTATTAACAAAAAATTGAATACTTCATGCAACTTTTGATCTTCTTCTATTGTTGACAATGATTGTAGGACATCTGGAGATATTTGCTTTATGCCTCTAAGTCACAAAAATCCTCTTTAACAACATCACGATTAACATGAGAAAGCATTAGTGCAGGATGCCTGTAAACCACGTGTGGTACTGTGAGATTCAGAACTAGGGAAAGACGCCAAATTCGACAGCATCAAAGAGTTCTGTGAGCAACTTCAGTGTAAAGATAAACCAAAATATCGGGTATAACATGTCACACAATTCTCTCTCTCCTCATGTCTGCAGGAAGGGTGCTAAAGGACTTGAATAATCAGTAGATAGTTTGGGGTAAATGCTGAGCAGTAACATTGCAGATATGTTCATCCTTAGTCAAGTCTGTTGGCTTCATCATAGAAATAGATCTCTGGCCTGAAAATGAACAGTTCAGACAGTCTACCCCCATTTCTGTCTTTTTAGTTAAGTACTTTTACGATGACCCAAAACCTCCTTTTGATGGCAGAAACCTTCAGAGGAGCCAGACTCATGATGAACAGTTATGAACCGACTGTAAAGGGGAAAGAGGGAGATGTGGACAGAGATGGATGGAGACAAACACCAATAAGAATCGCTCACATGGTTTATAGTTACAGCTCCAACACTACTGGTGAAAGAATTTGCTCTATTTTTAGAAACAGCAAATTAATGACAAAAACTTATCTTCGTATCTATGGCATGTTGAAGCCTGATACGTAACAATGTTTTTGTTACATTTTGGATCAGTGTTATAATTGGTTGATAATGTAAAAACAGTACCAAGCCTGACATATAACTAAAAAGAATGCAGTAAAACCCATCTGTTACATTATCAACCAGTTATTACATTTTGGTTTTATCCCAGCATTTCATTTACATTTCAGGTTGTTGCTACAAATCAGACTTCAACATGTCAGTTAAAGTTAAGCAGTGCAATGTTAGCATTTACAGTGAATACAAACTTTTTTTTACATGAATAATTATGACTCAACCTAAAAGACATTGACCTTTTTTTTTTTTAAAGTGATGACAACAAAACTTTCAGCTCTTCTTGAGGTTTTTTTAGCCCAATGTCAACCAGAAGCTGCAGTTAAATTTACTTTTAACCTGCATAAATGATAAAAGACAATACTGATCATTCAATATTCTATACGTTGAAAAGACCAACCCCCTATATCCAACTCTTGACATCATAAACCTTCTGTACAGGGTCTGAAAGGAATATTCGCACACCAGCAGTGCTACTTTTCAGAAATCATGAATGCTTCCTTCAGCTCAGCTCACTAAAAGTGTACGTTACAGCCCTTTAATAAACCTAGAAAAAGATCTCCCAGTCCTGTGTGCATTTGTCATCGTACGCATGCATTACTGGGCTTCATGCTCCCTGCAGACGTGCTGTTTATGTATAGGAATGCTTTTTGTGCAGAGGCTACGAAAATGTTTCTAAGCTGTTGAAGTTTCCCTCACACCTTCAGTACACAGGCTGTAGACTTTAAAGACACTTACAATAACACTGAATCAACCCGTGCCAAGTTTCTGCTCTGTGGGCAAACTCCTTCAGAGGAATTCAATTGTTAGCATGATTGCAGCCCTGATGGTTGTGATTATTTCGAGAGCCGTGTTTATTGTATTACCCGCAAGAACATGACAAGAACTAATAAGTTCCTTAATTGTATCTGATTTCATTCAGGGCTAATTTTGCTGCGGGAGACATGGGCCAGTTTGCTTGGAAACCACCTCCCTCTTAATAAGACCATTACACGAAGGCTGCGCTCAACATGTGGCGGCAGAAAAAAAGAACCTGAGCGAACATAGCGAGATAAATCAAACCCTGTAATGAAGTTTGACTTCCAGGATTAGGGAATTTCGGCACGAGGCGCTCTGAAGTTATGCACAGTTTGTGATTCAAAGAAAAACTTTCACAGCTACGATAATACTTTGCTGTTCCGCTGTGATGTGTGGATTTCATCAGGGTGAGCTGTTGGTGTAGAGAAATGGTTGGAATGACGCTCAGGGTGCAAAGCATGTCAGGAATGCGCTGTTTTCTGAGCATTTATCGTGCGGTTGTTTTGTAGTTTGTGGATCCAGAGGAGACTCATTTGTCTTGGGTAATCTGACTTTAAACTGTAAGTGCAAAATAATGGCTAGCTTTCGTTGATTGATTATTATTTCATAACAAAGTTTGTGTTAACATTAGGTTAAAACTGCCTTGGTGATAAAAACATAAAATTCTGGAAGTTGCACACAGAAAATTGAACTCTAAGCAAGTGTTTATTTCACTTTGTTCTGTTTCAGGTGAAAATTGTGACACTTAAAACAATGGAAAATTATCAAAAAGTGGTGTTTTCAAGATATAAAAGAAAGGGTTGTTCCCAGTGATCTAAAAGTGGCAAAGGTCTTACCTTGTCTATACAGAAGGTCTTTGACGATCTGATAGTGATTTTGTTTTTTCAAGAGACAGATTTTATAGAAGCTCTTGGGCTTTTTTCCTTTCCTGTGCAATTGTTTGCTTTGTATTTCTCAAACATATAATGCAAGAAACTGGAGAAAACTTTTCTGAGCCAATTTTGTTTTACTCTTTCAAAAAAAAAATTAAGCACCTTTTTCTTCTTTGAATAAAATAAAATCAAACATTTTAGGACTTTTCTAGTTATTTAGGCTCATGATGAGTAAAACAAGAAGAGTTTTACTAAAAATAAGACGTAACTTTTTCAGATTTGGACTTGTTTTTGGTGTTCTAATTCTTCTGCAGGCAGCCTCTAGTGGACACTTAATGAACTGCAGTTTTACAAACTTCAACACAGCATTCTTTCTTTGACAGTTTTGCCTCTAACAGCATTTCTCTAAATTTGTAAGTGACATTTGTGTTAGGGAGTGTGTGTGTGTGTGTGTGTGTGTGTGTGTGTGTGTGTGCGTGTGTGTGTGTGTGTGTTTTGGGGGGGCAGATGGACGATGTTGTTGTGGGAGGGGAGAAAGAGGCGTGAAGGCGGCACAGTCAGCCAACTGCTCAGGGTCACAGAAGGGTTGTGCTCCCCGCTTGAAAGAGAGAGGCAGGGCGATTTAAGACATCAACCACAGACTCTTAACACCCCCCCACATCCACCACAAACACACACGTTCACACATGCACATGCCTTTACACAAACATTATTAACAAAACAAACACTCTGACTGACTGACAAGACGAGGAGTGACACTGAGAAAATGTCCTTTGTGTGACTGTTGGAGTCTTTATCTTATCTGCTCGGCTGAGTAGAGATCATCAGAGCGGTGTGTGGTGTGGAGATAAAAGTCTTCTAGGATCATAGTCAGACAAAATTGTTGAGTTTGTATTCTGGCGTATTCATTCATTAGTCTTTGTTCTGGAGTCTGATCCCTAATTTTATTCGATAATTAGCAGGAGACGACAAAAGAAAACGGTTATCTCTCTCTGAAACTCATCAGTCAGTCTCTTATCTCTTCCTGCTGATCCTGTGCCGGGTCACAGGTCCTCCTTGGGAAACAAAAAGATGTGCAGTTGTGTGACGTAGACTTTGCATGAAGAGTTTTTATTTGTTTATTTATGCATCTGAAGAGGCACATTTTTTGACAAGTTGCTAATTTGCTGAGACAATGAGACAAAACAGTTGAATTCTGCAGGATGAAATTGGACTCACTAGATGATAAAAAGGTTTTTCATTTTGTTTTTCATTTCCCTATCTAGTTCTTTCTTCTGCAATATTAATATGTTTGGACTGGTTTCAAAACATAAATGAATCGATGGGAAAGTGGTGTGGAAGAGTAATTGGGTTGTCCTACATCTTTGAATGCATCATTCCTGGAGCAGGAGCTGGGTTACTTTAAGTGCGTCATTGTAATCTAAGAAAAAAGGCTCCAACTGTGAAAGACGGGGTTAATGGATAAGCTGTACTTGCTAGAACGCCAAGACTTCATGCACACTGCGGTCTACAGGAATCAAACCAGTTAGTGTTCTTATGTTAAAACTCATCTTTTAGAAAAAAAAAAACACATAAGAACTTTACCGACTACTCTTGGGCTTCGCTTCCCTTAACTCCTTTTTCGAATAAGTCATTTCTTTTATTATTTTACTTCAATTTATATTGGAATATTGTTTAGCTTCCTTAAAATTTTCAGTTATATATCATATTATAAAAACTATTGGTAGTTATTAAGAAGTCCTGTACAATTTGCATATTCGAAAATAAAATTAAAAAAAAAAAAAACTAAAGCCGGCTTTTTGCCAGACTCCAGCGCCCAGGTGAGATTATCCCCGCTTAATTTCTTGTTCCTAGAACCAGTCTGTTGTAGTTTGTACATGTAAATGTAAGTTTCCTGGGCCTGGGTTTGTGCTTTACCTTAGACCTTATCTAACCCAAAACACAATGAAACTGAAACTTTCTAGAGTGGGATCTCCAAAGTAGCTGCTGGAGACCTGTGGGAAAACGGTAAAAGGCTACTGAAAACAACGGACAAAAACAAATTTAGTTTTGTTTATCTGTTTCCTAAATGAATAATCTGCCACTGGTACTGTTGATATACTAGTTTAGTCACCTTGGAGGTTGTCAACACAGAAAACAACATCATATCCAGGCTGTGATGTCGGTAAAAAGAACAGCTTTGGGGAGTAATTCACAAATTACCAGAGATCAAAATAATCCTGTGCGAATAGTACATGAGATGACTTTTCATTCGCTCTAATCATCAGTCTGTACATCTACATTTGTCTGTATCATTTCAAAGAATGAATGCTTTGTGCTTCTTTGTCTCAGATTCCTCCTCCGTCAGTTTATTTACACATTCACCTGCAGACCCTTTCTCTTTATCAGCTGTTTCAACATCTAACTGCCTCAGATGTTGTATTGTTGTATCTTCCTGCTGAAACCTGGTCTCTGCAGTCTGAGGGGGAAACACAAACACAACACAACACAACGGCTGCTGGGTGAAAGTCTCACGTCTGTGTCGCAACGCCCTCTCACACCGACAGAACGAGAGGAACACATCAATCTTTCACTAATTCCTTCAAGTGTGAAAGGGTCCTTGTGGTGTCAGCCAGAGGGGAAGATGGTCCAGAGCAGAGAGACTGAAAGAGAGGAGGATGGGAGGAGAAAGGCCTCCCCTACCACCACAGAGACCTTTCCTTCTGGGTCCCCATACCTCAACCCTGCGGCCGACACCCCCGGACGGCCGACCAGATGGCGGCAGCATTAGCCCAACAAAGGCGATCTAATTAGGGGTACAATGGAGAGGGAGAGGGGGGGTCCTGATGGACGGCACGCAAGACGGAGAACAGCCAGGCGGGCCGCATGAGACCACAGCCAGTCAATACCTACATCCCCCATCCCTACACACACACATATAGGTCGACACACACTCGCTCACGCCCCCCTGGCAGTAATATAGGGGGCTATGACTTTATTACCCCTCATTAACACAAATTAGACCACTTGAGCCTCCCTGAATGGCGATGACAAATTGAATTAAGTGTTTGGAAACAAGTCAATCCCCACCCCTGGCCAGGCTGCGACCATATTGCATTAACATCCATTGAAGGGTGTGTGTCTGCGTCTGTGTGTGTGTGTGTGTGTGTGGCAATAAAAACTGGGCTTTTATTTTAGGGGGTGGAGTTTTAAGGGCTGTGAATGGTTAAATTCCTTTAGAAATGAAATGGATCCTCCTGGCTGTGGTGAGTTAACTGCGGTGAGTTAAAGGAGGGATAAAACAGAGCGGTCGTCTGAACGGAGGATTCAAAGTTCACAGAGGGGACCTCACGCATGTTGTCCTGATATAATCCGCGTTTTAATGTCACACTTACAGGAATGTTTGGGATGCGGTTGTTCAAAAATGCTGTCACTACTAATTTAATCTGCATAAAAACATCTTTAAAGAGGAAATCAGCGGGACATTTAAACACAAAGAATAAACAGTAAATTTGGAGTATTGTGGGGAGGTGTGTTTAAGTAGAGTAAAAGACTTGTGAACGTTCAAGTTGGTCTTTCTTCATCCTCTTTTGTTATTTTTTTAAACTCAAAAGAAGAGCAGACAAGGGGTTGCCAATGTTTTCCAGGCCATGGCCCTCAAATAATGTTTTTGGACACGAGCGACCACCTCATCCTGGCACCTCAAGTTCTTATTTCCATAATTATGGATGAAATATCCAATTGTAAATATTTTGTCATTATTCTTTTGGAAGGCATTTTGCAATCACTGAATCATCACTGTTTTGCAACACCCACTTTTGGAACCATCGGCATAGACCAGAGGTCTCCAACAGTTTATCTCACAAGCCCACAATAAGAAGCTCAACAACCAAATGGAAAATGCAAAAAATTCATATAAGAAAGTGGAAGACGACACAAAGAATCAACGCACCTCTATCCACTCCATACAACCTCCTCTCCTCCATCCTATGAAGAATATCAGCCAACCACACTCGTATTTAGGTTAAGTTTTGTTTTGCAGCAAGATGATGATGATGACATCCACTTCAACATTAGTCTCACAACAATCAGAAACACAAAACTACACAAAAGAGACAGAAACGACACACTGCTAAAACACAAAGGCGCTGAAAAGTGCTCCGGTTCCAACAACAATAAATAAAATTAAATAGGATATTATTTAAGGATGCAACTATAAAATTAATAAAAATAAAAATAAATAAAGCTATCACAGAAAAAATGAAAACCACACGTAAGTCCAAGATAAAATCAAAGTGGACTCAGCAGCTATTGTTTTCAAATGTGAATGAAATTATTGGTTCAAGTTTGGATTTTATTTTACTGTTACTAGAGCTAGTTTTGTGTTCCTTTTTAAGGTACACAATGAGTTGAAATAAAAAAAAAAATACAAACTACAAGGCCCTGTTCAACAGCATGCAGTGTTTAACATCATATTAAAGGTAAGCCTAAAATAAATAGGGAACTGGAAAAAAAAGAAAAAAGTCAATAAATAAGGGAATCAGATGTAGCTTGGTGATTATTGTTTTAATAAAGCTCTCATCTTGTAAAAAGGTTGGAAACCCTCGGTAAAGACTATCCACCCATGTTTTTCAGTTAAATTCATCAAAAAGCTCTTCATATTTAAGTTGGTTTTCTATAATTGATATTCAGAATGACCTGTATTCGTTATTTTTAATTTAAATATGTAAAATAAACCTTGTAGCTTTCTTTTCTTGTCTGTAAAACTTTTCTGTCCGACATGAAAGCTTTGTCTGTGTGAAATTTTCTTTTTTTTTAATTTCCTAGCTTGTTTTTTTTAGCCTCTCTTGAATGTTTTTTGTCACACACTAGTGGTTTGCTTCTGTTGAATTTACGTTTCTTGCGCAGAAATAAAATTCCATCTTTTCTTCAAATGTAAAGATACAAAAAATAGAAAATCAAACAAAATCATGAAGCTTTCACATCCATTATTTCAGCCACCTTCTTGCAAAACTGCACAGATGTTTTGACTGTTTTGATCGTGTTTGAAACATCACTTTTTCAACTTTCCTGTACACCAAATTGTTTTACAGCTGCTACTTTGTTTTTCCAATGAGATGATTTGAACTGTTCAGTGTGTTTTCTAAATTTGTGAAAAAGAAGAAACAAGAAAAAGTGCTGTTTTAAAGTTAATGCTACTTCTATTGTTTTACCATTTAACTTACAGTCCTCCTTAGTTTTTAAGTACTATAAAAGGGGTGAAATTTTGAAAATGCTCCCTATTTTAACTGATTAAGTTATAAGAATCAAACTTAATGTAACTGATGTTTTTCTACATTTAAGGCTTTTAATTGAAAAATGTAGCTGAGGTATGCAGGTCGATGTCTGTGTTTTCTGGTAATCAGAAAATGCAACATATTTGCAGTCACCCACTTAGTTCTTCTTTTACACTGAACTCCTCTCCTGTAAGAGGCAGGTTTTTATGTAAACACTTCCCCTGAATGTTGTAGGGGGCTGACACCTTGTGGCAGCTGATGGGATCACAGTGCTGCCTCCTCATTCCTGCATTTTTATTCCTCACAATGACAACACATCCACAACAAATAGCTTAATCCTGTGAAGCCCGACCTATCAAATAGTCAGATAATTCAATTCTTTTGGAACTGAGATGTTTATTAACCGTTTTAACAAAGTCCACACAAAATATTGCTATATCATTTCATTCATGATTTATTTCTTGTATCACATTTGAGACACTGGGCAATTCTGTGTACTATTTTATCCAGCATTTTTTTTTGTAAATATGCGTTTACTTTATGTTGAAAATACTTTAAATAAAAGTGACTATTGTGATGTTATTCTTGCTGCAACTTCTTGAAAATCAAGCAATGATTTTCCTGAAAATATGTGAGTGGATGATTTCATGAGATTTTGAAAAGGGACAAAATACAGCTTCAGCCAACTGTAGTGATATGACAATCCTCAAGGTGGTAGAATATGATTTTAAAAATATATTTAACCGGTTTTTGAAGAAAACTATTATTTTGATGAGATAGAGGTCTTTGAACTCATCATGTATCAAATATGATAACTTTATAGGGTTAAAGAGCATATTGCAGGTTAAATAAAACTTTAAATAAATTCATAGTAAAGGTAATCTTTTTGAAATTTGTGCACCACAAAGTCTCCTGTGGATATGTTAGTGTTTTGGGGGTTTTATAACTCGTGCAATAAAAACAAGTATTGGGCCGTGACGTCATACAGGGGCAACTGCTGAAAATGCCTCCATTTAACATCAACATGAACATAGTCAGACTGTCACTGCTGTCAATGAAGAGGAAGAAAATACGTATACATATACAAAACAGGGTCCTCAGGGAATTATGAAAGTTTTTAGACCAGATGAAGAGCAGGAACAGGGGGAATAACAGGTAAAGGAGAGCAGAGAGCTGTGGTGTGAGGAGAACAGAGGAGAACAGAGCATTTAAAGTTTGAACTCAGACACAGCAACTCAAAAAGTAATAACTGTAAGTGCTGATCACAGACCAGTCAGTTGTAAGTGAGTAACTTGTAAAAAACGCCAAGGTGTGTGTGTGTTAGACCAGCTTCAGTGACGTCATGTATTCAGCAAGTACAATTTCTACCCTTTGAAATTCGTAAAGCCACTAATCCAGGATCAGAAAACAAAAATCAAGACTTACTTTGTCAGAAGACGCTTCATTGGGATGAATCTCTGATTAATTGTTTCCACCTGACACCTGGAGCTGTGGCTGCTGCTGCTGCCGTGAACCTGTCTCTGCCTGGAGCTTCACCTCCATCATCACCCGGCCCTGAATCCATCAAATCACCACCGGAACATAATCCTCATACCATCACTGTCGATCGCTTATTTTCTTCGACCCATGTAGAAATTAAGTCCCGTTTCTCCACCTGCACGAAACGAACTCGAGCACGAACGCGAACTCTTTCCTTCTTTCGGGGGAAAGTTGGACTCTGTGTCCTGCTAAGTTTCTATTTTTGCATCCAGCGCAAGAATGCAATATTGAACCGCGTCTCCATGAACAATCAAATAAAATAAAAAATACTGTAGAAACGACTTGAAATCCCCGCTCTCATTCATTACCTCCTATCAAACGCATGGATCAGAGCTGAGACTGATGACGTCCGTCCCTTTAGTGACGTCAAATGACGCTGTGTTGAGAAAAAAAAAAGAGCGTTTTGAACAGCTGAATCCGTTTCATATGTGATTTCTCTGTGGAATAATATTATTGAAGTCATCTCCTGGGACAAAACTTAGTCCCTCCAAAATCGATACTCTCTTTTAAATAAAGTCAAAGAAGTGTCTTTTCAGATTGTTTACTGTAGCTTCCCTGTTAAAATGTGGTTAGTTTGATTTTAAAAGGACATTGATGTATCTTGCACTTTCTGTAATGCACATCCAGAGACTGTATATAATTTTTTTTAGGACTTGTGAACACACCAGAGTTTTTTAGTTGCGCATTTGCTGATTTGTGTTGGTATTTATTTATAGTGACTTTGAGCTTTATTTAAAACATGTTTTATTTGGATTTACAATATTTGAAAGAGAAATTGAAAGTGAATTTTATATTTGCAATCTTAAAATGTACGGTTTAAAGACCAAACCCTCATTTTGTGCTTTTTAAAAAAATTGTAACTCTAAATTTGGACCCTAATAAATTAATGTAACAAAAACCCATGAAAACTCTAACCTTATGCTCCAAATTTAAAGTATTTTTGTAAATTCCTGTTAATTGTTTGCTCCCCCAATTCATGAACTTTTTTAAACTTTTGTTATAATAAATGTTTTTATTTTCTGATCTTAATTAACCATCTGCTTACATTGTTTGTTTTATTTTTTCAAAACCCTGGCGCTCTGTCTGTATAACCGTTTCATACTTGTTTGCTCCTTTTCGTAATGTTCTTTATACTTTTCTAACAGAGAGGGGTAAAAACAGCTTCACTGCAGCCACTTCATCCTCTAAATTTGTACCTTTTTGTCGCGAATTATTTAAAAAAAAATCAGTGATTATCTTATTCTACAGCCACTATCAACCTGTGTTAGGTGTTAATAAAAAAAGAAAAGAAAATTAACCTGCAATATGTGCTTTAAGCTGCATGTCCTTTTTCTGTCTTGTTCATGGACATGTAGCGTTAGACAGATTTTCCTGTGTGCTGTGAATTAATTCAAGTCCATTTAACAAAATAAATGTCCGTCTTGTGTTCTAAACCCGGGTAAAAAACTCCCCATAAGAGTTTTTAAACCAAGGCACAAGCCAAACATACAGCTGGAGAAAAGTTCATCCAAAAAATCTAAAACCTGATGTGCTGACCACAAGTCACATTTTGAGGCTGCGAATATGATTTCTTATATGTTTCTATAGCTCTGTTGTTTGGACATATTTTCCTTACCAAGACCTAAACGCACTCCTGAAGTATATACACACACACACACACTCTCTCTCTAACACACACACCTCATTAATACAGCTCTCTGATGTTGGAGTCTGGCTCAGAAACAAAAGGAAGTCTGATTTCCTTTCTTGTGTAAATTTCTCACAGCTGTTTCATCTCAACTATCAGTGACAGCCTTGTTTTTCCTCTCAGAAAACGCTCAGATGTTACAAAGTTCAGACATTTTTTTATAACCTGACTTATCTGCTGATTGTGCTCGCTTTCTTTCAGCAACATCAAACTTCATATTCTCACACCTGGGTCAGTGAAACTTCAGTGACCTCTTATTTATTCACACATTTTGATGGTCTCAGGGGTTTTTACAACTAGCAGGCCACACATTAATCATACAGCACAAGACTTTCAAAATAAATCAGTGTATCACATTTATTTAACTGATACTTTCTGGTGGATTTGGACTTTTGGATTTGTAGACCCAATTAGCAGATTTACGGTAAAAAACTATAATTCAAAGATGTTCTCCCAGACCCTGTTTACACAACAAAGCGTTTCACCCTACAATGCAAAAAAAGCAGTGAAAAATCTGTGTTTACATAGAAATTGTGAGGGACTTAAAACTCTGTAGTATGCATGCCAGGACTGTAGATGGCAATATAACTTTAGGAGCCATAAATACATATACAACAAGGTTTCAAGGCTGAAGACAAGTGAGCTGATCATCTGGAGTTTACACTAAAAACTTTCTCTCTGACTGCAGAAAAAATGCAATTAAAGTGCATTTTGTTAGAAGGCGGTCAGTTGATTCAGCAGCACAAGAAAGAAACGGTAGGTCGCAATTTTATAGTTTTTTGTTTGCACATGGCACAGCGGAGGTTTAATGCACATGTGGAGAGCTGAGCATGATGTCCATGTTTTTAATGAAAATGCCAACATGTCATTTATACTGCAAAAGTGGAAATGGCATTTCAGAAAAATTCCACTTTGGAGGGCAATTTCAAAAGTCTGTATTTTAGAGTCAGCTGAAATGCAGTTTCCATGTAAATGGGAGGCTGATATGCTAAAATACTTTTGCGTTTCAGCCTAAAACTGTTATTGTGTAAACAGCTCCTCAAACAGCACTCAGGTTCACTCATTAGTCACTTCTAGCTCCTGAAGACAGAGGAGGACCCACCTGTATCACTGCTCTACCAATCACACGGCCCCATGTTTCATACTGGCTCTGTCAGGTTCCCCAAAAATATCTTAATACTTAAGGCATAATAACAAGGTATATTTACATATGGAACAAGGCCCAGTTTGATATAAAACACAATTTAATGTATATAAATATAAAAGAAGGTCACTGCTCCGTCTCTCCGTCAGTTAGGTCCTTGGTCTGAAAAACACTGAAGACTTTGCACTCTTTACTCTTCAGGCTCAGCAAATCAGACCCCTTGCTCTAATCCCACATCATGAAGATGTTGGTGGTTGCGTCCAGGATGACAAGAGCAGTTTGGCTTTCTTTCAATTTAAGAGGCTTGAGGACGTTAGTTTGAACAAGTTGAAATTTGAAGAGCATATTTTAGGGTTATGGTTTTCAACTGGTCTGTCTTTAGCACCCACCATCACCCCCTCAGTGACAAGGACTAACCCAAAACAAGATAAATGTCAACCTCTGAGATAATAAAGGATATTGAAGTACACAGATTTTGACAGCTTCATTCTTTCATGTGACCAAACCTGTCTGACATCAAGGTTTGTATCCTCCTTTGTCCTCAATCTAAGAAAGGTCATATCTGTAAAGTAGATGTTATACTGTACATGTGGATCATCATGCTCAAACTTTTAAAGTTTCATCATTCAAACACTAGATGGAGCCAGAGCTCAAACAAACACACTGGCTCCCCCTACTGGATAGAAAGCAGCTCTTCAGTCTATAAACACTTTCTGTACGCAAGTCATTCACACTGACATATCACTTATGACTGAGACAAAAATTATTGCTTTGATTTTTTTATCCATGTTTTCAGAGAGTACACCATAATCAGCTTTGAATAATTAAGAAAATGTAATTCATATATACAAAATAACTGGTGGGAACAACACAGATTTAGTTCTTGTAGAGTTTTTAATCATGAACTGTTTTCACATGTGAAACTTGTCACATTATCAAAAAGATCATCATTGAAACTGTGCTTTTACTCTGAAATATTCCAGAGAAAAATCTGATGAGGCTGTTTGGGTCATAGGAAACAGATATCAGAGAAAGTCAGGACTAAATAAAGCCAGAATACTCTGCAGCAGATGGGAAACGTTAGCCGTGACTGTGCCAGATGGGAAATGTTGTGTTTTAATTATGAAGCAAAAAGCAAAATTTTAGTCTGAAGTATATTAGTGCAGATGGCAGAATGTGAACGGTTATAACTCCTGACCAAAAGCCTCCTGTGGTTTCAAACAAATGAAGTGAAATGAAGAGAGCTGATGCAGTTTGATGTTGTTTCCTGTCTGCAGGAGCTGTTTGGAGACAGCTCACTGTAAAGGGCATTTTTGGTTTGATGGTTGTTTCTCTCAAGGGAAATTTTATGCAAAGCAGCAGGAATAAGATTTCGCATCAGTGTAGGTGGAAACTGAATGAATTTAACTCCATAATCTTTATGCAAACTCATTTCTTGAACATTAAAACAGAAAACTTGAAGGCAGTTTGACATCACTCTGAGGGAAATTGGTGGACTCACAACTCCTGTTATTGAAAACAAGAAGCTGTGTGTTGATTTCTACCCATTTGTGTTGTATCCTGTAGCAGGAAGAAATACAAATCAAAGAGGCCTCAGTTTTTAGAATGGCATTGATTTTCTCTCCAGAACCAGGAGGGTAACTGAAGTCATGTCTGTGACTGGAGATGCTTTCCTGCGATAAAAAACCTCTGTGTCCTCTTCTCTTGAGAGCAGCCGTCTGCAGGTGCAGTTGGATTAAAGTTGGATCCTGTTCCCAGGAAGCTGAGGGGATTTATCTTTCCTGGATGCAGTACATTTTACCGCCTTCAGGTTGTGCTGTTGCCTCATTTTCTCACACTTTGGTCACAGTTTTGAAGTCTTGTTTGCCTGCAGACTGCTGTGGTACGGCATCCACCTGGAAGTGGTACAAAAGCACAGTTGTGCAGGAAGCTTTTGCAATTTCCTCCCTCTTGCGTCACAAACGCATTACTGTGCCTTTCACCCAAACCACAACCACATGGGACCCGGTGCAGCGCTGGAATTTTCCCACTCACAAAAAACACATTAACTGTGCAGAACTGCAGGATGACTGGATGTCAGGGCTGAGCCATGGGCTTCCATGAATGAGCCTCTTCTTAGCAGCACCTGTCAGATACTTACAGGAGCAATGAAGTACAGGGTGTCCGAATCTGACCCTATAGAATCATTTTAATCAGAGTATCCATGAAAATTTCTGTTTTTAAAGACCTTTGACTTGTGTTTGTTGATTTGGTTGTACCGCCTTTTACTTTAATTGGCTTTTAAAAGCTACAAAATGATGGGATAGTCCTCGTTCTAGTTTAGAGATATAAAAAAAATGGGCGGTTGAAAATTACGATTCCTTATTTCAACTCTTGTCTTCAGGAAAAATGAAGCTTTTGGAGCTGTAAAGTATCTAAATGTTGGTTCAAAGTTGAAGGAGAACAGAAAAGTAGAGACAAATGCAAAACTAAGGAACTCAAAGTAATCTCATGTCAAGTTTCATGTATCCGGATACTTTTGTGTTGGTTAAACACTCGATGTTTCACGCCTACATGAGTATAACTCTTTACAGTATCCCTGAAACCCTCACCTCCTTTTCCACTCTTTTCCGAAGTGTTGGAAAAGTCCTCCCTCTGGCACTTTCAAGCTGCTGCATTATTAAATAAGAGCAGATAGAAAACAGATCAATTTCCCTCTTGGACGATGATCAATGTAGCAACACAATCACAGAATAACAACCCTGGGCCATTTGTAATGAACATTTAGTCCAGTGGAGTAGAGTGGGTATGAATGAAAACAAACACTCTCTCTGGTGTCTTGTGTGTGTGTGTGTGTGTGTGTGTGAGAGAAGGAGAGATTTACAGCCGCTCGTAGAGTCACAGATGTTTTCTGTTATTCTGGTCGATGAGACGGAGCTCAGAGGTTCATGTTTACTGAAATATGTAGTTTAGTGTCCACTATCTGTTAAGTGTTAATGTTAATGTTACTACCAACTCCAACCTCACCAATCACAGCAAAGTTAACCTGGATTTTCATTTTATTGATAAACTCTCTGGTTTCAACAGACTTTGGAGTGATGCCGTTTTGTGTGAACATTATCACAAACAGCTTAACCTTTGTTTCTCCTGATTATCTCACGTCTGCTCTGACCTCCTTTTTTATTTTTTGACAGCTCCAGTGTCCACTATTACTACAGAATGAGTAGTTTCTCACCTTTGTGAATAGCAATCTCTGGTACTTAGCAAAACCCTTTATTCTTTTACAGCTGAGAAGGGTTGAGGCAGGTATAAACTACACAAAACATGGGCATTTTATTTTTTTAGTCCACAGATTCTCCGGCTATTTCACCTCCTGCCCTCCATCTGAATTTCTTTCTTGATGCAGCAATGTGACGCAGGGTAAAAAAAAAGCTGTACATAGCTTTCAGCAGAGAAAAAGGACCAATATTGCTTGTCACAACTGAACTTTGCCACCCACAAGTCTTGTTCTCATGGGAAATTCCAACCCGTCTATAGACACTGAGAAATAGCCTTTATGTGCAATGTGCAATGAGCAATTTTGGCTTTGATAATCTTGTTTTAAATCATGGATTATGACGAGACTATAAATAAAGTAAGAGTATTTCAAGATAAAGTCATCACTAGGCCTTTGAAAACAACATCTTTTTAGGTTTTAGGTTTCAGTCTAGATTAAATTAAATGTTTCACACATAACAACTGAGAAAGGTTCAGCTTTGAGTTCACCTTCTCCTGGCTACATCTAAAAATCTGTTTACATCTCCTGCATGTTGTTGTTGTTGTTGTTGCAGCACCTGTTTCTGCTGAGCGATAGCACTGAACCGAAAGGTGAAATCACACCTTGTTTGTGACAGGTCAGCGAATCTACCAGGGGTAATCTCACCTGTTTGTCTGCCTCTCTGAGCACATCTTTACATTATTTACATCAGGATCAACATTTTCCAAACACTCCTGCAGATAAATGCTTCCAGATCACCTCCAGGCTCTAATAACCTGAAGGCTGAAGATGGTATCCTCTTTACCTCGCTCCTCTGTAAAAATGACTTTCATGCTTGGCTGCTGTCCAATTTTATCTCCAGGAGTTGCTAGGCGACAGGAACATCCTCATCACAAGTGTATTCTGGGAAATGATAGGAGCAATAAATGAATTCTCCAGATCTGTAGCTTATTATCTGCTTTAAAAACTGTTATCACATGGGTCAATGAAGCAGCAGCTTGCTATGATACACTATCTGCTGTATAATACAGTCAGACAGTGACGGCACTGAGACGCTGGAAACTGAAATGTGACAGTTTTTAGATCAATCTCACACCTGAGGTCACTCAGAGGTAAACTAGACGAGCAGCAGCCGTCATTAAGGAGCGATAAAGTCATCTTTAATCTGCTGTAGCTGGATTAATTAATTCTGAGAGTAATTTAACAGCACAGACTCAGTTCTGCTGCAGAGCATCAGCTCAGTCTTTATCAGCTGCCAGAGGAGATCCTGTTGCTTCATTTAAAGTGATAACTACTCAGCACCTGACAGATAACGCTGCCCTTTAATTAAAAATAAACCCAGTATCATCAACTTTTTATTAAAAGAACAACTCGCTAGAGGAGTGATTAATGATCGGACTTTCTAATCAAGCCCTGCAGGAGGAGGATTTTAACGCTGTTGTTTTCTTAAGATGTTGCCAACCTCGGGGTCATTTAAAGGATTAGTACGTATGATTATGGTCTTTGTTATATGGTTTTGAAAATCTTTGAAGATAATCAGAAATGTCATCGTGAACACGTTAAGCTGTGACTGACATTTGAAGAACAAAAGTCTCATTCCACATCCATTAAAATCAAATCTAACACAAATAATCACATCATCAGAATGACAGGAAACTCTAGAAACAGTTCAGAATCACAACATCTGCAGATTAACAAGTGTTTGCTGAGTGTGGCGCAGGTTAGGGTTGAAATCCTTGTGTTGTTTCTGCTTTTTTTTTAGTCCACAGCCTACAAAACGCTACCACATGGAGCTGTGAAGTGCAATCTGTCATCTGTTTGTTTAAATTCATGTTTTTGCACCAAAAGATCGTCTGACCAACATTTCAGATCAGCAGTTATCAAATATGAATTGTCCATCATCATGTTTTATAATCCAACCCCCTCACTTTCTTCTGAGCAAGCTACTTTTAATTCCTGTTCTGGTAAAAACAGCAGCTTGTGTTATAAAGCTCTGGAAAGCCAATCAGCCAATCACAATTAGTTTCTCCTCCATTTTCAAAATGAATGAACCTCCTTCATTACATAATCGACTTAATCGAGGTCTTCAATCACAGCACTAATGATTTGTTTGAGTTCAGATTTTTCAAGTCTCGACAAAAACAAACAAAACATTTTCCCATGTTTGATTCTCTGCATTCACACAAATTATTGCACCATCGAGGAACTTGCATGTACTTGCAGTAACTTTACATACATTTCCGTCTCTGTGTATCAGCTCTGTCCAGGGTGAACCCCACCTCTCGCCCTAAGACAGCGAGAATAAGCTACAGTCACCCACGACCCTAAAAAGGATGAGGATGAATAAATAAATATTTGCTTGGATTTTCTCCCCTTACCATTGAGGCATTGGGCAACTTTGGTTTCTTTTACAGTCTCCAGTAAAAGTCTTAAAAGTTAAAGGTCAGCTCCCCTTTCCCCTTCGCTCCTTCCTTATTTTCATGACTTCTAGTAAAGCAGAAACTCATTACATTGCTTGCTGCAGCAGTAGAGTGCACTAAAGCATCCTCTCAGAAGCCAAATGCATGGTAAAGTGCCCTCTTTAGACCCAAACTTCTGTGAAAGTAAATTCTTGGGAGCCAAAACACATGCTTAAGTGCCTTCCTGGTTGGCAAACCAACACCAGTCTGTCCCTTAGGCTGGTCTTAACATGATAAACCAGCCAAAATGCAATAAAGTGCGCCACTGGGAGCCAAAACATGTACTAATGTGCCTTATTGGGAGGCAAAACACTCACTAAACTCCTTTCTTGGGGGCTAAAACAAGCTCAAGTGCACTCTCAGGAGCCAAATCCTTGCCAAAGTGCTCTCCTTGGAGCCACACTTGCACTAAAGTGTTGTTTTGGAAGCCAAAGCAAATGTCCAAAGTGCCCTCTAGGTTGGCAAACCACACTAATTTTCCCCTTTGGCTTGTAAAAACATGGTAAACTGGTCTTTCAGGAGCCACACCAAAATGTCCTCTTGGGAATCAAAACTTGCATATGTTCCCTCTTGGAAGCCATAATATGCCAAAGTGCCTTCTTGGAGCCAAAACACATGCCAAAGTGCCCTCCTGCTTGGTGAATCACACTAATCTGCCCCTTTGGATGGTTAAATCATGATTGACTGCCCTCCTGGGAGCCAAAAAGCATGCTGTATATGTCTTTTTTCTTTCTCACCCTGCCCTTCAAAATGTGTTTGCACACCACTGTGTTACAAATGTGCATTACAAAGCGTTTTTGTCCAACCAAGGGGGAGAAATAATTGAATCCAACTGACCCTCTCAGAAATAAAGTCCTTGTCTTAACAGCCAAATCAGACCTCTCGAGTTTCCCTAAGTCAATTTCAGTCGTATTCTTTCATGATGACTTAAAGAAATTCATGTTAAGTATTCATGTATTTGATATATTTAACAGCATGCAGAGATCCACAGAAGATGCCTTTGTCAGTGAGACGTCATCCAAGGGAAATTGAATTTCAGCAACTATTTTTAAACAGACAGAGGCACAGATTTTAGAGAAAACAAGTCCCCTGCTGTCCTGGTTTATTTTTGTGGACTGTCTAAGAATAGACCAATATTAGAGGAGAAGCTGCCCAGAGACATGCTGTGAGTGAAGCCAGGCGACTAAGTGTTTGTGGTTCGTTATTTTTAAGAAAATTCCCCCCTACAACAGCTAATGTGTGCGAATAAGTGTTATTTCCCTGCACAGATCCTCTATGGATACAGAGCAGTGCCTCAGAGGATTATTCCAGCTGACAGTACATCTGCAGCAGTGAAACAGCCACTGGGAAGTAAGCTGATCATGCTGTGAAGGAAACTTAATAACCTGTCCGCCTCACTTAAACAGCTACGAGTTTTGGTTTCAAATAAATCCTTTGTGAAATTTCAATTACTGCATCAAAGCTGTAATCTGCCCTCAGAGGGACAGGGCGGTTATTGCAGAGCCCGGCGGACGGTCAGCGCCGTGATACTGACGGAGAGTTCAATAACAGCACACTCGTCATTATGATTCCCTCCACATGAGTGCCTTCAAATAACACTGAGGGTGGGAGGTGTCATAAACAGGTATGATTGTTTTTGTAATGCCCTTTATCACCACCGGGGGCAGTGTTGAGGTGAAGGAATAAAAACAACATCCATCCCAGGCTCTTTATCATCCAATCAAAGTGAAGCCCGCTCCAAATGTTGCAGTAAGCCATGAAATGTGAAGGCTAAAGATGGTGTCCTCTGTATAGGGTGACTTTCACGCTCAGCTGCTGTCCAATTTTAACTCCTGGAGTTGCTAGGCGACAGGAGCATCCTCATCAGAAGTGGATTGTGGGAAATGAAGGGACCAATAAATAATTCTACAGATCTGTTACTTGTTATGAGGCTTCTGCTCTGTTGGCATGAGGGGGTCATTGAGAGAGAAGGATAACATACAAATGAGCCACTGGGGCATTTAGCAGACATCTCACTGTTTGATTCGTCCTGTGTGAAGAGAAAGATGGATCATGATGTGCAGATTAGCTGAGTTCATGTTTGATCTGTTGCACTCTCGATTCTTGAAAGAGTCGATGTGTTTCTGCAGCTTTCATTCAGCAAACAGTGGCTGCAATTACCTGCAAGATTTCTGTGCATCAGGTGGAACCAATAAATGAATCCTCTCTCTTAAAGGGTCAAGGGGGAGAAGAGATGCTTTCAAAAGAGCCTGATATGTAATGAAAGCATCATAATGTTACATAAAAAGACAGAACACAGTGACTTTGATGTGGTAAAGCGAAGGTTTTGGAGTGTCAGCTTTTGCCCTGCAGCTCTCTTCACCTTCATTTCAGTGACCCTCTCACCTTTTGACTCTTTTCCTCTTGTTCTTTTGAAATCAGTGAAGTGTTTTTCTGCTGGCTTTTGATGAGGAAACCTGTGAGCCTCTACAGAAGTCAGGTCCTCCTTTAATCAACAGCCAAAATACAACATGTGGTGTTTGGGCGTAAAATAGTAGATTCTGAGTATAAGATGACCTCAGTTTTCATGTTTTTCAACAAATCTGGAAGCTTTGTAAATGTCAACTCTGTGTTTGTTTACCCAGCCATATCTGAGAGATAAAAAGATATATTTAGATACCCAGAATGGATATTGATAACTGGCTTTGATTTGATTCATTGACATAATTCACCTTTATGCTTATAATTTTCTTGTTAATTCTTTACATAGTGCTGGAGCAGCCACGTCAACATAATGTGATGTGCAATTTTAACACATTTCTATTTATTTATGTTCAAAGATCTAGGATCCAGTGACCAAGTGCAAAGAATTTTACTTATTTCTTTATCATCCAGAGACATATCTAGATCCATTGACCAATTTCATATTTATGTATTTATAAGCTTTATGTAATGTTGTTGACACAGAATCAGATAAGGGCATTGACTTCAATGAAATCTTATCAACACACCCATATTAGTTCGGTAATGATGTGGCACTTTTTTGTGTGTTTTTGTGAAAAAGCAACCTGGTTCTTAGATGGGGCACCTTGAAAGTTCCTCAGCACGATATTTGACTTATGATTGTGCTAGCCAATTCTCCGTATAAGGATAGTGAGATGAACGACCAGTTTTCTTCGCATTGCTGATCACATTTTGTAATTTACTCAGGGAAACGGCTCTTATTTAAGAGTGTTTTGTGTTTGTTATTGCATTGTGTTCAAGCACATTTGTATATGTCCCCAGGAAGGACATTCAATGCTTTTGCTTCTGTTTGTGCTGATGCAGATCCTAGCAAAATAAAAGATAGCGAATTTACAAGTTGAACCAACTCTGAACTACTGCATGCTTGCAGGGGCAAGGTTTCAAAAGTTGTCTTGCATCATTTCCTTTGCACATAAGAAATGTTAAGAACCAGATACAAGGATTATTTCACAGCAGTGTCTTTCCTATTAAGACCCTGAAAGTTTTTCCTTTGACAAAACAAGTGTTGTTTTTTGATTGGCATTATGCAAGACACTCACCAGGTCTCTGTCTGTTCTTTCTCCAGTGCTTGTCGACTGCGTGCTCTCTCATCCATCACTTCACCAAGCCTGGACTTAAAGACAGCTGGGGTCAGGAGACCGAGGAGGTCCTGCACTTCAGTGATGAACTTTTCCTCTTTGTTGGCTGCTGGTGTGATTCTGCACAGGTTAGTTTGTTGTTCTAGTAGTTTTGATAATCTGCTGTTGATATGGTGTATTTTATTTTGAAAGTCACCGAGTGTACGACCTGTTCTGTGCATGTCGTCGCATTGTTGCTTGGGCAGGTGGCAAAAAGTGTGAGCCCTGCTGCTGTGAGAGAGTGGTTTGTTTTGGTTGTTATTGGTGTCAGAGTTGTTATCAAAACTCCCGCCTCTTCCTGATTTTGATTGGTTGGAGCACGAGAGTGATATTGACGAGCAGGGGGATGCTCTGAAGGTTGAGCTGTTTTCAACACTCTGAGCACGGTGACAACAAAGAAGCTTTTAGTGGACACATACCCTAAATCTGAAATTAGGCACTTAAGCCTGTAAGAAAACAACAAAAGCCATCAATACAGAATTAGATGATACTGAGGAAGGCAGAGGTTTTCCTCCTTTAGATTAACAAAAAGGACTTAAGATTTTACACAAATCATATACAGATGTTTTCATGTTGAATGAAGACTTATAATCAGATTCAATTAAGAGGAATCTGATTGCTATTTTTCCCTTTTCAGTTGCTGCTTTATTTAAATGCAGAAAAGTAGTCCATACAATTTTGAAATTGAAGAAGCTAATTCACTCATTGTTCCTTTGTTTATTTATATAATATGGTTTAAGAATGTAGCTTTAGTTTAATGCATGTGCATTCACTGAACAATCTTATCACCGCCTCTGTTAGCTGTGCGCTCACCTGTTGCAGCTTAGAGGGAATAAGAAGTCTTATGTAAAAAGCTTAAAGGTGATTTTATCAGTTTTACTTGATTAAATGAGAAGATGAAGTTAAAAGCATATCGTCAGTGTTTCCTCTGCATATGAGTCCTATGGAACAAGCCGATGACGTCCAATCTAATGAAAGGAAACGTAAAGAAGCAGCAGAGCATGACTGATTGTGATGTAGTGGTTAGAAACAGCTGATCTACAGCTCAGTTATCTCAGTTAACACTCAAAAGAGGAAACAGTGTGTCCTCAGCGTAACGTGGAGCTGTGTGAATTAATGAATCGTCTAAATCACATTAACAGCAAAGACTAACTACTGCTGCAGAGCATGAGCTTACTCTTAATCAGGCGCCAGAGGGGATTCATGATGATAATGACTCAGAGTCAACACCTGACCGATAAAACTGCCTTTAATTAAAAGCAGTTTTCCTCAAAACATCTGCTATTATTGTACAAATTATTCAGAAAGAGGAAACAAAACAAAGCTGCCTCACCCTCCTGTGTGCATTAGCTCTGCAGAGAGGTTTTGTTGTGCACACAAATTATACACTGGCTACAAAAACCATGCAGCAAAGACATGTTATATGGTCATGAAAGATACATATCTCATAAATGGTGCTGCTAAATAGATTAGCTGAGCTCTGTGTGCAGAGGGGCTAATGGAAGCTGTGGCTCAGAGGGAATAAGACCTGTTAGCTGACTGTGTTTGCATGAAATGCTAGCCAGTCAGTTTTTTTTTTTCCACCACTGTTCTCACTGAGATAAATCCCTGTTGCACTTAGTAGTCATCCATTTTTAATGCTGCAGCCTCAGCTGGAGAGAGGCGCTAAGACGGAGAGAGAGATGGAGGGAGGGGGAGGAAGGGGGCTAAAGGTGTGGATGACACCAGCAGTCTACTTGATGTGTTTTTCTACTGTATGCCCAACGTCAGCAGCAATTACCAACATCTGAAGCTGTGTTGTCGTTGGTGTATCAGGCCGCAGACAGTGCAGCCATTCATGAACTCATCTGACGTGACTTTATTTGTTGTTCTCTCTAGTGATGAGATATTTGTAAGAAACAAAGTCATAAGGCGTCACAGCTGCACAGCAGTGAACAGATCTATCTTTTCCCAAAAACAAGAGGCAGCAGCAGAGCTTCCTGCCTCTTCTGAGCCCCTAATATGTCTGCAGCAGCCATTCCACAGATGGCAGGCGGAGAGAGAAGGGCCAGCTATTCAATCCACTTCAGTGCAAACATGATCCGTTTGAATGGTGAGGCATAAGCCAAGACATTCTTGTGTGGGCAGACCTCCCTAAACATGGAGGAAGACAAACAACCGTGGCACTGTGTTTGTCCTCCAAAGACAAATCTGTGAGACGCTGCAACAGCAGATCACTTTGACTTTTAGAAACAAAGGTTAAAGGAAGTTTTTTTCCTCTTTTAAATGTGGTTTTGTGCTCAGCTAACATCCACTCTGTGTGTTTCATCAGTGAGGCAGTTAGCAGGCTAATTACAGCCGTTCCTGTAAATGTGTTTTTGGTTGTCATTCCTGTGAGTCACTCTCTCAGTAGCAGAGTAATATTAGACTTCTTTCTGTTTAAAGAGGGTTTATATTTCCAAATCAGGCAGAAGTCGAGTAAAACCAAACAAAACAGCACGACCACATAGATGCAAATATTTGATAAGTTTTTATTTCTCTAGTGGATTCATATGTTGTTATTCTGCACAGCAGCATACAGGAAATTGTGGTAAAATATAAATAACAAAGTTCAACAGTGTTTCTTTTTTTTCTATTATTCATTTAATCAAAAAACCTCTGTTAAAAGTGGCACATTTTTATCAGCCTTTTCAAATATGCACTCTCTGGCACACACTCTCAAGAATGTAACATTGAACAACTAAAGTTTCCAAAGTATGGGAATAATCATTATTTACAGACAATCACCTTGTGGTGAGCAATGCTTATAGCTTCTTGGAAATTCACTTCCATCGTGTTAAATGCAACAAAATGAAAATACAATTATGTTATACAAAGATCAAAAATACTATCAAAAAACCCTTATTATAAATGGCAGCACTATATCAATAAACTGCTGTTGACATTTTACATGTTAAGTACAAAATCCTGTTGAGGTAGCGCCCTCTGAAGTCACTTGTAATGTTAAAATACTGAATAAACATCACTTTATGTACAATACAGCAAATCTCTCTCTTCTTCTTCTCTTCGATGCTATTGTATTCCTTTGGTAAACAAAACTGTCAGAAATGTGCAGTCCTGCAAGTGACACTTTCAATCATACATTCACCACATTTTTGCATCTTTTTTTTTTTTTGGATTCTCCAGAAACAGAAATGACGGGGTTTAACAGGTTGTTGTTGTTGTTGTTGTTGTTTGCTTAACATTCATTTGCTCTCAGAGGGAAAAGGTAAATGGGACTCTGCCCATGAGCCTCTCTGGTGGATACATTGTCAGGGCAAATTTGAACAAAAAAAAAGAAGAGAAAAAGAGACCTGACAGAGACAAGAAATCCAGTGTGTCGCCCTTATTTGGGAATGTAAACATAAAGAAATGAAGGCTATTGTCTCCAACTGCTGTAAAGTCAGACAACATAAGATTGAAAAAGAGGTTTGGCTTGGCAACAATTGATTATAATGCTCCCCGGAGGATCTGAGCTCTAAACAGAGGCCACATTGTCTTTTTTTTTCTTCCTGCCTCGCAGATTGAATGTCAACTTTAGAGCAAGTTGGAAAATATGCTGTGGAGTTTTTCAGGCGGGCAGATGGGATCAAAGAGAGCCTCCTCCTCCTCCTCCTCTCCAGGCAGACGCACACAAGTACTCAGTAATGACACATTCTTGAGCTTCTTTAATGGCAAACATAACTTTGGTTTCTAAGACGAGAAAAAACGAAAATAGTGGCGAGCTTAGCTCACCATACAAAAATACTTGGTAGAAATATGACATTCATCCCCTTTGCCAATGTCAGTGTGTTTCCCTACATGACCAAAATACTTTGTCTTTAGATTTATTCACACTTTGTGATTATTGATACATGTATATTTATATGCACACGCTCAAATGACTACAAACTAGCAAGAAAAATAACTCCAATGTATAAAGCATAAAATTATTCTATGTGGATAAAAGAACTATAAAAATATAAGAGATCTTAGAGGAAAAAAGATAAAATCAATATGTTTATGTAACTGGGATAAAGGCTAAATCAAAACAGTCATCTGGAAATTGTTCAGTGCAATTCATTTAACTTTAAAGTCAGGTCTGTTTAGAATATTTTCATCCTCTTACCACCCACAGCCCTGCCTCCCTTTAATGGTCGCTGGGATGGCTGGTCTTTAGACAGAGGACAGTATTTTATCGTGTGGGCATTGTCCCCGTTGGCACTGCAGAGTGGGCAGGTGTAAGCCCTCAGAATCGGGCACACAACCCTGCCGTCCGGGGTCTTCAGGACGTGGGAGCCGTACACCTCCTCCGGTGCTCCGTTATTTCGGCAGAAGACGCAGATTTTGGGCTCCTGCTTGCTCCTCGTCGCGGGTTTACGCATCTTCCTCTCCATGCCGAACAGATCGAACCCTGCGAAGCTCCCTCCAAATCCCACCTCCCGCTCCGGCTGGACCCCGAGCTGGTTCTGGAAGGGGCTGAGTATCGAGAAACGCTCCTTCAAGTCCAGGATGGAGGCCGGAGGAGGGCTCCCGGACGGGCAGCAGCAGTCCATGTGCCCGCTCTCTCCAACGACGCCGCCCGCGATTACGCACGGACACGCTGGAGAATCATCCAAACCCAGAGTCGCTTTGAGGGACTCTGTGATGGAGTTCGGGTTCTGGGGCATGCTGAGCTTATTATTCTTCGTGACCAACGTCGTCAGCCCGAGATAGTCGTTCCAGAAATTGAAAGTATAGTCATAAGGGCTGCGCGCATTCAAATAGTTGTGATTGAGAAAATCCATGGCCACTTCTGGTCGTTCGCTCGCGGTCAAAAGGTGAAACAACCAGAATAATCCGTAAAGTCTTTGTAGCCAGAGTTGGTCTCCAGGAACGGAACATGCACGGCGACGTGGTCTCCAGTGTTCCTGTTGTGTTTGAGCGTCCAGCAAACAGGCTTTCTGGTTATAAGGAGTAGGAGGGCGGGGCGCTCTCCCTTCAAAACCAAGTTTCTGATCAGGTTGAAAGGAGGCTCCTTTTCTTCAAAGCCACATTTGGACGGACTTGTTTTCCTGCGGGCAGGCGCTTTGTTCCCATCAATCATCACTCTGGCATTCAAGGATTTAGACATTTTCATAAAAAAGTGCTTCATACTTAATGATCTGGGTTAGTGCGCAGCGGAATCATTTCGCGCACAAAGCAGCGCTGTACTTCATTACATTACTTCAGCGCCAGCACAGATGAATTAGAGCTGAATGCCTCTCCTCTTTGTTCTCCATTTGGTTGTGAAACATTACAATTCTGCAGGTTTTGTGAATCAATATCGTTCATCATTGTACGCGAGGACCATCAACGACAACTCGGGCGTTCACACACTTTAACCCCTTGTGTGCCAGTAGAGTGCAGAGGCCCTTTGTTCCTTACAGCAGCTCTACTATCAATGTCCAGGGAGAAACAAACTCACTTGATGCATCCTGTTGTCACAGAATTGAGTCAAAATGAAAGAAACTTAACCCTCATGTTGCTGTTTCCTCACGCAGAGGAGGCTCCAAGCTCCATCAGGGGCATACAACTGTGCAAAACAAGGTGCTCAGATTACAAAATGTACTTTTCTTCTTACAAGCATCACATTCTTCCTGCTGGGAATGATAGAAAACAGGGATATCATATTACCCCATACAATTAAGAATGGAAATGTACAGAAAAAAATCATTTTATCATCACTTTACACTAAAAAGTTTGATTTGTGAACATTTATCATAAACTGCACAAGCCATGTGGAGTCAGAAGTCTGTTTATGTTCAAGCATTGTGAGATTAATGAGAGTAAATAAAAATTTTAAGAGATTTCTGTGTGTTGAAACTCCATTAAATGCTCAGCTCAACCATTGTGTCATTAAATCTGCACAAAGCACATGGCAGTCCATGCAGCCAGGATGTAAACACAACATGCAGGCAGAGTTTCAACAGGGGGCAGCAGAGTGCAGGTCCAGGTCATTTCATCAAATCCAGAATGCCTCCCTCTCCCTCTCTTTCTCTCTCTCCCTGTCCTCCTCTCTAAAAATGAATGAGAGCTCCAAACAAAACCTACAGTAATGACGGCCACTGGCTGAAGATGAAAGTCACCCATGATGCTCCACCGGCCAGATGTCGCTCATATATTTAGATTCCACCGAGGCAATAAAAGGTCATACAGAGAGAAGAGCGCACAGCCACACTGCACAGAATAAGCCAATGAAATTAGGACATTAAGACCAAATTATATCAGCATGCATGTGCACAATTAATGTGAATCCACATGAGAAAGCCGCAGTTTGACATATGTGCCAGCTGGTTCAGGGGCAGGAACAAGAGTCACATATCAAGTCGCCTATTTCCAGATTTACAAAAGCGTTTTCTTTAGTCAAATTAGTCCCAAAGAAAATTATATTATAACTCATGGGCGCCATGAGAGATGGTGATTTGTTTTTAACTTCTCTGATAATAAAACCAATAGATGACCAATCTAAACCCCAGGTAATCAGGTGGAGCTGACATCTTTATGATCTAAGGTTCTGACGTTCTGATGAGTACATTTGAAGTGCTCATAATCACCAGTTGAACTCAAGAATTAGAAGCACAGTGTGTTAGAGGAAGCAGCATTAAGCAGAACAGAAAATGTGATCATCACAAGCATTTTCACAAGTAGGTCTTCATGTTGCACTGCCATGTTTCTATAGCAGCACTGAACAGACATGTTTTTGTATTGAATGAGCAGCTGCATGAAATGCACCAGAAGAGAGTGGTGGTTGTTGTGAACATAAGAATCTGTGGTGATGAGCGTTTGTGATATTAAATACTTGACAAATGGAGGATGATGCTTATGATGTATCACTGGTTGCATCAAGTCCTTAAGGAGCCTGAATGGGAGAAGAAGTGTTGGACATCACTACATATCCCCATTTGTCCTTGCACTGCACCTTTAATATGTTAGATTAAATAAAGAGAGTGAAAATATATGAAAAAAACAAGACACTTCCTTCTAGTTCTCTAAGAGGCAAATATTGTATGTTGATGGTACCAGGTGGCAGGTAGTGAATATTAGCACATCTTTACATAAAGCCAAAGAGATTTAACCCCAGATTAGGCCGCACTGAGCATGGAAAGGTTCTTTGCATGTTTAAATTTCTATGTAGTCCTGAAAGATAGAATTTAAGCCCATGATGAAATTTTGTAGAGCAACATTTTAGGCAGCAGTGCAGCTAAACTTCGATCCTTGGTGACCAGAAGGTGTTCAAGGCTGTTTCAGAAGGTCCAAAGACTATGACATTGAATTTGGTTCTTGAACAATCAAAGGCCAGCCAGTGTCTCTGAAGGAAATATACTTCAGTACATATTAAGTACACTGTCAGATGTCTGCATGTGCTCTGCAGTTTATTAGCAATGTATAAAAATGTTAAACACAACTTAGCAACAAGTTTTTTGTTGATGTGGATCGATTGTAGGAAGTTGACACTGGTCATAGTGATGTAACGTTACCAGAAGCTTGTTACAAAAGAGGCAAAAGAGACCATCAGAAATACAACTCATTGTTTCTGTAAGGTTATTTTTAATGCTTGAAACCAGCTGCAAGTTCAGCGTCAGACTTCAGCAACAGAAACAGACTTCAGTTTCCCGGAAAAATGAGAGGAACTAGTTTTTCCACATTGTGCCAAAGCTAACTCAAATAAAGTTCTTGGAAGGTGCTTCAGTATTTGCTATCACATTAGAACATCAAATCAGCCGTGTTACATCTTGTTCTGCTCTGATTTTGACCCCTTTTTCATCTTTGTTGTTGTTGTTTTCCTGCTTCTCAGAAACGTCTTATCTGTTCGACAGTTAGTCCCAAACGCTGCCTTTAGCAAGAAGGGAACAAAGCTGTGGTTTGGAGTTAGAGATCAATTCCTAATCTTGAAAACCGCAAAGAAAAATCTCTTACTATCTTTTAAGTGTCATAGACGTCATATATGGCAGCTGCTGAGTGTTTCTCTACCTTAAAAGTCTTTTATTTGACGCCTCTTGTTCCTGAACATATCTTGATGCTTCATCGCACAGAGAGAGAGAGACGTGTATAATCTGCTGCTCTTGCACCATTTGTTTTAGCTGTAAAAGGCCTTCGAGGAGTCTATAAGAGGAGGATTGATGCCCTTACATTAAATCTGCGTATTACATCAGAGCACATTTGCAGTCTATCGGTAAGAGAAGTAATCTGGAGGTAAGAAGCGGGGTGAAAATGAGCCAGTCATCCTGACGGTGGGCTCACTGCTGATCCTGCGATGAAGTGGGCAGCTCAGGAATGTGGAAGCGGCCCTCTTGAAACAACGATAACACGAGTGACTGCTGTTCTAATTAAAACTTCCAGGGGGAGGCTGCGAGAGCTCACTGACTTGGAAGGCTCACATCTATTTTTAAGGGATCTAATAAGAATGCGCTACCTTCAGAGAGAGAGAGAGACAGCGTGATAAAAGCAGAACAAAAGCACGCTTCAGTGCGCTCTGATGTTTTTAGAGGCCATTTCTCTCTGTTCTGTGTGTTCAGCAACTTAGTTTGAGATTGTATTGACCGCTCATTGGATTTTCACTGCTGAGTCTCTGTTCAGCTGCTGCAAAATATGAATTTTATGATGAAGCATTAATAATGGATGCCATTGCCAATTCCTTTTTTGCAAGCCGGTGCAGGCAGATTCCAGTGTTGCTGCAGTGTAGCTGAAATATTCATGGCTGTATCATTCCTTAATTTTGTTGTGACTTAGAGGGATTAATACTCATCCATTAACTAAAGCTAATTCTACAGCCGCCTCCAGGTCACATGAGCGTATTGGACGAGGAAGTGAGATTAGCAGTGGAATGATGCATAACATCAGCAGGGCGGTTCCAGCTGTAAATCGATTAAGAATCACACTGACTAAGTGATTGTTGTGTAAGTGTGTGTGTTTTTTCACGACAGATGGAAAAACACTGATCATCAGGAAAACGGGTGTCTGGCTGAGGGAGACACTTTGTTTTTAATGATCAAATCATATTTCCTGCACGGGCTCATTACGACACACAGCTTACGCCTGTGTTTTTTAGTCTTTGTGCCATTATGCAGTGCAAATAAGCTCAGATGTGCCTTCTGCTGAAGTTAGTGCTTTGATAATGAGTGATTTATGGAGCTAATCTGCTTCATGCATTATGAAATAAGACTTTCTGTGCTGTGATAGGGCCTTTTGTTTCAGCAAGAAGGACCACATTTGTTTTGTTTGAGGCTAAAAAAGTAAACTCAGCTTTATTTTACACAATAGATGAATGTTAGTGTTTAATGCAGGAGGGAATTGTTACTTCAAATAATCCATTTCACTGTCACGGAATTTACTTTAACTCAAAACCTCCAAATCTTTATGTTCAACAGTAAAAATGCATATATGACAGTTTAACACCATTTCTTCTTCCTTGCTTTCAGATCTGCTTTAATTCTTTGTGACACAGACTCAACCTCAGGATTTTGTTGCATGTTGACATGATAGCATCACAGTTGGTGAACATCCATGATGAGAATCTCCCGTTCCTTTACATCCTAAAGAAGCTCTATTGGATTGTGATATGACTGTAGAGGCCGTTACAGAACAGGGAACTCATCATGTTGAAGAAGCCAGCTCTAGTGTTTTCCTGCTGGAAGTTTCCATCAGGAGATGGTCACACTGTGCCCATAAAGGGATGGACATGGTCAGTAACAATACTCAGGTAGGCTGTGGACTTTAAACCAGGCCCAGTTGGTAGTAAAGCCCTGTTTCCATCAAGCGTTTCAGTTTGGTTCCTCTTGGTACAGAATGCATTTTTTGTGATATTTTCTTTGACTTAATCCAGAACAGGTCCCCAAATTGCGAAGGGAAAACCATTTCAGGTGACGACCTCTTTTGAAGAATGCCAAAAGTATTCAAATCAGTAATCAGAGTAAAGGGTGGTTATTTGGAGAAACTAGAATATTGTTTTCAGTTATTTCACCTTTTTTTGTTAAGTACATAACTCCACATGTGTTCATTCATAGTTTTGATGCCTTCAGTGAGAATCTACAATGTAAATAGTCATGAAAATTAAGAAAACACATTGAATGAGAAGGTGTGTCCAAACTTTTGGCCTCTACTGTACCGATCTGACCCTAGAAGGTGGAGCTAGAAACACTGCAGTCCGTTGATTGGTCTAAAGAATCGTCACCTTCCCAGTCGACTTTTGTGAAGATAGCTTTCTTTTTGGATGTCTCCAGCTGTTGCTTTGTGTTTACTGGGTCGCATTTTTCTAACCTGACACCCCAGACAGACAGTTCATATATCCACCACAGAGATTTTATACCAGTCTGTTTTTGCTCAAAACATTGTTTCCTGTCAAAAAGGCTTTAAGTGACGTTCTCTGTTTTTCTTTGAAAGAAGAAATTGAGTCCATTTCTGATAAAACTGCAGATATAGCCACGTCCACAGAGACCGCGTCACACCCCGCCATTGTTTTCAAACATTCAGACACTTCCTGCTGACATCACGTCTGCAGCTCTCGCAGCTCCCGCCTCTCTTCTCTGATTGGGTCGGCAACATATCTGCCGGGTGAAATCGGTTGTGATTGGATCTTAGCAAGATGAATCTGCAGGATTTCAGAAAATTAATCAGGCAGGTCCATCTGCTCTGCAAGGTTAGCATTTTTCTTCTTTGCTGGATTTATTAGTTGGGTACACTGTGTTACGCTGCTACGCCGTCAGCTTACACGCCATCTATCAAGGGGTTGGTTGGCTGTGGAAATGGCTGTTGAGCCCCTGTGAATTGTAGCCCCAGTTTCCTGTTCTTAGCTGACAAGAAGGTCATCTCCCTCTGCTGCTGCAGCCTGTCTGCTTCAAGGATTTGTTGTGTGTTCAGAGATGGTCTTCTGCAGACTGAGATATTTTCTCTTTTTGGGACTATTCTCTGTAAATTGTTAAGGGGGAAAATCCCAGCAGTTTGTGAAACACTCAGACCATCAACCACACCATGTTCTCAGTCACTTAAATCACCTTTGTTTTGCGTTCTGATGTTAAGTTTGAGCTTCCAAACTCGTCTTCACCATGTCTAGATGACTAAATGCTGCCATGTTATTGGCTGATTAGGTATTTGTGTTAATGAGCAGGTGAACAGGTGCTCCTGATGAGAAAAAAAACATTTCTGCCACATTTATAATTTATGAAAACAGACACTAAGGCTGTAGACTGTGCTCACAGGCAGAAGTTAGATATTCCTCTTTGCAGATCATTAACTTGATATCACTTATGATCAGTTTGAGTTATTTCAGCGTGAAGAATTGATCCCCAGAATCAAGTTTCCAACATCAGATACAGCATTCGTTAGCTTTCGGGCACATTTGTGGTGAAATAAAAGTTTGTTTTCATATCTGCTTGAAATCCTGTTGCTTATTTCATGAGCTAAGTTTCAGCAGCGGCCTTGAAGAAACCATAAGGAAGGATTACTCGAGCACACAGGGAGGCTTTCTGCATATTCCTACACAGCTCCTCCAGGCAGCTTTCTGGGATAAATCATTACGATGCCTTGCTCAAAGATACTTTAGAAGAGGATTTCCCCTCTAACTCTATTTAAGATGATAATCCAGGCCTCAGCACCACCAAAAGGCCTTTCTAATACTGTTTTCATAAACACCACCCCCTCAGTGTGTGTGTTTTCAGAGCCTTGTATTGATCACTGAAACAATACATAATGGGTTTGCAGGAATTGCTGAAAAATCCATTTTGTCATATCGATTAGTGTAATGAAGATGAATGCTGAATTGCTAAGTATGAAAATGGCTCATGTGCGCTTTTCATACCATGTTTTTTTGTCTCACTCCAAAGACGTCTCTTTCCGTTTCGAGCCCCAAACCCAAAGATTAGCATGTGTTTTCATTCACAGCCATTAGAGCTCTGTTTGTGATTATGCAAATGAGAAAACATGCAGGAAATTTAATCAGAGCGCAAATTTGATTTCACGTGAAAGATTGCTCAAGGGTGGGGGTGCGTGGGGGGAGCTCCGATCACGTAATATTGAGCAACCAAATTATGTTCAATATTTGTTTTCGCAGTGGGCCTCAACTCGGACACGCCACAGCTTTATAGGCTTAAGGTTCGCCTCGGTTTGGAGGCTTGAAGTAAACGGCGCTGCACGAGGTTTGATTATCCTTTGTTCTCCCCAGAGATGCTGAATGGAAACTGCAGCTAATGGGAAACATTTCCATATCAGCAGCAAAGCATAGCAGCCTGTGTTTATGCATTTTTATTATTGTTGCGTCCCCCGAACCAAATATCTAAGTGCTCAGTTTTTCTTTTGTTCCCCAGTCGAACAGCAAGAAAATGGGCTCTTTGTAATTGCACATAAACTCAAAGGACGGCATTGTGCTGCTGTGTGTGCAGCTGCAGATAACTGGTGATTAAACTGAATGTTACTCCAGAAGCATGACAGAATTGAAACTAATAAAGCATGTCAGTCAATAAAGGAGGTGGGTCTGTTTATCAAGCTCAGAGATGTAGAACAAATAAATGTCACGAGGCTTTGGCGGAAGAACGACTCTTTTTAGTCGCATGACCCTGAAGTCTCAAGTTAATGATAAGGAGTTGTTGTGTGCCAATCATCCAGGAAATACTGTCAGTGGAGAGCGTGGAGCCTCACAGGTGTGTTTTTATGTATGCAAGGATGTCTAAAAACATGACCTTGATGTAGAAATCTGCTGGAACATCTTTGAAGCAAATTACACAGCTTGATTTTCCGCGTTGCTGCAAAGAAAAAGTTCATTTCTGAATCAGTGCTGGTGAAGGTTTCCAGGTTATTCTCAAAGTTAAATGAAGTTAAACTTTACGTTTCATTGCCTTTACAGTAGGTTGAACAGAAGGTTTGTTGTGGTCTGAGACTAAACTGGGATGATACCAAAGACAAATACCTTTATTTACAGTATTTCAGTGAAGATACTTTATTCTAATAAAGTACTGTCTGTTAAAGTATCACTCATTGGCTTCATTTATTATCTTAAACTCACATGTGCCTTCAAAAACTGCTGAATTTTTCAACTGATTGAACTTTAACTGAATTCATTACAGACATTAATTTGCCAATGGAGCAAAAAAATTAGCCATGATGTCTCAAAGTAAAACTGTCTTAATACAAAAAACTCAATGTTTTTCTTGCCCCAGAATTTTTCCCCTCTATAAGCATGTAAAGTATTGTTCTTGTCATAATAACTTGAAATAAGCCATTTTCCTTGGTTTGTCAGGTGGCTTGACATAAAAACACTTAAGATTTCAGTCATATTTTAACAAACATGACTCAAGTTTTAACACTGGCTTCTTGTCATCTTGAAATACATCTGAGGAGATGTCACTTCCCAGTTTTTGGACCTTTCATTGAGATATTTCTGCCATGTTGGATGCAATGCACTGGATTCTTCTTAACCCGACAAACTAATTTAACTTATTTAATTCAAGACTGCGCAATCTGTCTGCAACTTGGTCAATTCACTGAGCAAAATATTTCTGAAATAGTTAATCTTGTTAAATCTATAATGTAAATAGTTTTCTTGTTTGGTTCCTATTGCTTTATTGCCAATTTTGTTGGTGATTGGAGATATGATATATTACCTTATTCTATTTTATAGCTTACTTTATTAACCTGTCTTTATTTCCAACTGCTGTATTAGTGTGTTGAGCATTGGTAACACCAAATTTCTTCCTGTAATTCTGTAATAGATAAAGTATTTCTGATTCTGATGTTGGATGGGACAAATGCACATGAAAAAACTGGTACAATTGTCAAATAAAGATGTTTGCAGAAAGTCATTTTTCAAGGTCAACCTCTAAAACTACAGTATGAGGTTTAAAAGCTTTGCCCATAATTGTGCATATTCATTTATAACTGTAAAATAACTTCTTGAAGCGTAGTCAGCTTTAATTCCTAAACAAAGTATTTCATAAACAAGTGGATTAGTTGTGTCAATATTCCAGCTGGGAGCCTAGCATTTTCAGAAAGTACAGGTTAAAACCACAGGAGCAACTGTTTAAGAAGCACAGTGTGAGCACATGGATGCAAAACTTCATGAGGCTTCCCACATGAATCAGACATAAGTCTGCTACAAAATTGTGGCTTGTGTCATGGAAAAAGATAAATGTTGGATGCATTGATGACAAAACCTGTGCAATGGAAAAATATATTCGAAACCCAAGCAAAAGTGTCAAACAGAAGCAGTTAATGTTCACAAGAACTTTTATTGCCCTTAATTCCAGGTATTGAATGTGTCAGTTAAACTTAGTGCACACACATTTCCATCAAAGAATCAGACATTTGTCGTTACGTGTAAGAGGGGGGTACGATCATGTCTCCGTACATACAATCTTCCTCCAGAGCAAGATTGTACTGACTCCCACTTCCTCCTTTGTAGGCGCTCGTCACAATCCTGAGCCAACCTCGCTCGCCCTGGAAAGAGAGAAGAAGAAATCAGTGGTTGCACTTCAAGGATTTAAGCTGTTGACTATTCACAAAGCAGACAATTCATAAGTAAACAGTGCAAGTTCAGAGGGGAAATGAACGAAAAAGGAAGAGATTTAATGCCATTGTTTAAAGACTAAGATTTACGGCAACAGTTGTCTGATTTCCTATGCAAAACAATATTTGCAAGCCTTAAACTGAGCAGTGAGTAGTTATCATGGCAGCATTAAGACTGTTTTAGTTAACATCACTCACCCATGGCTCTCCCCAAGAGTTGCGCACAATCCAATACTCTGTTCCGTTTTCTACTCCCCAGCCAGCGACTGTCACAATGTGGTTGATGTCAGTCGACTTCACGTACTCAGAGTACAAACCTCCGGTGTATGCGTCAAGTTTCATGGTGGCCATAATTCCACAGCTGAGGGCAAAAGAGTAGATTAACTTCAGAAGGTTTACAATTAGTGCAATGATTAAAGAATATTAAGGATTTAAAGAACCTAATTGGCCCGCCAGTGAAGATTTCTGCCATCATAGCGTCACGTCCACTGATGGCTCCAAAATCACCGACTTTCCACAGAGTGTAGTTCTGCACGGCACCGCAAACTCCAAATTCTGAGCAAGTCCCGCAGGCGTTGAACGGTTTGCATTCTGAGATTAATAATTTGTCATTTAGGGAACCTCACAGGATGAAAACTGAAAGTATCAAACACTAAACAAGAGTCCTACTTTGGTCAATGGCTTGGTAATTGTTGCAGGTCTCATCAGGGATGCCGTGTTTGTGGGCGTACTCCCACACCCCCCCATGGTCCCCACCATCACAGGTGCCAGAGTCAGCGCAGTCGACCACGTGCTGGACAGAGAGATAAGCAGACGGCCATGCTCCTTTCCGCTTGATGTTGATACGATCTACGCAAAGTGGAGGGGAAAAAAGAATAATCCACAAAAATGCTTGTTCTGGAAAAGTGATTTGATCCACAGAGGATCCCATCTGTTATTTCATCCCAGGATTTAATTTGCATGCTATTCCTGCACATAGTTTCACTTCCCTCCAGCTTGTTAGAGTCCGAATAAGTGGACTCAGTCAACACATGATGGGAACGGTGCAGCAGAACCATGTGTACAATGGAAACACTCCAAGGTCTGATCAAGGGGTCCAGCTTTTACATCTCTGCATGTGCCAATCATGTTGAATCAATACCATATGTTTGTGTTTTATATATTCGAATAACTCAAGACTCTCAGCTTCATGGAGACTCAAGTTTAAGGAGATTGTTGTTTTAATTTTCCAAGCAATAACACTTGTTTGGAAAACAGCGTTGTACTCAAAACCACATCATCCAAGACAAAAATCAGCTTTGAAAACCAAGACAAGGCTGAACAGTTAAAGAGCATTCTCTTAATCGAGTTTTCTACTGGATACATTTGACAGACAAAAACAAGATGCAAATGTTTCAAAGGACGGTATGCACAAATCTAAAATCTTATCAAATTTGTTCAAAATTTCTTGCAAAATTAATCCTTGATTTAAAAAGGTACAGAATCATTTCAAATGTCTGAAATTAGATATGTATCAAGTGAATGAGGCCTTAAGTGTTCAGATGCATTTCTGATTGGAAGTAAGAGGAACTGATGTCTCAGTTTCTGCAGGTGTCTGACACATGAGACACTTGGAAAAGAAAGCAGAACAATGAGTGAGCTAATGCTAAATGTTTTAAGTCAAATAACAGACAGTTCAACTTAGAATTAAATTATCACATTTGCCCTAGAACACTATTGCAGGGTGATTTTCATTACATGTGCCTGTTTTTTTTTCCTTTTTTTCAACAGGCACACGTTTGGGGGATTTTCACCCCACATTACTGTCTAAGGGCTAAAACATTTTTACCAATCCCTACTGGGAAAGAAAAAAAAATTTGAAACTGTCACTGGAAAAGGCTCACATGTCTGAGGAATGTGTAAAAAGAATAAAAAAAAAAAGTCTCAGCTCAATTATTCTACTCAATTTTAAAGTCTTACTTTTGGGTCCACTAATACCTTTATTTAATTTCATGAGACTGAATCTAAGTAAAAGTAAAAGAGCACTTCTACTTAACCATGGGTTGTTCTACTTCAACATTTTGATGAGAAGGATTCCTTATTGGGTATTTTATATCAGGTGAAATCTACCCAACAACAGTGAGAGTAGAATTATTTTAAGCAGTAGTGTTCTGGAGTTAATGAAGTTCAAGAACACATCAGTGCTGGTCTTGATGTAAAATCCTAAGTCCAAGAATAAGTGAAAATGCTTGAGTTCAAGTTTAGACCAAGACCTTCAAAATGTGGTCTTGAAACAAAGCCGGTCTTGAGTACCTCAACACTGGAAAACTTTTTGCAAAGGTCATGGTTTATTAGTCATAACTCTTGCATACTTTTGAGTATTTTCCCCCCCAAATCAAACGACCAACCATCTTTTGGAGCCCAAAATTTGTGATCCAAGTTTCTGACTCAACTCGACAATAGGTGAATGAATCTCATTTCTTCCCAGTAGCTGACTTTATTATGTAAAAACCTTTTATTAAACGGGGCTTAGGGTTTCATAACATCTTCACAGAGCACTTGCAGCGTGTCCTTTTGAATACCCACACAAATACTAGTTTTTCAGATGTGGGCTTGGATTTGAAATCTCATTCAAATGCCATTAGCTGTGAAAAATCTGACCTGCCATGGCACTGGTGCTGCCGTGAGCCCAGCAGGAGCCGCAGTACTGAGGGATGTGCTGGTTGCGAGTGGAGCTGGCGTAGTTTATGCCATTGACATTCCTCCAGTCCCAGGACTTTGGCAGCGCAGCCAGGTTCAGGAGTTCATGAGGACGAGCGGCAGTTCTGTGACGGACAAAAGACTTTAGTTCTCAGTCATTTTACAAACACAAAGAGAGCGGAGGGCAGCAGGTTCACAGTGACTCTGACTCTCAGTAGGTTTCAAACACACACCTCAGGAAAAGCCAAAATCACAGCAGGTAAGATCACAAACCAGGAGAGACTGAGGAATGTGGTCAAGACTCATTCCTGTTAATTCCTGAATGAGGGCTTTAAATTAAGTCAGACATCTGACAAAGATGGTTAACGCCATCAGCGAACGAGGCCCCAGGCAAGCTGAGACCAAAATAAGCACTTCAGGTAGTTTGATATGCATGACTTCATTTTTAAACTCACTTTGTTGTTTTGTCTGGGATTAATTGTTCAAATTGGACCAAATCTGCAAGATGCCGGAGTCCTGAATAGATTAGTCTTATTTTAAGGAGGCAAAGCAAAACCCCAGACATCTTTAATCAGAAAGACTGGAAACCTTTTCTAAATTTGATCCAATGGAACAAAAATGATTTATCCACACCAAAACAGGAATCGTTTTAAAAAAAAAAATACAATTACCAAAGTTGGTTTTGGAGATAAAATAATCCATTTAGAGCCCCAAAACCTAATTTCAAAGCTGAATATACTAATCTGATGAAACAGATCCCACATTGTTTTGCGAGAGTTTTTCTGCTGTTCAATATGAAGTCAAATAAAGAAAAAAAACACTGACAACTCACTTTACACCAAAGTCCAGTTTCCTTGGCACTGGCTGGTAACAACTCGGCTTCTTCCTAAAATAGTTCCTTGCAGACACAGTGAATGTAATAAGCATTAAAACGAAAATGATAAACCGAGCCATGATGGATAAGAGAGTACCAAACACCACCAACAAACTGCAGGCTGCTGTGCTGTGGGATTGCACCTCAATAAAAAAAAGAGGCAGAGGCAGCACACCTGCTGTGAGTCACCAAACTAATCAGGCTTATTGATCTCACCTGGGATTAGCTCTGAGTCAGTGCAGATCAGAGAAGCTTTAGCAAATGAAACAGGCAGACACTTTCCATCAGTCAGAGGAGACAGAGAGCACATGTTCACAACTTTACCAAATCAACCCACCGAGCATCAGACTCTGTGATTTTCTCATCATGTAGACAAAGTCGAGCTTCAAAAGTGAATGTTTCAAGCTGAGAAAGTCGTATACTCTGAATAAATTTGAATTAGTTGAGGTAGATAACTCAAGATGCTCAACATTCAAACTTGAAATCCCCTGATGAGTTTTCTCCAATTAGGTTCCCTATTAAAGGTTAGTGCCATTAACGAGTGCTGAGCTCAGACTCCTCCCAGCATCCACCTTCACCTCCCACTGCTTTCATTCTTACGCATACTATCAACACTTTTGTGCCTTAATTTCTTAGATTGGACCATTATCTTTCATTTGCAGGTCCTGCGAGTGATGTCATACTCTCATCATCATTATCTGAACTGTATTCGTGAATCTGAGTGAGATTTTGTTCTTTCTTGTCTGGTTCTACTCCAAGTTTCTGTCTGTTAGAGAAAGTTTGTTCTTTCCACTGTTACTTAAACTTGAGTTCTGTATCTGATCCTATTTTGATGTTAAAAATACAACAGAGGCAGATCTAGACTTGCTCTTTGAAAACCTAAATTAAATTTGAAAAAGTAAAACTAATGGTAAAAGTGCTTCTGTAGCATCAACTTATTGTCGGATAAAAGTGTGAAGGAAAATGACTTTGGCAACTCTTGACATTTTAAAAGACTCACTCGTGTTTCTTTTGTCCTACCTAGGTATATATATATATATATATATATATATATATATATATATATATATTGCATACTCAATTATTTTATATGAAACTGGGCCTATACCATGTATAAACATACCTTATCATTGTCCTCTTTTAAATCTCTTTTAAATCCACATTATTTTTCTATGTGCTTTTATGTAGACATTTTAGCGTGTGCGTGTTTTTTAATCAACATATTACTGTTTTTATTTTTTCCTTCGTCAGTATCACAGGCAGGGTCTTAAGTCCTCTCTCTTTCCTTTTTTTATTTGCTCTGACATTGTTGTTGATTTTTACTTTTCTGATGTTTTTCTTCCCCTTACTGGTGGCGGTTTGAGCCTTTTGTATGATTTTTATATACTTGCTGTTTCTCCTCTACTCTTCCTCACATTTCTCTTTTATTTCTCCCATACTTCCACTTAACGTACTCTATTTTGTTTCTTTGTAATGTTCATTTTAATTTATGTTAAATACTTTGTAGCATTATTTTGAAAAGTGCCATATAGACAAATTTTATTATTATTATTATTATTATTATTATTATTATTATTATTATTATTAAGTTTCACAGATGGTCAGCTACTTGTGGACATGGCCACAAATTCTGGGTATTGTTTGTCGATATTTGGCGCTATATACATAAAAACTGATTGAGTGAACGATTGGAGTACTAGTAACCCATCACAGTATATAAAGATGATGATGAAAAAGATTAAGGTCAGAGGACAAAGAATAGTGAATAAGAAAAACGAGTTGGTGTTGCACAGATTTTCGACAGTAAAATCTTGAGAAACTAAATTCTTAACAACCCAACATGCACTCAGAAGTTTTTGTCCTTGAGGGCTACTGTAGCTGTATTCAGAATGTAGATTGGATGTTTTGACATATGGAAAAAGAGATACAAAAGGATTAATAGAGTTGTTAAAGCACCACCACTAAGTGTACTATGTTTCCCCATCTCTGCCTCTAATATTTTGTTTAATGTTAATTCACCAGTATAAATATAGATTTCAAATTTGGGTATAAAATTGTGAATTCAGTGAGAAATCCTTCACTCCTATTCAAACTGAAGGAGTTTGCACTTCATGCTGCTGGATTGTTGTCTTGTCTTTATAGGTGGTCAAATAAATTTGATAAGCTCTGTATATTTATCAAGAGAGTCTGAATATATACGAGGAAAGTAGGAGCCAAAGAGAAAGTTTGAAAGAGCACATTGAAATATGAATAAATGTGTTTGTTTGTTTGGCTCTCTGTGCAGTTTCCCCTGGAGTTATTCCTCCTGGGGTCAGCAGTTTAATTTGACAATACAATAGACTTTTAAATTACTTCTCACAGCCCACATACATTATATTTCCTATAAGAGTTAAAATAATAATATAACACACTTAAAGAAAACAGACAGAAAACATTCTCTGACTGAATCTTTTGCCGAATGCATAAATAAGAATAATCTAGTTTGAGAAGCACCGAATGAAACCCTCAGGCTCCTGTGTTTTACCTTTCTGCAGACGTCCTGGTCAGTGAAGTTCACTGCTTTCAGAATAATCAAACATTCAGAATGAACACCACTCCTTTTCTCAGAACAACAGCATTAAATTTGATTAACTGTGAGTATTTCACCTGTCTCCTCAGGGTGTTGATTAGCCCTTCATAACATTTGATTGCTGCTGCCAGATTCCACACTGACTCATACATGAAATAATCCCCCACATAGAAAACTCTGGGTTGTGCTGGCAAAGGCTTTATTCAATATTTTAAACTTTTGTTTCATTTATTCAAACTTCTGGTCAGAATAAGCCAAATTTACTCCAATAATTCAACTTTCGTTCCTTTATTCATTCACAAACTGATATTCAATAAACTCAGACACCATCATATTATTCCGTACAGACTGTAAGTTCCTGGCAAAAATGTAATATCAGCAATATCTATAAACTTATGTATTATTCACCAGATTCAAAAGCAAAGTTCTCAATTAGGTTAACTTTATCAGAAATCTGCTGATCCATTATCCATCAGATCTTTGCTCTTTGAAATTTGTCGACCATGAAAGACCATAGGAAACAGTTTTTCAAGCTACAACTTATATTTTTCTTCATTGTCTGCAATATTTTTTTTGGATTAACAAAAGGATAGCAGAACTTAAGAAGATAAACATAATATTTAGATGATGATGATGGTGATGAACTTGTCGAGGCCTTGAGGAGTTTTAAAAAAAGCCTTTAAATGTAAAATACTCAATGAGCACAACATAAAATGACTGTAAATTGGGGAATATTTTATTTGAAAGTTACTTACTCCTAAATTCAGTTGTGGAAATTCATATTAGCCTGTGTCAGGATATTTCTTTTCTTAGGGCCTGAAAAAATATTTCCTTTTTTTTTTTAATTTAATTTTTTTTTTTTAAGTTATAGACAAACATTTGAGGATGAAAAAGCCTATAAACTATAAATTATTCAGTGTTAAAATGGATGAAAGAGAGTTAAAATGTTTTGCAAAGCATAAAAAAAAAGATTATTCATGAAATAACTGAACACCAAAAAGAAAAGAAAAGAAGTCAAACAAAAAAATAAGTCAGATTTACATTGACTTCACACTGTTTTGTGTTGAATGCCTGGTTACAAATATTTGGAAAAAAAATGGAAAAGCTTTTTTTATGCCTTAAGATGAATAAAAACACTCAAGGGAAAAAATCCTGACACTGACTTTCATAATTAGTACATCAGAGGGTTCATAATAAACAGTGTGTCATCTGTGCAGGCTGCCTGTTACCACTGCTCACGATTTTTTCCAACTCTTTTGACCTTCATTTGTGCCTTTGTTGCTCTATTTTATTTACTATTAATTTTTTAGCTGTTCCCTCTCGATGCAGCCCTTGGAGAGAGTTTTTAGACTTTGGAGAGGACTTTAAAGCCATGTGTTCCCATGTGTCGTCATGGTAACGGGAGGTCCCTGGGTAATAAGATAGAGAAGCTAACGGCGTTGGCGAGGTGTCAAAGGGAGTTTGGGGAGAGCAGCTTGATGTTTTTCGCAGAAACGTGGCTGATTTAGGACGTTCCCCACAACGTTTCCCTCGACGGTTTCCAGATTGTCCGGGATGCCACCGGTGGTTGGTCGGACTCTATAACCATTGGCTTTAAACTACGCAATGGACGCTGGACAATTAACCTACACATTTGTTTTTATTTTTACCTGAAAATATTCATCTACCATGTTTATCTACTTGTAGACTGAGCAATCCATCAGTAGATCTCTGCGTAATATTTTAACACCTATTCAATGTGCAATATCTGTTTAACACAGTTCATCCTTCTACAATCACAATGTTTATACCAGTAATGTGAATACTGCTTTACCTTTGGTACTTTTTGTACTTGCTGCTAATTTTGTTCTATCCCATTTATTTTCTCACTGCTGTATCTTTTTAATGGCAAAAACAAATTTCCCCCTAGGATCAATTAAGTATTTCTGATTCTGATATAACTGAAAAAAGTCTTTATGTTATTTTCCATCTCATTTCTTGTTCTTGCTGATGTTCTGTCAGAGAGAAAACAGAGAAAAACGTCAAATTAAAACATGAACTGTCTTATTAACACAGCAAACAAGAAATACACAAAACTAGAAAAGAGCAATTATGACAAAAGCAACAACACACGTCTTCAAGAATGTCAACAGTGGAGTTTTATAAAAAAGAATGAGAAGCAAACACTTGTGTTATTCGAAGGTTGATTGTGTCAAAGTTGTGAATCTCTTGAAAGATCTCACATTACAGCGCTCACTTCGTGGAGTATCATATAAACACATTTCCACCCTGAATGCTGCACATCTCGTTCCAAATCCACTGGCATTAATCTGCTTCTGTAACAGCCTTCAATTTTCTGATTCCAGGCTTTCCGCATGATTTTGTAGCCTGGGTGCTGGGATTCACTCAACCCTCCAGTAACCACAGGAGCATTAGCGAGATCCAACACTGATGTTTGGCAATAAAACCTGGCTCTCACTCAGCCTTCAAGTTCAGTGCAAAGTTGTTGTGTGGGAGGGAAGTAAAGGCACTCAGCAGGCCTGTAGGAAACTCCACTGTCTCAGATGTCATTTCACTGTCATGTAAGCGTGAATTAACAGCATAAAGGTTCTCTTCTTTATTAAAGCAAGGCGCTAAAATCCACCCTGTAAACGAGGAGTTTCTGCCTCCTGATGAATGATTCCATTTATTACAACCAAGACGGTCTTATTAAAACTTATGAGACAGAACAATTTAAGAAAAACATACATTTATATGCAAGAGGGAAGACAAATGTTAATTGGAAAAGAGTCAAACTTATTTGCATTGCAGCCTTTGCTTCTGGGCTCTCTGTCAGCCTAAAATATCATTTACCATCCTCCAGCTGACTGCGAATCTGGGCTCCGGTTTCCTTTCTATATCTAAATATTAATAGTCTCCATTACACCAAAATTACTTTCATCTCCGACTCACATGGAGGGATTAGATTTTAATCAACGCATTAAATATGACTTTCTATTCCTGCAGATGGGAGGGGCTGGCAGGCAGTCAATTAGCATCAAGCTCTGTTTGCGGTCTCTCAGTGAAGCCTGATGAAGTCTTTGTCATCGCACAGGCAGCGAGACGACAAACAGAAAGACAGGGAGACGCCCGGGAACGAGGCAGCATAGTGATGAGCTTCTGTCAAGGATCAATGGATCAGTTTTAGAAAACTCTCTGACACATTATTTTTATATTTACTGCACTTCTTTTAGCTACTTACTCATGTGTCACACAGTAGAAGACCCAAAACGTCAACAGGAGTCAGAAATAAAAACAGTTTGGATTCATTTGCTGATGATTTGGCTTCCTTTGTTATTCTCCCTATCTGTTTGCAGCAGCTGTTAAAAAATGCAACACAAACATAGAGTGCAATGTAAATGTGTAAAGTAGATGTATGCAATCATGAACTACAAACTGCATTACTAGAAAAATCAATACCAATCTAAACTTAAGTTAAAAGCTGTGCAAAACTTGCAGGGAGGCAGAAACAATTTAAAGCACTCCATTTATGGTTTCTGCTCAAAAATCTGTGAGAGCAGAGCCAGGGTTTGAAGTAGAGGGTGTTTATTTTCTTTTTTCTAATCTTCACATTACATTTTGGCAGATGTTGGCGGTCCGCCACGGTGCAGCTGACAGGAAGCCAAACCAAAAAACTTTGCCTCGGCATCAGTCATATGACTTTAGAAGAAGGCCAGGATCAGGCTCGGTTCACACAGTCTGCACTGTCCTGCTTCTCAAGCTGTAAGTCAAAGTGTAAACAATAGCAATAATGAAACCGGAGTCTTGGCTAGAGGGTCTTTTCACCCTCGTGAACATTTGTCATCACTGCCAGGAACGACGTCATCACAGGCAGCAGCACTGGTTTACACAGATAAGATCTTTAAAACAGCCTGTGGCTCAGTGCAGCACCTGTTGCTTATAAATTCAGTCCTTTTAACACAGTTTTATACCTTTCTTGTGAATGAGTGGGGTTTTTTTTACATTACAAATACATGATGTTCAAAAAGTTTCATGAACAGAATAAATGATCTTGTTTGATATTCTTTTCCTGAATTATTTTAGCAGAACGATTTTATCTTTGGCAACTAGGCTGCATATCACATTGCTCTATGTAAATGAACTTCTAATGCATAAGTTAAGGAGTAATGACATTTTTTATCTTTAACCAAAGTTTCCAAAAGATAAATCTTGCACACTGTTTAACTTGCAAGATAATTTTATATGCAACATTTCAGAATAAGCCATTTTTTCTTGATTAGGGTCTGGTACAAAAATGTTGCTTCTTACATTTTCATGCAAGTCAAACAGTCTGAGAATTTATTTTTTGAAACTTAGATGGTTTTGTTCCTGTCTTTATTCATTTGTCATGTAAACATAAAGAAACAAACAACAAAAAATAACCCTTTTTGATTAAAAACCTCATATTGAAAGGAGACCTTGCCGAAACAGGCTGCAGCAAAGTCTGTAATAAAAAGTAACCGACACAAATAGAAACAGAAACAAAACAATTTACAGGGCACAGGTACAGGACTAAAGATAGGGTCATCTATGAATTATATCTTCAGATCAATTACTCTAAAAACTTAAACTCTCTCTGAACTCAAAACCAATATTTATTTTTGTTTGTTTTATGAAGTGCTTAAAATTTCTCACAGGAGCTTTAAAAAAAAAAAAAACACTTGAGGTTTCATTGAGTTATTATTCAAGATTATGTTCTTACTCTACTCTGTGTCATACATCAATATTTATATTCCTTATGATATCACCTTGAAAGATGTGTTACCTCATTTACTTCATTATTTTCTTATTGCTTCTCGATGTGCGTCATATTTTTCGGGACATATGCTCAGAGGTTTTGTTGCAGCGTGAGTCAGGTAGTTGTGAAAGTTTCCACTCATTGAAGGCGCTCTAACACGTATGATCATGTGTGAATAACTTTATTAACCCTCCATATGTTGCATGTGTTGTTTTTGTTCTCTGACTCACTCACTTGGCATGAATTGGGAATTGCTCTGCATTCTTGCACATATAAAGAAAGTCTGAAATACTGGAGTGAAATGGAGACATGATGGCTTGTTACTGCAGTATCAGTGTGATATCTCCATGATTAGCATCGTTAGCTGCCTCCATGAGCATGTCCCCTTCCTCATTAATGTCAACAACATCATTAGAGTCAGAAGATTGATTTGTGTTTGTGAGATTGTGCTGTGTGTACGTGAGGACCCATGAATACAGAACTGTTAGTTATATTTCTGTGGGTGTACGCGGGGAGGATAATATCCGTGTGCACTGATCCATGTGAAGCTTAGAGGTCAGTTAAATTTACCTGACATTTCCTCAGGAAGATACCCACCCGCCCCCACATATCCTGCCCTCACCTGTCAGCCGTCACGAAGAAGTGAATGTCAGATCACTGACGGTTCAGTCAAAGCAGACGCTGAAGGAAGCTGGAAACAGGCGGCTCCAATCAAATCCATATCCTATATCGATGCAGAGAAAAACATCTGTAGCTGCTGGTCACAGATTAACACTTCTCTATCAAACACAACCAAATGAAATGTCTCTGTTAACCTGTGCTGTAGAAAAAAACTCCTCTATATAATAAGAAAACTATTTAACCAGTGTTTTTGAAATTATGTGGATTCGTCGTCAAGTCAACATGTTAATTATACTTCATTCATATGTTGTATGGAGTAGGCGGGTTGAAAGCAGGCAGGGTGTCTCCAATCAGCTTTCCTGACACTTCACTGAAACATGTAGAGCAATTGACTCCTTTACAACCTACAGCACCATCAAGATCACACATGTAGCAACAGCATCAGCATTTAGCTCCATTATTTCAGACAAGTTAGCGTCCCTTAAGCTCTGAATTAAAACTGTAAGAAAGAATAATCGATAAACGATACTCGACCATGGAGTTCAACTGGTGACTTTCACTGATTGTTTGACAGTCACCAGTTAACGGGGTCACACTTTACACTGAAACACCGGCGACTTCTGTAGCCACAAACTTTTAAATGTAGTTTCCATATCAAGCCTCACTTAACCTGGCTTTACTGTAAAAGTGGAAATGATGCTGAATGTTTGTATCGAGCTACCATCTCTTTAAGACACGTTAAAGAGTTCTAGAAGTCTCCTCCACTGTTGCCGAGACTTTTTGAAGAGTGGGGGCAAAAAATAAAAAACAACACACATGATTTGCATTTTTTTGCCACCACTTTGGCATGTTTTTTAGCTATGTTTTAGCATGACTTTTGGCCCTCAAGTGGCCAATTTTGATCGTTTTTCAGCTCCTTTACATCAACTTTGGCATGAATTTCAGTCCCCAAGAAGATAATGTAGCATTCATTTTGGCTCCCAAGCACTAAGGCATGTGTTTTTGCATCCAAGAGGGTATTCGGTTCAAGTTTGGCTCCTAACAGGTCAGTTTATCATGGTATAACCAGCTTTTGGTTTAGATAAGTATTTTTTTATTCCATAGAGACTCATATAACGTGCGTTTTGGCTTCCGAGAGGGCACCTCAGCTTCCGTTTTCCAACATTTGCACCATCATGTATTGATGATCCTCACTTCAGTCACGCTGGGCTGCAAAACCTCAAACCCGTCGACTCCTTTTATATTTTACTTAACCTTTATTTAACCAGGAAAGTTCCTTTGAGATTAAGAACCTCTTTTTCAAGGGAGTCCTGGTCTAGCACAGCTCATCACATGCCAGTTTTTTGCTGTAGTCAAGATAAATGCAGCAACTTTCTGTCCCATTTGATGGACCCTATGGTGATTTGATGAGTCACAGCTCTATCATCCAAAAAAATAGGAAGGTTGCACATCTGCTGCAGCTGACCACTATGGAGTAGATTCAATGCGAGTTAACATGTTGGCAAAATCCAGCCATATGCTTGAGACCCCAGATGAAACAAAGTGTTGTGTTAAAGTCATTTCTAGTATGGAAACTCTCAAACCAGATTTTGAGACCAGTTTTTGTGTAGGTATTGGAAGGTTATGAGACCAAAGTGCTGCATTTGCAAATGAAAGACATAAAATTGCCTGTTTTTGTTGGTGCTTTGTTTGACAAACCGTTTTACTCTGCAGTTTTGTTTTTAACTTCTTTTGCTTCTATTGCCAAGATACACGCAGCAAAAGTGTTTATCAGTACCACCAGTGTATAAAGAAACAATCAGGGGCAGGCACAGTGACCTCTGAGTCATGTAAATCACTATGAACTGTTACAAATTTTGTATTTATTCTTCTTGTGTGAGGTCTCTTCATGCCGCTAACTCTGAAATCTCTCTCAGTGGAAATTCCCCTGAAGGCTCAAAACAGACCATTGTGCTGAGAAGCAAATATCTGTATCACATGCAACTTTGCATCTGATTTCATCATTTTATCACACCAGTTAAAAAAAAAAAAAAATCCCCCCTTAGTGAATGGTAACCTACTTTAAGGTGACATTGTCTTAGAATAAGAGTGTAGTATGATTAATTGAGAAATATCCAAGGGGAAAAGATTTCATTCTGTTTCATGGCTTCTTCTCAACTAATGGTATTTATTGTGATAACATCTGTTCTTTTACTGTAAAGTACCCTGTGAGGGCTCCTTTGAGAGGTTTATAAGACTCTAGTCCAGATAAAAAGACTTGGTCAGTATTTGTAGTCCTCTCCTCGTTTGAAAAGCGGCCCCATTTTCCAGTTGAGGGGATTTCAAAGGCTCTGCACCGAGCTCCTGCCTCCCCAGAGGAACCACCTGTCCACCCGGACCAAATCCCTCAGCCTCAAAGTTCACTGTCGGGGTTTCGTCACCCAGCGAGCCATTTCACATTCGATCGGCTCAACTGTCGCTAACAAAGCTTTAGCGATGACAGACTTGTTAAGCACATTTCAGTCATAAATGCTTTTTAATGGAGGGAGCATTAGAATATGTTCAGAGGACTTAAAGCTGAGGGATGGAGGCTCAGAGGAATCCTGGTGATCTTTAGCAGTCGTGTCATAAAGCCGATAATGTTAACCGCCCCTGTGGTTCATCAGGAGCGAGGGGAACAGGAAAGGTTAAGCAGACAGGAAGACTGGAGCTACTCATGTTAGTCAGGATGCTTTTATTGAGTCTGGCAGCAGCATCTCAGACCTGGAGGAGGAATCCCCTCTTTATTAAAATGATTGACCAAATAAAAAGTAGTCTTTTGTTTCTGGATTCACAGTCTTTAAAGAGACAGCTGATCATCCAAAAGAGGCTTCATGGAGTCAGAACTGAGCAGAGGAAGGTCCAGACTTTATGTATCGATTCTGCTGCAGACTATGGGTTTCTGAATTGATATTTATTGTTGTAACTCTCAGTGTTTTTCTTCCATTTAACATTATTCTGCAGAATAACAGCTTTTATCTTCTCCTTCAGCAAACTGCATGTCAGTCTGAACCGATGTTGGCTCATCAATGATTTGTTTTTCTGTTTGCCTGAAAGAAACTGTGTGACTATTTGAAAGCACAAGCTGTGGAGGAGACAGAAACGATTGTGTGGCGATAATGGGAGAGACTGCTGATGTAAGGGCTGAGGCTCACTTTGGCACACTGCTTCTGTTAATATTACCCTCTGTGGCACATTTTTCATGGGGTTGAGTCTCAGCTGTGGTCGTCTTTGCACAACATAAGTTGTACGGAGCTTCCAACTTGAAATAATGAGGAGCACCGCAACTTAAAAATAATGCCAATGCAGTGTTACCCACAAGCCCCATCCCACGGGCGGTTCACAGTGAGTTGTGCAACTTTCAAAGTCTTTCAGCCACACTCAGAAAACTTTGAGCCTCCTTGTCTCTGATGCATCCGCAAGCACAACATCACCTCTACCAACTTCAGGGGTAACATTTTCTGTCCTGTTTAGTGGACAACAACAAAAAAAAAACCCTCAGTGTGTTTGTTATCTCCTCTCTTTAGCTCTTTTGAGTAAGTTCTCCGTCACATGACAATGGAGCGCAGTAAAGAAGATTGATCGAGCTGAACTGACACTATAGCCGACATTGTAGGTCTACATAGGCTGGGTACCAATCCACTTACCCGCATCTAGCTGACACTTTTATCCAAAGCAACACACAACATAAGCAAGAATTAAGACTGGAAAAAAAATAACAAGGACCTCTATGATTGGTGTGATTGGTGCACTAAGCACGATTGCGTTTGCCACATTGCTGGAATCACTGCACATTGGCCGTTCATGGGTGGTACGTTTCATCACCTCTATAAAATCTCTACAATAGTTCAAGTATCAATTGTATAAATACCAGCTGGGAGTGCAAATTACTAGACACAGGTAAAACATAATTGGGAGGACTTATTTTAAGCTCTGGAGTTTCACGCCTCAGATCAGCCCTCTGTAGGTCATGACATCAGTTAGTTGGCGTTATATCATACTCTAATTAAATCATGTGACATTACACTACAACGCTACACAATGCATAAACTCCGACGGTGGTTGTGTTTTCTGATTTGCCGTATGCCTTGCAGATTTCACCCTCTCCATCTAGAGTTTCTTTTTCATCCCAGGAGCTTGTCTTGAGGAAAAGGTTACTAAGTTTGGCACATATAGCCACATCAGACCGCCATGCTTTACTGTCTTTTAGTTGCGACTTTCAACCCTTTCACACCTGAGCCCCAGAATGCCTGCCTAGACTATTCTGCTTATCTTGACCATGAAACAGTCAAAAAATGTCCCGTGAGTCGGTGCTTAGGCCCATTTTTACTGGAATACTTTGAACTTTCAATATCTGGTGTTATTTCCAATTTACTGCGTGTTATGTGAAAGAAAAACACTTCAAACAGAACAAGTTAATTTAACTAATATGTGCAAAAATGTTTATGAGATTTTTTTTCTCTTATTCTGTATTAAAAGAGGCATTGACAGCATCACCAGATCTTCCAGCATTTCATAGCTTGTCTGTCTCTTTGCACAAAAGCCGCTGAAAGATGTTTTCTCCTCTTCATGACATAAAAACTGATTCTGGAAGAAGAGGAGAAAGATATTAAGCTACTCACGCCTATTGTACAGTACAGAAACCACTGGGATTTTTCCGACTGTGCAAACCTTTCGGGAGTAAAGGACATTCAAATGCAAATGAGTCAGCGCCAACACATCTGTCGTTAAAGGGTTAAGCACCAATCTTACTTTTTTTACTGTCCATTTTCTCTGACAAGCACCGCTGCACGTACACGGAAGTGTTGTCTATGTAACGGTCTGCCACATGTAAGAAAGAAAAAAAAGAACTGCAGGTACAGGCGACCAAGGGACAGAGTCAGCAGCTTCTGTGATATATTTCAACCCAGTGTTATGACGCCGGCCCTCGCGCCCCCAAATACAACTGACACACCAAGAACTGTCCCCCCAATTGGCCACTCCAACCCTGGTGATCTGTAGTTGGGAGGATAATGTGACAGGAATTGAATAAGACAATAGACTCAAGTTAAGACAATAAAACGGGAAATAGAAATGGTTGTATTAGTAATGAAAACTTTGCAAACACTGGCTCTGTTTGTTCTTACTTCAATGAGACAATGTGTGCTAAGTCAGTGTGAGGAGGTGAGCGGAAACTTAGCTTAACCATAAACATCGTACAGATCTTACTGCAAAAGTACAAAACAGGCTTTGGCGAGTGGTCGATTGGTAATGTCTACTCAGAGGAATATGAGTCAGAACGCTGCACATCTAGGCATCAATAGTCAATCACTGATATCAGTGTCAGCAAATGTTTCACAGAGAGATGGAAACAAAGGTTGTATCACTTGTACAAATCTCCTAATGTCACTCAGATTCAGTTTTGAGAGCTAAAAAGCTACTGTAATTGTTTAAAACAATTCAGACCACTTTCTGATAAGAACCTCAAAGAGATTTTTCTCTGTCTCTCAGACACGATTCCCTCTCCTGTGTTTCAGCCCTTCCCCAATTGTTTCTGCAAACGTATCCATCAAACAGTCAGAGCAGCTCTGTGACGTCTTCCTGTGGAGTTTGTGTTAATCATGTTTGATTCTGTCTGCCTCGCTCTTTTCTGTTTGTGCTATCTCGCTCTTTGTTGTTCTGTTTATTAGTCGCTCAGCAGCACCTCGGGGCCGGCTGTGTTTATTGATTGGTTGATTGGTTTGTTTACATTTAAACACTTTTTTTTTTTCTTTTTTTTTTTGGCTATGCGTGCTGTTCAGGGAAATCACAAAACGCACTGTTCAGCTGTAGAGGAGCCCTGCAGAATGGAAGTACAATGTGAACCCATGCACCACACAGAGATGTCAAAATCAATGTAGTTTCACTCTTTCCAATCACTCGCCTCCTGCCTCCACTGCTTTATGTTCCAGCGTATAAAAAAGTGCAAGCATTTCAGTTACTGCAAGAAATGTACAATGCATCATAAAAAGCCCTTCTTCCTGTTTGCAGAGGGGAATTGTTTTCCAGATGGTGTTTGGAAAAAGCTAATATAAAAGCTTTTATAAAGCGGACACAGGTGAATCACCATCATGTTGTATTAGCCGGTGACACAGCAGGAGCAGCAGAGCATAAAAAGTCTTTTTTCACACTGCAGCTACATTATCTTCCCTTGAGGATCGTCTGTCAGATGCTACTTAAGCCTGCAGCCCGGACCGTCCTCTGGAACATTTTCTGTTTATTTGGCTGTGCAGCCTGCAGAACTGAGCCCTGTTGGGAACAAAAGGTCACCTGACACACGTTGAAGCCGGTGTTTTGTGTATTCCAGCTCTAGCATGTCCACCTCTTTGTGGTTTTATCCCCACAGCACTCTCTTTAAGGCCTTTTGAGGCTGGAAAAACACCCCTGCAGCACAAACTCTGGACGTTATGAGTTTGCTTAGCCCTCTTGTCTATAGGCTTACCTTCCCCTGCCTTGAGTTTCTTTTCCTCTCTTGTCCTTTGGCTGGTATTTCTCTTGTTGTGCCAGCAGTTCCCCCCTTCTGTGATGTCATTTTTGTTAAACAAGTCTTTCAAAGTCAAGAAAAAGAATCTGAAAACGGCAGGGTTTGCTTCAATGCTTGATTCCCGCTAATCCCCTGACTGGACTGCCCCTTCCTATGTGGTCAACATATAGTTGTGCGTGCACAGATTCTGCACCGTAAGGTCACATTTGTTTGGCTGGCTGGATCACCACCACAGAGGGCTAATCCTGCAGAATTAGTCCATTCAGCGACCACCTCTTGACCAGGAGGCATTGCCCATTAAAACGGTTACAAAAGGAATGCCTGAGTCCTTTACAAAAGGAGTTTTTTCTTCTTTATAAGGTAAAGGTGACCCACAGAGAGAGTAACAGGTCCTTCAGCTCAGTTTGAAGCCTTGTGTTGCAGATTTCATCCTGCACATTGATTGTGCTTATTAAACATTTACAGAGTGTTGGAGCATGTGCAGGCTGTACTCCGATAATTACTTTCTCCCAGAACGACACAGCTGAGCTCGCTTTGATTCATTTTAAAAACCAGAAGAATACGTCTCTTTGTGTAATCAAGAACAATGAAACCACAGAGGGTTTCATCAACAGCTTTAAGACACGCTCGACACTTTGTGAGCCCGTCTCCAGGAAATAAAGAACGCCAAATTTTCCAGCAGCAGGATATTTCCTCTCTTTCTTCTCCATAGGAAAATGTGATCAAGATGCCACATTAGATTACTCCTCTATTTCAAACTAAGACCAATTCAAGCACCAGCTATCTTCCCCCGCTGAGTGGTCTTGACAGAAGCAATTTCCGAGTTCTAATCGAAAGATTTCTTCATTGGTACGATCTACTAAATACCAAACCAGGCTCTCAGCAGCACCAGATGTGTCCCAGCATCCACAGACGCACTCCAGATTATTCCTGCTCACAGACTCGTACAGAAGAAAAGGGAATATGTTCTGAATTTTAATTTGAAGTTAATGAATGTGCAGATGCATTCATGGTGAAAAATCGGTTTCTGTATGCACGGGTTGACTTCACTGCCTATACTGAAAATGGATCTGCTGGTGCAGCACGATGGCCGGGAACAAAAGATTGAAGTGTATGAATGAAACTTGGTGGAGAGTGTTTTAAAAATATCATCCAAGATAATGTCTTCATTGTTGTTCGGACGTTGTGCACGATTACAGTGAAGAATTTGGCAATTATTTTACAACATGCACTCATCAAAACATACTCAGCATAGCTCCCTTTCAATCTATTTAAGCTTCTTTTTACTACTTTTAACCTCAAGATACAGCTTACCAAAATGGAAATGTTTGTGTTGTACAGTCATGCCTAAATTGCCTCATTTATGTGGTAAAAAATATTTAAAACCATTTTTGGAAGGAGGGAAAACTTCATCAATTAAAGTCATCCGCAAAATGTCCACAGAGCGTCCCCAAAATCGTCCACAACAGTCTGAAGGATGCGTCTTTACTTGGCTACGGATGTGATGAGTCATCTTCTCAGAAGCAGAAAAACGCTAACGCAGCTTAGCCTCACAGTTGTTTGTTTTCCATTATGTCAGTGATGATGACAATTGCATATTAAGCAGTGAGAGATGAGAGTAAGTGCTACAAGGAAACGTTGAGCTTAATAAAGCTTTTACAGTTGGGATTTATTATTTAAATTGTATTTTTGATACTTTTTTTGAAATTGGCGTAACTAGTGTTTCCTTTAAAGTTCTGATATTGAGCAAAAACGCACAAATGAATATGATTTTATCAGTCTACAACACTGGAACTACACTGTGTAAACTGAGTGATGACAATATTTCAGAGCCTGTTTTGCCTATTTACATCTACACACTGTAAATATATATCACAGTACATGACTGGAAACATTACAGTTAAATACTGTTAAGTTTACAAAAAGTCATTTACAGTGTAGAGGTATTGTCAGTGTCTCCTATCCCTATTCAAGCCTGGTGTAAGAACTGATATGAAACTCATAATAATAATGAGCAGAGAGAAGACAGTGTTGTTCTGGGTAAAATAAACATAGCTCAATTCAGTCTTAAACTCTTTGGAGACATTTTAAATTGTTACTATTTCAGTACCAGCTGCACAAGCTGAGCTGTTTTCTAAGCTGTCAATTATTTCCAGCTTTCTCACCCTGGTCTGTATTCAGTCTGTGGAAGTTTGTGGCATGTTTTCCCATCGCTCTCAGCCTCAGTTTTCTCGATGCTTTGAATTGCACAATACAGTAATAAAATGGGACTGAAAGTTAGTAAACAGTGAGGGCTGCAGATCTGTCTGTGTCAGTGCCCTCAGAAATAATAATGACTGGAACAGTAGTGTTGGTTTGCCACCACTGAGGTCAAGTTTTCATAACGTCCAGAGTTCAGAGGGATTGTCAAAGTAACAGAACAGTTGAAGTTCTTTGTAAGATAGTTCAACAAGTGAACCCCTTTCACAACCCAAACTCATGAAACTCACCTCCCTGACCTTATGTTTTCCTCTTTGAGACACTTTTACAAGTAATTCTGCTTCCACCTTTCCTTCAGAGTGGCAGGAGTTGTGATTAACACGACCTCTGAAGGTCACAGTCAGGAGAACCACAGCTGTGTCTGTGTTTTTTCCTCAGAGAGTAGTTTCATGTTTAAGCCAAAGTGGTCAGACAACATGAGAGCAGATCAAATAATCCTGCATGAGGAAAGGCATTTGCAGATCTTTGCAAAAGCCCTGAAACAATGTAAATACACTGAAGTTTTATGAGGCAGCGTCGTGAGTAAAAGAAGCATGAACCTCTATCAAACCAGACTGTGCATAGGGTTTTCTCTCTCAGCTATTGTGAATGTTTTTACACTCATAAAAAGAAAATGATGTTATTTTTTTCATCAAATCGCACAGATGTGTTCGAGACCCATAAATAACTGATATATTGCATGTGACCTTTTCATTTTCTCCCGTGAATGTCACTCCACTGTGTTTTTTTATAGCGAAGCATCCATCACTTAATGAAGCATTCAGCTATCAGCATCCCTGCATTACACTGTGTTAGAGACGTGTTGCAGTCTGCTTGGCCCATCTGTTGTTTCTGCTTGGTAGGACAGGCAGGTGGTCAGCTGCTAATGTGCCCCAGCTTTGGACCACCATCCATCTCAGCCCCACTCGTTCTCCACACGGTGATCAAAAGCAACTTGGCTGCTAAATATACAAGCTCATACATATGCATGACACGGCGAAACAGTCTCCGCTGACACCCATTAGTTGTACAGTCACACTGTGGAGGCCTATTTGGAGAATTTGCATGCAGACATTAAGCAGATTAATCACGAGTGACAGTCGAGGGAAAGCGGCGGTCAGAAACCACACGGGAGCCAAGATGGACTCTGACCTACATGTACCTGCTAGATTGCTGGCCTGGTTACTTTATGAGATTCAAATGATTAAAATGACCCACTTTCCTCCTGAACACACACAGACACACAGAAAGCAGTCTGCTTTTTAAAAAAGGAAATTACTTTTTTAGGCAGTGAAATCTAAAAAAGACTCAGGAGGAGCCGCATAGTGTGGTTCCAATTTAAGGCCAGCGTGCATGTCAGTTAGTTCTTTATGGACTAAGACAATTTGATTCAATACCTCATTCACATTGAGACTGAAAACTAAAAAGCTGCACAAGTTTTATTATGGGAAATACTGATTTGTCAAGACATTTCGAAGGATAAGTGCTTGTGCTTGCAGAAACGGGTACGTTTGTTGAACTCCTTTCTCGTCGCAGAAAAAGCATCAAGACCTCAGCTAATTTTATCTTGTTATCCTGCTTTTCACCCTGATCTCACATAAATGCTTAAGATTGCAATAATATCTTGATATCACAGTATTAACACTTTTTAAATCATATTTTGAATGCAATAGATGTCATAGTCTAGTTTAGAAAAGAGGAAATTCTTTATAAATGACATGTTTAAGCTTTGGTTTTGTGATTTATCAAACCTGAAACTGACTGTAGTTGGTGTTTTCTGTCTATGTGGTAAGTTTGAAAGGCAAGTGCAAACTGTCAGCGTGTTATGCACAAATGGTTGCGGTCATTGAGGCAAGAAGAAGGAATAGGTGCAATGACGATCTTCTGTGCAGGAGTTAACACATTTGGACCGTTAGAAATAAAAATAGCACAGACAATAGCACAAATCATCTATCCAGGAATACCGTTTTTGAGCTGCTGGATGAGCTTAAGGAGTCGGTCACAAAAAGAAGTCAGGCCTATAACTTTGATGGAAAAAAAAAACTTCTTGCAATGCTGCATTTTCTTATGTCTGGATCATTCCAGCACAATATCACAGTTAGTGCCAACGTCTCCTGGAGTGCTTTTTCCAAGTGTTGAATGGTGTCACACAGGATGGGCAGATAAATCAAGTTCCCATTCACTGACACAAATGACACAAAACAATTCTTTTTTTTATATTTATGAATATAAACATGTCCTATAGTGCTATTGACTGTATCCGTATTTTTTAATTTTCCACCAAGACATCCAATCCCATAGCTTCAAACTTAATTTTTACAGCCACTCTGTTCTACCAATTTCTCAGAGATAGATGGTAGCGCACACAAAATCTTCATATTATTAAGTTGGTCTGCATCACTTTTGTACCTGTTTTCAACTGCACACCCATTCAAAGTAGATCAGCTGCAACACACCCACTAATAGTATGCGCATCTTTTTAGTTTGGTCACAGTTTAGTTCTTGTTGTTTGGGATCTTAGTAGAGACCAATAGATTTCAATTATTTGGTCCAGAGATGATAATGAAGAATTGACTTTAAGTGAAGCACTCTATCTAAGTGGAGCTATTCACACAGGATTAGTATCATCTGGGGACCTACAATTTAATCTGCGAATGATCCCCTGACTTCAGTTTGACCAGATATGCAGATTCAGTACTTAACTCTAATTTACTGATATTTCTCACTGAAAACACTGAGACGTTTTACAGCATATGGCTGCTGGAAATCCTTAGCAAGAGGAAAACATACATCCAGTAAACCTCCCCAAAGAGCATGCATTTTAAATACTCTGCATTTCTTATTAAGTATCAGTCTTATGTTGTTTTGCTAGGAGGGTAATATTATAAATTCTGATGCAGGATTATTTCTGGTCATTAAAGCTGTACTCATTCCCTGCAGAATGGCTGCAGGATGTACTCTCCTCACCTTATTTGACTCTCATTAAACACGAACATATCGATGCAAAGAAGGAAATCCTTGAATATTGATTGGTTGTGTTTATTTATTTTTTCTAACCAAGGCCTACTCACTCATAAATATTTTAAAGATGTGTGCACACAAGCACAGACACGCACTGTTACATGACCATTTTTATAGATTGCATGTGCCATTCTGTGTTCGGCACTCGCTACATCATTCATATCTACGGCTGTCATGGAAAATAATTTATCAGTGCCTATTTACAGCACAGATGGACTCCGGCTTCTGCGCCCAATTTACCTGTTGCTGCAAGAGTCCCCAAGTGAGCGAGGCTAAAATTAGAAACAGCATATCGCCCAGCACTACGGGTATCAATCACACATCTGTCACAGAGAGGGAGAGAGGAGGTGGGAGAGTGTGAGGGTGACTGAACCATATCGGAGCCTGAGGCAAGATATGGATACTTCTCTCTACAAGGTTGTATCTCCAGAGCTGCTACAGCGTCTGCAACAAGATTTTAATTTCAGAACAGTGGTGCTGTTTCATTAAAGTTTCATCCTGCTCTGTCACTGAGTTCACACCAGAGTAGATTGGATCAGTGGTTGTCCTTAATAAGAACCAATTTTGTCTAAATATTTAATATAGTCCCTCGGTGTTGCCTGATATCATCATCCTGCATGTTAGTGAACACTTTTCCCTCGTAGCAAATGTGGATTCAGTCATTTTTAAACAAGTTGTCACAGATAAAGCACAACATCTGAGTTTACATAAACATGAAATACCATAACTAAAGATTTGCTTTCTCTCATACAAACTTGCACTGTGTTTTTTGCAGTTATTTCAAGCAGCAGATTTACAGGATGGTCAGTGTAACTCTGACTTATAGCTGCAAGGAATTTTCTCTGACTCATGTTGACTTAAGCTTACCTGAATTTGGATACTTTTGCACGCCTTTGTTTTAAATTCCATTGAATTTTCATGTTACAATCTGTCTGAGCCTGCCCTCTGGTCTGAAGTATGTGAAAGTGAATGTGTTTAAATATTTGCACAAAGGAAAGACAATTACTAGGAGTGCCTTTGTGTAAATACATAAAAAAGCAAACAGCACTGACTTCATTTTTGTGCACAGGGTGATCTAACTGTAATGTAACTGTATCAGCTACAACAGTGGTATGCAACTACATTTTTAAGGACAGGGGCCCAAGAAAAAAAGGCACATACGGTGCACATTTTGGCTCCCAGAAGAGCAGTTGAGTATCTTTTGGATCCCAGGAGGGCAGTTTATCGGAATATAACCAGCAAAAGGTGCAGATTAGTGTAGTTAACCAATCAGGAGGGCACTTCTGCCCGTGTTTTGGCTCCTAAGATGAGCCTACAGCACAACTCTGGCACCAAAAAAGACACTTAGACATATGTTTTGGTACCTGAGAGTGTATTTTGGCTCCCAAGAGTGAAGTTCAACGCACATCTTGGCACCAAGGAGGGCATATAGCCTGCGTTTTGGTTCTTGAGAGGGCACTTGGAGGATTTTTGCTCTCAAAAGACAACTTTTGTTCATCTTTTGGCTCCCAAGAGGGCACTTTCACACTCCCGAAAGCGCATCTTATCATGCTTTTATTAGCCAAATGGGCAGATTAATGTGATTTGACAACTAGGAGCATTTGTTTTCGCTCCCAAGAAGGGTTTTTCAGCAAGTGTTTGGCTCCCAAAAGGGCACTTATGCACAAATCTTAAGCGATTGCCCCCCCACATACACTGAGATTCACAGTCAAAAAGTGTTGCAATGCATCACAAATCTCACAGCTTAAATTGGATCATTAATCAACAAAACACAACACTTAACTTCCCTGTTATGCCATGATGAGCATGATTTACAGCCTGGGCACTTAAATCAACCCAAAGTCTGATACAAAAAAGGAAGAGGCTCATCTGTTTTTTTCTGAGGGATTTCTACTCTAAAACTACAAATCTTTGATTGATGATACTTATAAAGGCATTTATGATTTCACTGCTCTATTCCTCCCCTAGTTCTGACTGTAACATGTTTCACAAAACATGTCCATGTGTCTCAGTAATGGAATACAGCCTGACTTTGAATTGGTCTACGACTCAAATAATGAATACAAGCAGTTAGATAAACCATGAAGTTCCTTTTAATTTCAACAATGCCTCATAAAAAAGTCTTCATATTTAAGTCTCCAATAAATAAAAACTACTTTAGTGCAGCTACCATGTTTAAAATGCTGAACTTCTGGTTGTTAATAGGCAAACATTAAGATACTGGCATGCAAAACACAGGATGGCTGTGTGGTACAGAGCAGTCGTGCACAATGACACGTCAACACTTCTTGATCTTTCAGATAAAGTTTATGGAAAAATGTTACCTAACTTACACTACAGACCACCTGTGGCACCTTAACATCAAACTATTGAATATCATCAATCACCTAACAACAGATCTATTATGACCTGGGGAATCACGTCGTTACATGTTACATTTAGCTGATTCCAACATAGACATATTCTAACAAAAACATGGACGATTGTTGTAGTTTTAAGGCCTTTTATTTTGTACGTTAACCTTTCTTCATGTGCAGAGAGAAGCAGCAGGACAAGAGGAAAACCACAGCACACAGACTCTCAGACTGAGCAGTCAAAGATGTGTCAGCTCAGTCAGACAAAAGAGCTTTATTCTCCCCATGGTATTCAAACCACACGGGCATAAACACTGGAAAATGCATACGAGACAAGTAAAAACATGTGGAGAAATATGCTAAAAATACGTTGTTTTGGGTTGAATTTCCTCTGCGAAAAAAGGGAATTTCATTCCGTCTAGCCTGGAGTTAGTGATTAGGAAAGGGCTCTGACAATGTATGAAGTGCAGGTGTGTTTCTTTGACACAAGTAATCCTGGGTTTTATTGGTTCTGCGCTCCACCTCAAAGGCCCGTGGCCACTTGAAATTCTTTTACTGCAAAAACTCTGCAGCCTGTGAAGCCTCTTTAGCAGCAGAGAGGGAGGAGTCGTGGGCTCCATTTAGCCTGATTTCCTGTCTTTAAAAAGGATGAATGACCAGCTTGAGGCCATTGAGAGTGCCCTCACCTATAGCACTCCGTTTGATCTTCGCATCATGGCCGCAAACAGGTTGAAAGAGAGCGGGCCCTTAATGTCAAGGCCATTCTTAATGAGTCTCAGTGGACAGGACCAACCACAGACCTCTAAGAAAATGTAATCCCCTGCTTTAGCACAATGACTTCCTGTCTGGTTTTATCCCAGAACAGCAGCATTATGCTCCTTTGGTGCCGGAAATATTGAATCATTTGAATGACGTTTAATATTTAAACCCTCATCTTATTAATGGATTTTATATTAGTCTGGGATTCTGGAGTTTAATTCGCTATAATCGGGTTATTGTTTTTGACAATAGCTAATCTTAATCACCTTATTGTTTGCTTGTTATTGTTATGGCTGCTGTGAATTCATCCTCTGGTGATAATGCATCTTTCCACCAAAGCCTCAACGGGATTTTTAAAGCGGTATCAAAGCTTTATCGCTGTAAAGTCAGGCGCTGCTGTTTGATTGACAAAATGCGCAGCGATAAGAAAGGGAGGGAATTGAAAATGACTTTGGAGCAGCTCTGCATGGAAAATCACAGAAAATTTGTGCAATTTAACTAATCACGTCTCCGACCTTGTCATTTGCATATGTTAATAAAGCAGGAAGGAGGAAGAGATGGGGATTTAATTTGAAATCTGGAGGCTTGTGCAGAACAGCGAAGTGCAGATTGTGTTCAGATGTTTTGTTGTTAAGAAGAAACACAACAAGAGACGTCGACTCCGGCTTCTCTTCTCTCCTCGCTCTTTGTGTGACTCTCTCCTGAAATCTTCCACTGTGCGAGGTAGCCCCTTTGTGTCACTGTATTCCCTCGGCTCCGTTCCACCCCTTTGTTTGCTTTGGTGCAGTTTCCGTGGTGACTGAGCCCAGGGCCCCCAATCAGAGGCCCATAGCTCTGACAGGCTGAGGGAGGGAGCCGGGTCGGGGAGGGGGGAGCTGGAGGCAGAGCACACTGACACACACTTAATATACATGCATGAACATGAGCGCCACACACACACACACGAATGAATGAATGCATGCACATATTCAGCCTCACATCTGCGCACACACACACCTACAGGCCATCAATTATCAATGGTAATAGCCAGCTCTTGACTCAACCTCATATATCCAGCAGTGGTGGATGTGTCAATGACAAAATGTCCTTGTGATAACACCATGAGCTGTTTTTGCACCCTAACGTCGCCTGTGACAGCTCAGAAATCCTCACCGAAACCACAACCATTCAGGTGAAGTCTTTGTCTACCTGGAGTCTTCTCTTTGTTTGCCTTCCTCCTCCTGTCCCCTCCAAAAAAAAAGAAAAAAAAAGAGAAATATCACAGGAATTCAGAGGATTTTACACTTTGAAATGTTAACTACCACCTGCCATCGCTACAGGCCCTCCAAACCTCGGGAGTTTCTACCCAGGCTCATTTCGAATGCTTGATTTGGTCTGTTGTTATTCAAGCGCTCCGGGGGAGAGTACCATTTAATGTTGTCCAAAACACCCTGTTTTTTGTGGGGGAGTAAATTTGGACTCTGGACTTCAAAGAGGATCTTGAAAGTTGATCGTGTTTTGCAACATCCCTCTATTATCCTTCTCCTCCTCCTCTCTTCTCTTCTCTTCTCTCGTCTTCTCTATTACCTGGAATCTGGGTAAGGTGCTCATATTGCGCCCTGCTGATTGACTTGCAGGCTTCTTGTCACGTCTCCTCACCTTTTGTCGAGCTTTAATCATCTGTTGCTGGATCTCCGCGCTCCCCCCCCTCCAAATCTTCCCTCTCCCCGCAGGCTGCAGGAGCCAACAAAGTGCTGTAGGTGCAGCTTGGCGAGGAGGCTGCAATTTATTTCAATGAAGCTTTTTTGAAAGCAGGGGTGTGGGTGATTTTCTCCGTGTGTGTGTGCGTGTGTGTGTGTGTGTGTGTGTGTGTGTGGCTTGACATGCACTGGTGGGCTGTGTGTTTGGGTGTCTTTGTCCACAGCTTGCTAGCATGCTCTTTATGTTGTGCAGCAGGTGACTGGAATACTGATTGCCTCGGGGTCTCCCTGCAGCACACACTCTCCTCTTTTCCGCAGATCAGATGAAATGTGAGTTTCCGTCATAAAGAGGAAATCTCAGAATGTGATAAAAAGAAAGACTCATCACCTAAATGTGGTCAGGTTGTAATTAATGAAACTCCGAGGCCCTCGCTTTGTGTTTCATTCTTGGAAGTTGTTTCAAACCTTCTGGGAGCTGGACTCTAGCAGAATAACATCCTCAGAGCAGACTTCAGTGCTTTGCCCCTTTGAGAGAAAATTCTGACCATGTCTCTCTCAGCATGAAGCTACAATTGATCTCAGTGAGGCTCCAGCCATTTTCATCACACTCTGATTGGCGGCTCAAATCAAATAAAGGGCCTGGATGTGAAAATAATGTATGAGCGCAGGGGGAGAATCATGAGTGATGAATCAGAGCAGAACTCACAGACCCGTGAGATCGGCCGGCACAATGGGTTCCCAAACCGACTTCTTTTACAGACGTTTGGGTCCTTATCGATGAAAGGAGCTGAAAGTTTGGATATTAGCTTTATGTCTCTTTGTAAACTTTGATGACTGGCTTGAATTGGACCAAGCTCAGGAAAAATTTCATAAGCAAAGTTTGATTCCACAACTAAAACAACATCCTTTGACGGTCAAGGAGTCAAAAAAAAAGAGGACAATCAATGGTTTGATGATAACTCTAGTGATGAACTTCTTCAGGGGGGCGCCCCCTGTGGAGAAACAGTATTCGCTGATTTTATCCTGAGACTTTTCTGACAAAATTTCTCATCCTGTTTTCTTTAAGCATTTGAATATTGCAGTCGTGAAGTTGAACTCTTAGTCTGACACTGACCCCTCACCAAATGTTTCATTAAAGACTTGAATATGATCTAAAAATGTCACGTAAATGGTCTTTTGTTGCTTTTTAGGTCTTACAAAGCAGTGTTGGGCATATAACTTTAGAAATGCAATTAGTTTTTGTAACTTGTTACTGTTACTCGTATTTGAATTAGTCATTACTCCTTCATAAATGTAGTTAGTTACCAGGGAAAGTAGTTATTGTGTTGCCTTTTGAAAAACCTTCAAATAGATAATAGAATTCAGTTTTCTGAGTGGGTTTTGCTCTGGGGCATAATGTAGACTTCACCATAGCCTTTCACACCAATAACATTAAAGCAGTGCCTGTACGTCCATCCTGAAAATACCAGTTTTAACTCAATAGACGTTGGGGTTGAGTGGTTGAAGGCTGTATGAAATTGTACTTTACCTTTAGTCGATTATTAGTACTTATGTGTTTGTCAACAAAGCCAGGTCGGACAACAGCTGTTCGATATCAGCAAATGACGGAGCTGAGTTAATGTTTGGTGCATCTGTAAGGTCTGTGTGGACGAATGATGTCATCACAGTAACCACGCCCCCTTGTGTGGTCCCTTTCACATAGACAATATCTGCGTCAAACAGCTCCAAATTCGTGCAGAAAGCCTAACCCAGCCCCATTCCACTGTTTATTACAGCATTAGTGTGTTTTAAAGAGTAGTCATTCAGATTATCTGCCTTTATCCTCGACACTGATAAGGAGTCAATGAAAGTTTCAGTCTGTTTTATAACTACATAAAACTTTAAGTCCAAATTACACAAGGAGAACTCTGACTCTGGCGTGTTGTGGCACTTGAGATTTGGCTAAATCTTTTTTCCAGGAAATCTAGCACACAAACAGCTCAAATCATCTGGTCAATTTCAAAATCAAACACAGTACATGTACTTCTGACCATTTAATGAATACAGATATTTGACTCCTTTCACTTTTCCTTCAAAGTTTCAGCGTGAAAGTGGATCATCTTTTTAACTCAAGTGTCAACATATTAAATTCAAGGTCCTTGATTAGTGTTTAATAGTATAAAACTGGTTATAAAGTGCTTTCTCTGGTCTTCAGTCCACTTAAAGCAGTCTTACATTACACGTCACATTCACCCATTCATACACAGATGAAACAACCCAAGGATCTGACCCCTGACCTTTTAATTAAGAATCAATTGTACCACCAAGCCACAACCGCCCCATTTTCAAGGGTTGATTTAAATATAAATACAAGAAAAAGTAGCAGCCTTGAGTTGGAAGTGAATGCATAAAATCTACATGAGCATAATCCTAAAGTGTCTTAAAATGAAAATTGCATCTTGATGGTTATTTTTATTAAGCTCTTATCATGCACCATTTGATTCAGGACATAATCGCTCGTGGCTCTATTTTATAACTCTGGATTATTATGGTTTTTATCCGTACAACAGAGAAGGTCTGTGAATCATTTGTGATTGTATAAAAGTACATTTGAACCTAAAGCACCGGCCAGTGTTCCTGCAGCTAACAAAATACCCGTTGTTTTTGTTTGCTTCCCCTGCAGGTTTTCTTTCTATATGCTCTGAAAGGAAAGCAGCACGAGAGCAAAACGAACCAGATGTTCCAGCTGTTGTTTCTGCTCTCCTCTTATTTTAAAGGATAAAAACAAAGTTATGTTAATTCGAAATGTAACTTCTGATTATTCACAGTATTTATTCGGGTTCCTGTTTTCAATTCCCTCACGTCCCATATTCAGAGGGGTTATCTAAATGCTAATGTCTCAATGCATCAAACTGGAGGCACAGTCGGCTCCACAAACAGAGACGCTCCTTTGTTATCACAGAGGTTTGGGTGGTGGTGGTGGGGGATAAAAGGAGCCTGAGTTTTATTGAAGGGTTTAGAACATAAAATAGATGTCTCCCACAATCCCATGTCCCATTTCCTGAACTTACACTGGAATTGGCACTTTCCTGCGTAGTAAATCTAAAGACTATCCGATTCAGACCAGGAACGTGGCACATCTTTACAAGTTAAACACAGTACTCGGAGGTCATAGGGTCGCGACGACACCTAATCTGTAGTCTCTATCGTAACATAGGAGACTGTGTTCCTGTCTCGTCCGTACACTCTCTGACACACATACACTCACACACACACACACACACTGGGGTCAGGGTGAGGTTTATGATTGGGCTGAAATGCGTTATGGTTTATTGAGTATTATTGTGTCCATTCCTTTTCCTACCTCCCTTTCTTTCCCTTCTTTTTAGTCAACTGATGACAAAACCTGCACCAACACACCTTATTTCTTCTATAAAAACATTTCCTGGTGTTTCCTTCTCCTCTATTTTCCCTCCTTTCTGTTCCTTATTTTCATTTCCTCCCACCTGAGGATGTTCACCTGAATCTGCAGTAAGTTTCATTTTCCTTTCTCACCTCCTCCCTCCTGTGTCCACACACTGACTGTTTATCCCTTTCTCTTCTTTTGTCTTTGTGCACAGTGTAAAAATTTAAAATCCTGCAACTTTCCTTCTCTATTTAGCTTTTAAATTACTTATTTCTTTATTAACTTATTGATTGTTGTACTAATCAGTGGATACTACTTGATCTTATCTTATATTTATAAATCTATAACCTTTTCCTCTCACTTATGAATATTTTTTCCTTCTTTTTTCCTATAACCCATTTCCTTTCCTTCTCCTCCCTTGTCTTCTTATTCTTTCCTTATTTCTTCCTTCCTCTCTTTTATAGCTCATTTCCTTTTTTCCTTCCTCTCTCTCATGGATTGTTTCCTTTTTTCTTTCCTTTCTCTTAAAGATCCTTTCCTCATTTCCTTCCTCTCCGTTTTAGAGCATTTTCTTCTTTCCTTTTTCTTTTTTTTTCTTTCCTTCCTCTATATTATATATATATATATATTACATAGTATTATATGATATTTTCCTCATTTTCTTCCTCTATCTCTTATGGTGCTTTCATTTCTCTCACACACTTCCTTTTCCCCTCCTTTCACTTGTGTATCCTTTCTTCGTTTCCCACTTCGTAGTTTGCTCCTGTTCTCTTTTCTTCTCTTCTTTCCCCCTTTTCCCTACTTTCATGTATTTCACTATCATGTAATTTCTTATATATCATCTCCTTTACCCATCTTCCATTTCTATTCCTTTCTTTTCTTCCCTACTTTTCCCCCTCTCTTGTATCCTTTACTTTACCCTGTTCCTTTCTTCCCTACCCTTCCCTTATAGACCTTTAATTCTTAGTCCCTGTCTTTCTCCTATTCTCTTCCCTCATAAGTAAGCAAAGGGCTGAAATTAGTAAATACAAACAAAATACAAAGTATTGACCAACCTTTTTCTTACACAGAATTTATTTGTATTTGACTGAAAAAGAGAGAAAATCACACCTCCCGTCAAAAAATACGTCTGCAACTTTTTATGGAATTATCTGTTTTCAAGACTGTATCGCTTCACTGTTTCTAAAACTATTTCTAAATTTCTTTGGGACACTTGTGTGTATCTTTAGACTTGAACTTGAAGCTAAAAAATGATCATCTCTTTCCTTCTTCTTTCAGATGAATTCTTCTTTTCCTTGTTCTTAGTAAAGTGGCCCCTGTGAGTTTCACTGAAACATGTAACACTTCTCAGGAACTTTTTCTCTTGTTAAACTTTAAACTCAGTATCACCTGGGTGCTCATAATCTCTTCTCCTCCATTCATTCATCCCTCTCTCCTTTCCTTCCCACTACATGCCTTCCCTTTCCCCTCGTAGCTCGATCTGATGATGTTCGGCTCTGGAAATCACCTGGCTACAGATAAATACCCTTGAGGAATTTGTGGTGCTTCTGAAGTCGGCAAAGCGAGCGAGTGAAAGCCGTCCTCTGTGCCCTCCCACCCACCCCGGCTTGTATAACTCGGCTCTGAAGGAATCTGACCTTCGCTGCATTCCAGTTTCTGTCCAGTGTTTGCAGCAGCAGCAGGAGAGCGCTGACTCTGACTTACTGTCCCAAGCCTGTTTTAGATACTCTACAGCTTATTCTCATCGGAGTCATATCCCTGCTTTGGTAAAAAACGACTTTAACATTGCTGTAAGTTGAACATGATGATGTTTTGATGTCCAGAGGGCAGAACAGTCTGTCAGTGGGAGCAGAGTCCTCTGAGTGTTTAATGTAGAGTGAGGCAGGCGGGCAGCCTCTGGGAGTCATATTGCAGCTCCTCAGCTCTTATGCAACAGCAGCTGAGTCCAGATGAGTGCACTTCCAAAGTTTCGCCATCTCACTGGAGTTCATTAGATAAGATTATGGCCTGGCTGTGGCAGACACTTGATTCTGGTTGGTCAAGAGCCAAAAACACCCATGATTTTTTCTTTCTCACAGCAAAAGTGAAAAAAGGGAAAACTTATTTCACACAGTATCAAGTCAATCCTGGGACATTTCACCTGAGCCTGTTGACAATGTGGAGATGGATATTTTGTGCTTCAATTGCCCAAATGTTTTGTGTTTGCTGGCTTCAGATCCATAAAAAGAACTTGTGTCACTCTTGAGTGCCTATAAATGCAAATTTCCTTCCAGTCTCGACAACAGTGGGTTGTTGTTGTTATTGTAACCTGATTACTCCGATACAACAGGGTAAAACTTCGTCTCAATTGAATGACCTATCGACCTGAGTGTACTGTCTGATTGCAAAAGTGTTGAGGAGGAGTTTCACTTTACAAAAATTGAGTAAAGGGTCCTATTGTCCAGCTCAGTGACTCTATCTTCTAGCCAAACACTGAAGCAATCCATTTTGTGGAATATTTTTGTTGAATGAATGAATTAATCTCTGTCATCAGAGCATCTATGGGCTGACTGACTATCATAACACAAAATCTTCCCAGGGCACAAGATTTTTCAAATCTTACAAATGGCAAGTATAGTGAGAACAGTGTTGAACACTTCTGGGATTTGCATCATTCATGTCACCTGACAGGAAGTTGTACCTTTTGTACCTTTCCATCAATACAACATGTGTTTCTGTCACGACCTGGTAATAACTAGGGGTATGCAGGCCGAACAAAAAAACGTTTAAACTCAGGCCAAGATGGTCAAAGAAAAATAAGGCAGGAGAAAATGGCCAGTTAAATGTATTTAATAAGTAAATCAAATCAACAACGATCAACAGAAAATACTCCTCATAAAACTAGAGGAAAATAATACTCATGTAACAGTTTCACTCATGAAAATGATTAATTCACATTCGGTGTGAGCAAAATATTTGACCAATGGTGTGCACAGAGGGTGCAACTGCGCTCCTCGTCACCTATTTGTTGGAAAACATAAATTATTGTGCCTTTTTGGGAGCCAAACACTTGCAACAGTGCCCTCTTTGAATAAAACATGCGCTAAAGTGCCTTCTTGGGACCCAAAACACATCCTTAAGTGCCCTCCTCTTGGGGTCCAAAATCTGATTTAGAGGCCTCTTGGGACCCAAAACGACGCTTTATGTGCCTTTTTTCCCCTTTGGCCTCTGCCCTTCAAAATATCTTCACACACCAATGCATTGGACTTGCAATTTTCCCCTACTCCTATGTGTCCTTTGCTATCTCTTCCTTCACTTATCTTTCCTGTAACTCTTCTCCTTCCCCTCTTCCATTCTTTCCTCCAGAAACAAAGTAGAAGTTATGACTTCCACCTCGTTTAAGTTTGATATTAGTGTCAACTGCAAAGCTTCATCGAGCTGAATTAGGAAAAAATGTTCACATAAATGTTTCTGGAGAAGTTTGGTTCACTTTGCAGCCTTTAACAGAAGTTTACTGACAATAGTAAGTGAATTATCGTGCTCACTCCTCCTGACAGTGGAACAACAACAATGGCCTTCAAGGACGAGAAGCTGCTGTGTCTTTTTCTAATCAAAAACTTCAGTCGGTTCAAATTCTTTTGCACACAACAACAAAAGCCACTCTCCCCTTTTCTTCATGTTCCAACCGGTGCATTTCAGACCACACACTGCAGCTTTAAAGACGGCAATATCTTCAACTGGCATTAGCGTACTTCTGACAACACTTGAGTCAGGTATCTGAAGCATTTTCCCAGTCTTTGCTTCTAAGCTGAGAACAAAAGAGACATAAAACATGCAGAGGGATCCATTTGATACAAGAATCCACTAAATCTGACAGTGAAAAAATGCACATCTGTAAGAGGAGCCTCAGGGTTTTTTTTTCATGTATATCACTGAGGTTCACGGTATGCAGACGTTCATTATATGCTGAGAATCAAAGGTATTGTTTTACCCTTTTCTCCATTATTCCAGTGTGATTACTGCGGCTCCATGAGGCAGCACTGTACTGATACAATACTCCATTGATGCATGTCTCTCTCTCTGCTGAAGCTGCAAGTTTTTCTGGGAAAAGAATCCCTGCAGTGTGGGCATGTTTGATCCCCCTGAATGTTTCAGTCATGAGACAGATCTTCAGCTGTGCAAGTCGTGCAGGCGTATTTTTTTTTTCTGTCTTTGTTTCTTGTATCTTCTCCTCCCTCTTTCTATAAAACTTATTTCTGCCTTTCCCTTCTTCCTCTTCCACGCATTAGCTGAACGAATCAAAACATCTCATAAACAATCATGTAACAGAACATTAACAGAAATATGAATCCAGTCATAAAAGTAATCAGGGGGAGATTCATGGGAAAAGTCAGCAGCTGTAAGCCACAGACTGTGAGCCAAATGCTCATTTGGTGGAGTTCAGAATTAGGAACATTTCTCAGCTGCTCAAGCAGAAATAATCTCATCGGCTGATTTACTTCAGCGGCCAGACTATGAGAACTTTCTGTGCTGGTAAGTAGTTTTAGATNAGGAGCCTGAGTTTTATTGAAGGGTTTAGAACATAAAATAGATGTCTCCCACAATCCCATGTCCCATTTCCTGAACTTACACTGGAATTGGCACAAAGGACGCATCATTTAGATTTCTGATAGGCTAAGTCTGGTCCTTGCACCGTGTAGAAATGTTCAATTTGTGTCATGAGCCTCCAGTATCCCAGCGCTGCTGTGGATTAGACATCAGAGATAGCATTGTATCCTCTGACACAAGGACAGAGCAGGCATGTGAGAGACTGTGTGTATGTGAGTGTGTGTGTGTGTGTGTGGGGTCAGGGTGAGGTTTATGATTGGGCTGAAATGCGTTATGGTTTATTGAGTATTATTGTGTCCATTCCTTTTCCTAGCTCCCTTTCTTTCCCTTCTTCTTAGTCAACTGATGACAAAACCTGCACCAACACACCTTATTTCTTCTAAAAAAAACATTTCCTAGTGTTTCCTTCTCCTCTATTTTTCCTCCTTTCTGTTCCTTCTTTTCATTTCCTCCCACCTGAGGATGTTCACCTGAATCTGCAGTAAGTTTCATTTTCCTTTCTCACCTCCTCCCTCCTGTGTCCACACACTGACTGTTTATCCCTTTCTCTTCTTTTGTCTTTGTGCACAGTGTAAAAATTTAAAATCCTGCAATTTCCCGTCTCTATTTAGCTTTTAACTTATTGATTGTTGTACTAATCAGTGGATACTACTTGATCTTATCTTATATTTATAAATCTATAACCTTTTCCTCTCACTTATGAATATTTTTTCCTTCTTTTTTCCTATAACCCATTTCCTTTCCTTCTCCTCCCTTGTCTTCTTATTCTTTCCTTATTTCTTCCTTCCTCTCTTTTATAGCTCATTTCCTTTTTTCCTTCCTCTCTCTCATGGATTGTTTCCTTTTTTCTTTCCTTTCTCTTAAAGATCCTTTCCTCATTTCCTTCCTCTCCGTTTTAGAGCATCTTCTTCTTTCCTTCCTCTCTTAAAGATATTTTCCTCATTTTCTTCCTCTCTCTCTTACGGTGCTTTCATTTCTCTCACACACTTCCTTTTCCCCTCCTTTCACTTGTGTATCCTTTCTTCGTTTCCCACTTCGTTGTTTGCTCCTGTTCTCTTTTCTTCTCTTCTTTCCCCCTTTTCCCTACTTTCATGTATTTCACTTTCATGTTATTTCTTATATATCATCTCCTTTACCCATCTTCCATTTCTATTCCTTTCTTTTCTTCCTTACTTTTCCCCCTCTTTTGTATCCTTTACTTTACCCTGTTCCTTTCTTCCCTACCCTTCCCTTATAGACCTTTAATTTTTAGTCCCTGTCTTTCTCCTATTCTCTTCCCTCATAGGTAAGCAAAGGGCTGAAATTAGTAAATACAAACAAAATACAAAGTATTGACCAACCTTTTTCTTACACAGAATTTATTTGCATTTGACTGAAAAAGGGAGAAAATCACACCTCCCGTCAAAAAATATGTATGCAACTTTTTATGGAATTATCTGTTGTCAAGACTGTAGCGCTTCACTGTTTCTAAAACTATGTCTAAATTTCTTTGGGACACGTGTGTATCTTTAGACTTGAACTTGAAGCTAAAAAATGATTATCTCTTTCCTTCTTCTTTCAGATGAACTCTTCTTTTCCTTGTTCTTAGTAAAGTGGCCCCTGTGAGTTTCACTGAAACATGTAACACTTCTCAGGAACTTTTTCTCTTGTTAAACTTTAAACTCAGTATCACCTGGGTGCTCATAATCTCTTCTCCTCCGTTCATTCATCCCTCTCTCCTTTCCTTCCCACTACATGCTTTCCCTTTCCCCTCGTAGCTCGATCTGATGATGTTCGGCTCTGGAAATCACCTGGCTACAGATAAATACCCTTGAGGAATTTGTGGTGCTTCTGAAGTCGGCAAAGCGAGCGAGTGAAAGCCGTCCTCTGTGCCCTCCCACCCACCCCGGCTTGTATAACTCGGCTCTGAAGGAATCTGACCTTCGCTGCATTCCAGTTTCTGTCCAGTGTTTGCAGCAGCAGCAGGAGAGCGCTGACTCTGACTTACTGTCCCAGGCCTATTTTAGATACTCTACAGCTTATTCTCATCGGAGTCATATCCCTGCTTTGGTAAAAAATGACTTTAACATTGCTGTAAGTTGAACATGATGGAGTTTTGATGTCCAGAGGGCAGAACAGTCTGTCAGTGGGAGCAGAGTCCTCTGAGTGTTTAATGTGGAGTGAGGAAGGCGGGCAGCCTCTGGGAGTCATATTGCAGCTCCTCAGCTCTTATGCAACAGCAGCTGAGTCCAGATGAGTGCACTTCCAAAGTTTCGCCATCTCACTGGAGTTCATTAGATAAGATTATGGCCTGGCTGTGGCAGACACTTGATTCTGGTTGGTCAAGAGCCAAAAACACCCATAATTTCTTTCTCACAGCAAAAGTGAAAAAGGGAAAACTTATTTCACACAGTATCAAGTCAATCCTGGGACATTTCACCTGAGCCTGTTGACAATGTGGAGATGGATATTTTGTGCTTCAATTGCCCAAATGTTTTGTGTTTGCTGGCTTCGGATCCATAAAAATAACTTGTGTCACTCTTGAGTGCCTATAAATGCAAATTTCCTTCCAGTCTGCTGTTGTCACCCAACAACAACAATAACATTGGACTAATGAGGCTACGTTGTCCCATTTTGAAGCAGAGTAAACTTACTGGATAGCTGGACTCACATGACAGACTAACGTTTTCACAACTCCACCTCAAAGTGAGATGTTTTAAACTCATTTCCCAGGATAACAGGTCGAGTCACTGAGATAGAAGAAGCCAAACACTGAAGCAATCCATTTTGTGGAATATTTTTGTTGAATGAATGAATGAATTAATCTCTGTCATCAGAGCATCTATGGGCTGACTGACTATCATAACACAAAATCTTCGCAGGGCACAAGATTTTTCAAATCTTACAAATGGCAAGTATAGTGAGAACAGTGTTGAACACTTCTGGGATTTGCATCATTCATGTCACCTGACAGGAAGTTGTACCTTTTGTACCTTTCCATCAATACAACATGTGTTTCTGTCATGACCTGGTAATAACTAAGGGTATGCAGGCCGAACAAAAAAACTTTTAAACCCAGGCCAAGATGGTCAAAGAAAAATACGGCAGGAGAAAATGGCCAGTTAAATGTATTTAATAAGTAAATCAAATCAACAACGATCAACAGAAAATACTCCTCATAAAACTAGAGGAAAATAACACGTCCAAACTAAATCTGTCGTACACATACTCATGTAACAGTTTCACTCATGAAAATGACTAATTCACATTCGGTGTGAGCAAAATATTTGACAAATGGTGTGCACAGAGGGTGCAACTGCGCTCCTCGTCACCTATTTGTTGAAAAACATATGTTATTGTGCCTTCTTGGGAGCCAAAACATGGGCCAAAATGTGATTTAGTGGCCTTTTGGTACTGAAACAATGCTTTATGTGCCTTTTTTCCCCTTTGGCCTCTGCCCTTCAAAATATCTTCACACACCAATGCATTGGACTTGCAATTTTCCCCTACTCCAATGTGTCCTTTGCTATCTCTTCCTTCACTTATCTTTCCTGTAACTCTTTTCCTTCCCCTCTTCCATTCTTTCCTCCAGAAACAAAATAGAAGTTATGACTTCCACCTCGTTTAAGTTTGATATTAGTGTCAACTGCAAAGCTTCATCGAGCTGAATTAGGAAAAAATGTTCACATAAATGTTTCTGGAGAAGTTTGGTTCACTTTGCAGCCTTTAACAGAAGTTTACTGACAATAGTAAGTGAATTATCGTGCTCACTCCTCCTGACAGTGGAACAACAACAATGGCCTTCAAGGACGAGAAGCTGCTGTGTCTTTTTCTAATCAAAAACTTCAGTCGGTTCAAATTCTTTTGCACACAACAACAAAAGCCACTCTCCCCTTTTCTTCATGTTCCAACCGGTGCATTTCAGACCACACACTGCAGCTTTAAAGACGGCAATATCTTCAACTGGCATTAGCGTACTTCTGACAACACTTGAGTCAGGTATCTGAAGCATTTTCCCAGTCATTGCTTCTAAGCTGAGAACAATAGAGACATAAAACATGCAGAGGGATCCATTTGATACAAGAATCCACTAAATCTGACAGTGAAAAAATGCACATCTGTAAGAGGAGCCTCAGGTTTTTTTTTCATGTATATCACTGAGGTTCACGGTATGCAGACGTTCATTATATGCTGAGAATCAAAGGTATTGTTTTACCCTTTTCTCCATTATTCCAGTGTGATTACTGCGGCTCCATGAGGCAGCACTGTACTGATACAATACTCCATTGATGCATGTCTCTCTCTCTGCTGAAGCTGCAAGTTTTTCTGGGAAAAGAATCCCTGCAGTGTGGGCATGTTTGATCCCCCTGAATGTTTCAGTCATGAGACAGATCTTCAGCTGTGCAAGTCGTGCAGGCGTATTTTTTTTTTCTGTCTTTGTTTCTTGTATCTTCTCCTCCCTCTTTCTATAAAACTTATTTTTGCCTTTCCCTTCTTCCTCTTCCACGCATTAGCTGAACGAATCAAAACATCTCATAAACAATCATGTAACAGAACATTAACAGAAATATGAATCCAGTCATAAAAGTAATCAGGGGGAGATTCATGGGAAAAGTCAGCAGCTGTAAGCCACAGACTGTGAGCCAAATGCTCATTTGGTGGAGTTCAGAATTAGGAACATTTCTCAGCTGCTCAAGCAGAAATAATCTCATCGGCTGATTTACTTCAGCGGCCAGACTATGAGAACTTTCTGTGCTGGTAAGTAGTTTTAGATTGCAGCTCTGTGGAAGAGGTAAGGTGTAATATAAGGAGAAGGCAATATTATGACACATAGCAGAGAAATTCTCAAAGAGCAGGATTTCTAGCTGCCAATTTGGAGCAGGTTTCTTTCTGACAAGTGAAGGTTTAACAGAACGGAGCTCAGAACTTGGAAACAAAATCATCTGAAAGGAGCCCTTCAACGATTATTTCAGTGCTTCATTTAAAAGTTGCCAGACTTTCCAGAGGCTGACTTTCAGAGTTCAATAACTGGATTCTCAAGTTGTTTTTGATTCATATTGAAGGTGCATCAAACTCCAAGAAACAAGTTTAGACTCAGTGTTCATCAAACCAAAGATGAAACACGTTTACTTTATGAAGACACTGGAGTATACTTCCAAAAAGGAGGGGATGCTGAGTCATTATCCAGAGCCTCTTTATTTAAAGTTGTGCAAAGACAGCAAATTAAATGTTGAAACTGAATAATTGAGTTGTTTGTCAAATAAGTTAAGCCACTTTTATGTTGATGTCAGCAAAACAAATTTAAAAAGTTGGAGCAGGGAAAACAAAACAGATAAAGTTGTGTAATACCTTGAGGAACATCTTCAAACTAATTTAATTTCTCCGTTAGAAGTGTAAAAGAGCTTTGTGACTCTCAGACATACAGAAAAAAAAAAAAGGTTCGCCACTCTGTGAGAGACTGCGTGAGCAAATAGTTCAACAATGTCAGGGTTTGTATCATGAAAAGAGTCAGAGGATCAAAAGAAATCACTGTACAAGAGAAACAACACTGGAAAGAAGGATTTTTGAGTCCTCATTTCATTGAAATGGAATCATTGAATTCATTGGAATTCACTACACATATGCAAAAATACTCCCTTGAAATAAGTGTGTGATTCTAGCAAAAAGTGTGTTATCAGACTGAAAGGGATTGTGAGGACTGTCTGTTTGGAGTTCAAGCCAGCATTTTACAAGGCAATGCATAAATCAACGATTACGTAGCGCTGTTGTTTGAAACGTGAAAACAAGCAAACTGTAAGTTTGTCGTGTAGTTTGGTTGCCAGTTACATTTAGCGCTACCCACAGCCTGGTGCTCGAAGACGTGTCCATATCATGACACCAGTGAATCCTGGTTCTGTCCTACCAGTGCTCATCTACCAACTCCAACCTCACCAAGCAGAGCAAACATAACCTGGCTCTTCATTTTATTGATCGACTCTCAGGTTTGAAAAGATCACTGCAGAATAACTGCGGCATGTGGACAGAAATCAACATTAGCACAAACAGATTAACCTGTGTTTTAGCCTTTAGCTTTGCTCTATCGCTCTCCTGTTTAGCTAAACTTCGTAAGCCGGCATGGTGTTGTCATAGAGACTTCGGCGTGCAGTAATTCAATCTGGTCCAGTCCGACCTGAAATAGCTTTTAGAAATAACCTTTTTTGGCGCTGATGACCTCATTTTACGTTGTAGATTACAATTAGGCACAAAGGTAGAGATGAGGCTTTTTCAAGATCACATAGAAAATCCTCACAGTCCCTTTGAGATGAGCCACATTCACCTAATGAGTCCAGAAAAATGTGTTATTTCAAGATATTACGGACAGAAATGACGCCTGAGCTTCTTGTAAAGAGTCAAAATTCTGCCAATGGGGTATGAAAATTTTCTTTTTGAGTTTCTTGTAAGAAGATGTTCCTTTTTCAATTTTCATTATTTACATTATTTTACTCTTTACAAGCTACTCAGATGTCATTTCTGTCTTTATTATCTTGATTTATGCGCAGTCTCATCTCCAAATTGAGGTCAGGAAGATGTTGAATTAATACTTGTATTTGGTTAGATTAGTAATGTATTGGTACAGTATGAAAACCCAGTCAGATTGGTGTATCCCTGATGATAAGGTTATTTTTAATGGTGCTGCTGTAAATTTTACATGTAAAAAAGATTCATGTCAGGATATTTTGTAGGCATCTAAGGCTGTAAATCATAACTGGCTGTGATATGGTCCGAGGTGCGAGGTAGACGAGCTGTTGTGATACTCAGTACAACATCACTATTCTGAGAATGATGTTACTGTAATTCTTGTTAGTGGACTTCAGGAAACCTGGGACAGAGGTACATGAAGACTCGTACTTGTAATGTCTCTGGTCCAATCATATTTCTTTGTTTCATACACGCAGGCGTATAAAAGGATCACTAATATACTCCAGCTCTCCCAGCAGTGTGACATTTCTCCTTTCAGTACCTGCTCACCTCCTTCCTAAACACACGTTGTGCATCCTCCCAGCGCGGAGGCACCTCTGCTGCTTAATGGTGCAGAGCGATGCAGCCATGAATAAAACACAGCCAGGCGGAAGGAATCACACTAGCTGGAAGGTGCTCACACGGATAGTGCACAGGAATGTGACACAAAATGATGAATCGGAAGCTTTCCGGCGAGGCTTTCATGGCCTTTACTTTTACAGTAATGCAGAAACTCTTCCTCCCACAATCCTTAGTGTTCAGCATTACAGATAAAGAGCAGTAAATCACATTACAGCGCGGCTCTGTTTCCCGTCATTCCACACGTACATGATGGACATCCTGATCCTTCCCAGGGTCATTTGTGCAAAATTAGTTTAAGGGAAACAACACGCATGCTTACACACTCTGGTTTCCAATTTCACCCCTTAATTTAGGAGAGAACACTAAACTTAATGAGTCTGAGGAGTGACTGAACATTACCGGCATCTGTTGTTAACTTTCTCATTTGCCGAAGCAAAAGTTTTACTAATTTAAAATTGAATTAAACTTCACTTACAGTAAATGTTTTATGTTTTCACTGCAGATGGTAGAGAAAGCAGGCTTTTATAAGTAAATGTTTAATCAAATAAATGTTTTAATTGACATTTCAAATCTCGAAGCACGATCAAATAAGAGGAAATATTTTTTAGAGTGCCAAAGCATAACAAATATTATTCTTTCAGACACTTTCAGAAAATATCAGCAGGTCCAAACATCAAGATTAGATGAGATAAGGAGTGTGATCTCATCTTAAGCCACGATGAGTACACTGCAAAAATAGGGAGTCTGAATATAAGATAAAAATACTAAATGTGACGGAAAAATATCTTAAAACCGGTGAAATTATCTGTCCATGCAGCAAGATAATTTCACTTGACTAGAAATCTTGAAATAAGACTGATAAATCTAAAAACAAGATGGCTTTGATAAGTATTCTCAGATCTTAAAACAAGAAGAAAATGCTCATTTTTAGATTAAAATGCTTGAAAACAAATTTCCTGAAGAAGAATTTTAAGGGAAATATACTGAATATGAGCAATAGAATCTAATTTAATGCTTCTTATATTCTTAATTTTAGCAAATGGAATGAAAAATATCATTTTTTTAAAAGTCAAAACTACTTAGAATTAGAGAAGTATGATTAAGATAGTTCTTGATTTTTGAGCATGGGTTTGTAAAGTTCTTAGCTGTTTGCTAACTAAACTGTGTCTTAAAAAGATGATTTTTTTTTGTGTTATTCTTAAATCAAGCAACTTGAGGTTGAGCTAAATCTTGAAACAAGTTTTAATGTTATGAAATTACATGTGAGATAATCAAAGTTTCTCAGACTAATAAAGACAAAATTGAAACATTCATGCTTTTTTTTTTTAGATCTAACATAGTTTTAAATGCTAAAAATAAGTTAAAAAAAAACAAACATTAAAAGAAGATATTTTATTAAGCATGTCTTAAAGTAAGATTTTAAATCTTGGCAAGTGCAAGATTATTTGCAGTGTAGAGACTGTTGCAGCATAATCTACAAAGATACAACTAATAACAGCTGAAAGTCTCCAGGTTACAGGTTTACTTTTCAATATGTGCTACAAGCTTTGGCAAAAAGGAAAGTTTGATGTCAGTGTCTCTGTTATATTCTGTGTCCTCTCCAATGTAAGTATGAGTGCTGTTTCTTTTACGTTCATCATCAATCTGAGCTTCTTGTGCTCAGTGTTTCTCTTTCCAGAACAGCGGAGCTTTAAGACCTGTGACTGAAAGACAGGGTGGCTCCAGCAGGTTATCCCTTGAGAGTTTAGCTCTCCAGTTTCTTGTTATTCTGGTCTTAGGTGGCCAGCGATGCACCACTTACCCCCGCACAAATGCTGAGCCCACAGATATTTAATTAGAGCTCATTAAAAGGCCGTCATGAAAGAAATGTGGCTCCTTGCCACTGCAGCTTAGAAACAGGGAGTCTATTTGGCTGAAGTCTACGACAGGTCTTCATTTCTCTGCTTAATCCACCTCATCTAGAGGACCACTGACAGCTCCTCTTTGTCTGAGCCTCATTCAGGTCTGGATTGAAACCCAGGGAGGAGGGCTGCAGAGTGGAGGACCCTTATGAGAAACTTAGGGACGCAACAATACAGCTGCTATTCCTGGATCTGATTGTTTGCTTTTCTGAAGTGTCTGCTGGAAAAGGGGGCGGTCGGCTTTTTTGACTTAAAAGGGATGATTGTTGAGTTCAGCAGACGCACACAGCGTTGTAGCCTCCAGGTACGATTATAGACTTCAGCTTGTGTCTGCAGAGAGAAGACAATGGAGCAATCACATGAAACCAGGCGCACAAATCAGCGTGGAGATCTGCAAAGTGATGACAAATGTTTCCCCGTTCATTGTGGTTCTGATTAGTATTATTGTTGATCGCAGCTGCTTATCGCTTACAGCAAACTGCTTCATGTTAGAGTGCTAAACAGACAGTAAACACACCACAGAGTGTATTTACCCTCCTCCCCCCTTTTTGTTATTTCACAGCCCATGCCACCCAAAACCCCTCTTCGTGCTCAAAAGGCCATGACAGTGCTCACAGAGGCAACCCGAGCGTGACGCCATTGTGACGGGATGTGTCCAGATGAGTTTTTGCAGGGATGTGTGAGCTGAGCTACACACAGTTTGTGTGTCAGTGGAACCAGGAATCAGGATCAAGGCGAGGACTGGAGGTCGATGGGATTAGACTTTGTCCCACAAATCGATCAGACGTGTACATGTGCTCGTATTGAGAGGGGCGTAACGCTGATTTCTGCTTTTGTTTTTGGAGAAGAAAGAAACATCCCTCTGTCTTGTTGCAGTTTTCAACAACTATTAAAATTATTTTGAGGGAGGAAATTGAATTTTGCTCGCTAGTATAATCTGTGTACGAGTCGTTCAATTGATATTGTAATGTGAATCACAAAAACAAAACATTGAGGAAAGGTTTGTTTTTGAATATCCTGTTTGTTACTCTAGATTAAATCAAGCAAAGTTAAACTATGGGCCAAAGGCTGTTTTTGATTTTTTTGTTTAATTTGTAAAATCATCGTGACCCAGGAGTTTGTAGATGGAATAGCTTCTTTGTCAAGAGAGCGTAGATGAAGCCTGCATGATGGTTTTTACCCATGCCAGGACGGATGACTACGTTTTATTTACAAGGAGCTAAACGAGTGACTCATAAGGATGAAGACCACAGCAGCAGACCCCACTGTAGTGCTTTATGGGTAATGGAACGAAAAGCAGCTCAGGGTGTGTGCCAGGGCTGAAAGATATATCGCTATCATATTGATACCAAGATATGAAAAGTCAAGATATTAATTTCCCGATATCGAAGATGTCAATAATGTAGATTTTCCCAGTTAACCCTCCATGTAAAGCTCAGACAGTCACATGATTATTGGTGATTTTCTGTTTATGTTGATAACTGACAGTGAGCTTTAATCCATCAACCCCACTTTCCACATCTTGTTTTAATATCATGCTTTTATTTTTCTGACAAATAGTTAGTTTTATCTTATCCCAGAGTCATATTGAACGTAACGATATCTTGATATCTGGCATTAATATCTAGGTATGAAATTTTGTCCATATCGTTCAGCGCTAGTGTGTGCTCCCGAGGATACAATTATTGAGCTCCCCATGCCGGTGCTGTCTCCCTGAACTTCACAATAAAATATTTAATGAGTAGCTTCACCAGCTAACTTTGTGGTTGTGGCCATGTTTTCTGCAATCACCGACCACTTTAACACTTTGGATCCTGTTGTGAGGAACCATTTTGAAAGTGTGGTTGTTATTCTTGAAGGTAGGATCTGCAGGAATTGTCGCTACATTTTATAAACCCAGCATCCAAACTGGGCTCCTCTTCTGTTCTGGCTCAGCACCAGTGGCAACGCACGCTCACTACCTCCTGTCGTAGCTATATGAACACGCTCACCAGCCTAGTAAACAACTACTGACACATATATGGGGCCCATAGATGATGATGGAAGCATGATTAAAGATTTGTATTTTTCTTAAAGTGTTGACATTTTATATTTTAGGAAAATCCTGCAGACCCCACCTTTGAAAGTCACTCCTTTGGCTCTTTAGAATAAAACGTAGCTGTCCATTCTCACAAGCTCAACTCCCATCAAGTCAGTTTCATCTACGCTCTCTTGTCTACAACTTCCCAGTCAAGATAATCCGACAAATGAAATGATAAAATTAAGATCAGACTATGGCCTGTAATTCAATTTCCCTTTATCTGTTGTGGATTAACAAATGGGATATTGAAAAACAAACCAATTTTCATTTATTGGTTTTCATTTCAAAAAGAAAGAAATGGAAAATGAACTTTTTTCCAATGTTTAGTTTTTTGATTCATAATTGAATATCAATTCAACGAGTGATCCACAGATTAATTGTTCAAAGTCTGGGTTGTTTTGACTCCAAAGGAGCTGGAAATGTCTTAACTCATTGAAGCAAATTTGACTTCTTCCTAAACCACTTTTAAAATTCTCTGCGTGTTTATCTGCATCAAACCACTTGCATTGAATTACACACAGCAAGTGCCTGTAATGGCCTAATCCCTAAATGAGAGTACATAATGAAATTTGGTGGTCAGTCAAAAACCATTCAAGCTTAAATAATTGTTTGCAGGTTTGTCTCGGGGCACTAAAAATGTTCCTCTCTAATTAATTTGAAAGGACAGAAATATGTATGTATAGATTTTTCTCCCTCCAAACGTGTTTAAGCGAAGAATAAATTCCATTTTGAAGGTCAACCCACATTTTTGTACATTTTTCCGTCCATTAGGCCTGCATGATTAATTGGATTTTTAATCATGGTGCCATTTCAATTAATGCTTCCAGTGTGACGATTGGCAGAGAGCTCAGCACGCCCACGCTTTTTATTAGCAGTGATGGGATTGTCAAACATGACACGTTATGTTTTATTCATAGTTTGTGACTTCCACACCACTTGCTTTTAATATTTCTGCTGTCGCAAGCAATGGCTTCTCTGTGCGCTCTCAAAATGATAATTAACATTTAGGCAGAGCTGCAGAAACTCCACTTTATGTAACATAGTTTACATTTTTATAGAGAAAATAACAGAGTCTGTTTTTTTGTTTTTGTGATGTTTTATGTATTTCTGTCACACTGGGTTGATGCATTAAACATCAAACTGTACACACTGAATGAAAAGTTAAAGTTCTGAAGTTTTCTCCTCTCCGCCCGCTGGTTCATGTTTCATTCATCAGTCGGATGTTTGAAGGACGTTTCTTACTGTACGTTGTTCTTCTCTCGTGGCCTAATGAAGATGGAAATAAAGCAGAGTGATGTGTTTGAATATAAGAGGAACTATAAATCTGCCCTGGGTTTGTCACAGTTTGCACCCTGAATGCTCAGTTAAGGAGATATTTTACAATCAGCTTCAGTTTTGAAACAAAATAAAACCACTGTGAGTGTTTTTATGACAGTGAAACTCCCTTTGAATACATATTTCAGCTTGGGGATGTGTGCGTGATGTCTGCAGTCAGACAGTGCTTCTTGGGGCTGTTATGTTTTATCTTTGCCTCCCAGTGTGTCATGTTGACGATAAAAAAAAAAAGCAAAACAATCACAGTAGATAAGTCTTTAAACCAAATCTTAGTCTGTGTTTCAGGTTCGAATGTTAAAACTTACATCAGTCGAGATTTTGTATTTGTTGTGTATCGTTTACGTACATGAACAAACCTGCATTTAACCTCTTGATGTTAAACTTTATTTCCAACTGGAGAAAACAATTTATTATTTGTGTTTGTGCTTTCAAACTGATGCTAAATTAAGCAGAGATTGTAAACTTCTCCATCTCCTTGAACTTGCCTTTTTCAATCTATCTTTGTCGCCTGTCATTTAATTTATTTGTACTTACGTCCTCTCTGTTTTGCCTTTCAATTTTATATTGTGAAGCCTTTTATGACTCTGTGCCTTAAGTGTGGCAACGAGGGGCGGAGAAGTTGGGTTGAGTTCAAATTGTTCAATAATAAACCTTATTTATACAGCACTTTTCAAAACAACATTACAAAGTCCTTTACAGAAAACAAGAACATTTGAAAATAAAATGAAAGTGAAGTAAAAGAGAAATATGACAAAGAGTGGAAGAAAATAAAACAATATAATATATAAAGAGCTGAATACCACCATCAAATAAAGCAAAGAAAACATCAGAAAAAAAACACAAGATGAAAAACAATCAATGTAACGAAAGAGAGGATTTAAGATCTGCTCATGATACTGTCAAGGAAGAGTTAAAAGTCAATAAAATCAAAACAGCATTTCAGTCTTTAAAAGAGATTTAGAAGGGAATTTTCAAAGGAGTATTTTGCAAAAAAGAAAAAAAAAGAACACACACACAGGTCAAAATATCAGTGATGTCAAATCATAGATTGATGTCATGTCGACTTTAACTCTTTCCGCAGCGGCAGAACTTTACAGCTACGCACTAAGAATGTATAAGTATGCAATTACTTGTGAAAAATAGTGCAGTGAAAGACATCATTAATGGTAGATTTGCCTGGTAGGAAACAAAAATGGTCTTATTTCAAGACAATATAAATAAAAAGACAGGTAAATCTGCCGGTGGAATAAGAAAAACATCCTTTTCTGTTTCTGTCAGTTATTCTTATATTGTTGGCAGATTCTTTACTCATTGCAACAATTTGAGCTTCATTTTTATCTTCAATATCTCAAAGTAAGATGTTTTGACAGTTCATTCAGGCTTAATTGACAATTTAATTCTCCAAGACATGTTCTTATTAGAAAAAGAGACTGAAACACTCACTTGTTTTTTTACTTTTTCATTGACAACAAGTTTTAAAAATACACTTTTCAGTTGTGAGTGAGTGTTTGTGGTCTGAAGTTGCAGGGCTGAGGTGAAGCAGGTTTGAGAGACGGTGGTGCTGATGGTGTCCTTGTCTCTTACTGAGGGTTTATTGGTGGTTTGTACTCTTTATTTGAAAGAATGGGGCAGGAAAAGTGGGTCAGTGATACTTTCAGATTACAGAATTGATGGTGCAACCAGCGTGATGAGCCTGTAACCTTTGCACAAGTAACAGATGCTCAACTGTCTGGGCTTAACTGAGATACTGTCACTAAAGAAGTAAGAAAATATGACAAAAAAAGTATAAATTATTGGGTGAGAAAAGGAGAACTCCACACTGATGCTATCTGCGTTATTTCCAATGAGTATCTGAGCGCCTTCCCCTCTTTTCTCCTCACTCGAACGACCCATTAAAGCTCCTCTTGCTCGTGGTTTTCTGGCCAAATCTGAATGTCAGTGGCTTGTTTACTCTGCTCCTCTTTATATTGCTGACTCTCTGGACTTAGTGCCAAACGATGGCCCTTTGCTGCATCACTTGCCTGCCTCCTATGCACAACATATTTCACACGCTGGTGTTCCCATTATAACCCACCAAAGCCCCAGTGTCGTCCCATTGAAGGGCCTAAACACACAGACCATTTGGCTCGTCTGTATTGACACAAGCACATTTCGTACATCGACTCAGAGTGGCCTCGTGGTGAGAGAGAGAGAGAGAGAGCAGGCCGGGAACACAAAGATTCAGGTCTCATCTTTACTACCCAGAAGTTTCTTTTCAGACATCACGTCCTATCTGGCCTTGGATCCCTCAGAAGAAAAGGTGCCACAGATTTCCTGACACCCTGCTCTCCTTTCATTTTTGAGTGTGGCCCTGCTGAATTATGTAACTAATCTCCTGCTGCTTCCTTTAAATATTAAAGACTCAATCAATGAAAACAAATTTCACATTTAGGTTTACTGTTATGCACGTGGCATTTTAATTAGTTGTGAACGCAGCAGGTTTGGAGCGAGTTTCTCCTCTGGTTTCTTGTTCTTCTGGAGGCTGCTGAGTTTCAGGGATAATTGGAAATTGTGCAGATAATGTTCTGCTGAGATGTGTTGAGATTCGTGGTATCAGGAGCTCAGATTGGTGCACCAGGGGCAACCCACGCAGCCTGTTATCTACGACTGCTTCTTCCTCAGTGTCTTTACCTCTGGCTTTGCAAATACAACCCCTGATACTTCCCCTATCACAGTTCATGAGGGATGATACAGACTGAGCAGACAAAACGTTGACATGTAGGATCGAGCATCACCTGAGGCCTGACTGCTTCCTGAGTCATTGATGTAAAAATCGGAGGATGTCTTCCAACCTATCCTACTTTTCAGTGACTTTATTGAAGTCTACTGGAAAGTAAAAAATGTGTATTTTTCCATACATTGCCTATAAACGCTCTTCTTGCACCAGTGAGCTCCTTTCTGACATGAGCCTTCCCTTACACGATGAGTAAATGATCCTGGAGTTTTTCATGCTGGACAGTGAGGTGCAAAGACATTTTGAAAGACAGGGGCAAGAGAAATGGCACAAACATTGAGTTTTTGTCACAGAAAAAGGGCACTAAGTTTTACGCGGCAACTAGAAGGGCACTTCAGCCCAAGGTTTTCCACCAAAGTCAGTGAAGTGTGTTGCCCAAATGGGGCCTTTTTGGCTCCTTACAGGGCACTTTAGCTTCCTTTTTTGGCTACCAAGAAGCATATTTGCATTCAAGAGGGCAAATTTGTGCATGCTTTTTCTCCCAAGAGGACACTTTAACACATCTTTTGGCTCCCAAGACGACACTTTGGAGCGCATTTCAGCTTCCAAGAGGGCACTCTAGAGCCTCGTTTCCACCAGGCAGTCTGGTATGGATCAGTCCAGTTTGGTATGGGTCAGATCGGTAAAGCCTGAGCGCACTTCCACAGCCAACCGTACCCTGCTTGATGGGCCGGATGGTGAGAGCCTCATCAGCTATGTAACAGCGTGACATCACTGCAGCGCTATGCAGTGTACCCCGCAAATAAATACAACAAAGAAGAAATTAGCGGGATTGTAAACAAAGAGCAACAATAGAAGACTTTGTGGTCAGCATGTGGCCCTTTATCACAAAGCACAATGAAGCTTTGTTTCAGGAAAGGCTGTGTGTAGGTTTTGAGTGTTGTTCTTCATTACCGCTGTCGCACGGGAAGTTACCGATCTTTTGACCAATCAACTTACTGCAGTGATTATATGGGGCCGGTTTGGTGAGGCTTGGCACCCCAACAGAAAGGAACCAAAAAGTGGAGCGGTACAGGTCGCTTATTTGGGGATCCATCCCGGTTTTAGTCTATGGAAATGCCACAAAATGCGTGCTATACTGAGACAAACCGAACTGATCTGCTTGGTGGAAACGAGGCTTTTGTTTTGGCATCCAAGAGAGCACTTTAGCATATGATTTGGCTCCCTAAAGACGATTTTACCATGTGGTCTGTATCTAATTTATTTTGGATCCCAAGATAGCATTTTGAGTGTGTTTTGTCTCCCAAGAGGTTATGTTTGTTAGATTTGTATTAAATTAAACTTAACACAGCATAAACTCACGTCACTACAAACTACATCTGCCTAGAGGAGGATTGCTTGCCAAGATATGTATACCAGTAAAAGACATTGGTCTGATTTTTTATTTCATTTTATTGTCGCCGAAATTATGAGGAAAAGTATCTCTATGCATTTTGTTTCTTTCATCCTCCTTGCTTATTTATTGTCTTACAATAACTGTTTTAGTGTACTCTCAACGTCATTGTAAATGAGAGCATGCTCCCATTGGTGTCTTAAGATTAAATAAATGTAGGAAACAAACAAGAGCATTGCTGTAATATTATTACGAGAAATAAGATTGAGGTGCAAGCATTGGTTTATCTATGGAAGCTGAAGAATAAGGATTATCTTCTGAACATGAACCGTTCAGCATGAACGGTGGTTTGGAAGTGTTCAGTGTTGTTTTTTTTTTTTTTCTTTTAGCCCAATAAATCAATATCCTAATACTCACAACAACATGGTGCTGATGTGCTAAAAGATTTGAGTTAAGTTTCTTTTGAAACCTGTGAAGTTTACCTTCAAAAAGATGCATGGCCACTCCAGCATGCAGCAACATCACATCTCTTGCCTCTACATGAATTGAAACCTATCAGATCCAGTGATGTGACAGAAAACAGATTGATTGAGCATGTATCCGGTGTAAAACATCACCAACCTGAAGAACATATTCTCTAATTTGGAGGTAAAGTCAAGTGTCCTGTTGATTTGATCCAAACTCCTTCTCCTGTTGTCTTCCTCCTCCATTGAATAACTCACATTCCCCAGCCGCTGCATTGCCTGGTATTATGTAGCATGAGCACAAGCGAAGGCCTGGCAGTGCATGAATAGGGTCAGTTAGATTTCAAACCTCTCCCCGATGAAAAGAGCCCTGGCTTTGCTGGAGACACTGGAGCTGCTTCCCGGCAGCTCCACAAAGGCCAGCTTTCAAAAAGAAGAGAGATGAGGGAAGGGTTAGAGGGTTTTCTCTCTTTCTTTTACCTCATCGACCATACAAGCAGGGAGAGAAGAGTCGGTAGAGGGTTGGAGAAAAGCAGAGGGAGCAGAGAGAAAGAGAGGATCAGCATAAAGAGAGAGGACATAAAGCAGGGTGATGTTGGAAACAGAAGAAAGAGGTGAAAGTGCTCTTCGGTGATAACAGGGCCACTTTTGAGGAGCAGCCAGCAGCTCACTGTCCATAACTTTACATTTAGACTCGTTTTGAAAGAAGGTACTCTTAGCTCTGCTTCTTAAAAACAAAACCCCTCTGCTGGTTTGCAGGTGAGTTCAAGCCTCTAAGGGGCGATGTACTGGAGCTTTTTATGCATAAAAACGTGTGCAAACTTGAAAGCTGATGTTCTAATCGAATGCAACGTGGATTGCGTCTTTCAAATGAGCAAAATAGCACACGCAATCCATTTAGTGTCTGCCTTCATGAATATGCAGAAACAATGCAGACTATCAGAATGAGGAAAATACTGGGAAGAGGAGATGCAAATGTAATGACTTAGCACTCAGAATGTGATTTATCAAACCTGGAACGAATTGCAATCTGTGTTTTTGCGTCTATATCCAGCAAGTTTGAAAGGCAGGTGCAAAGTGGCACAGCGTTACACACAAATAGCTACAGTCATTGTGGCGAGAAGGAGGCATAGGTGCAGAGAGATTCTTTTGTGTGTGTTTCAACATATTCTAACCGTCAGAAATAAAAATAGTAGAGACATATCGGCTATTCAGCAATGCAGTTTTTGAGCTGCTGGGTGAGCTTAGGGCTGATTTGGAGCCAATCACAAAAAGGCGACATGCCATATCTGCTATGGAAAAACTCCTTCAGTGCTGCATTTTCTTTTATCTGGATCATTCCAGCACACCAGCACAGTTAGTGCCAGCATAATCCAGAGTACTTTTTCTGGTGTGTCCACAAAAGAACAAACAAAAAGAACCCCATAAATTAACTTAAAAATTGTGGCATGTGTTGAAACAAAACAATCTGAACTTTAACAGCCATCAGAGAACAGAGAACCATTAATAATAATTAAAATATATTAACATGACTGTCTCTTTTTGTATATTTTCCAGGAAGACGTCAATAAAAACGTCACTCCAATGTCATTTTTTGTTTTTAGCCAAAAAAAATCCTCATTTGAATTGGATGGTGTGCATCACTTTTATACCTTTTATCAACTGCACTGAAATCATCTTAGATCAGCAACACACTCACTAGTAGCACAAGCAGTTTTTTAGTTTGAACACCCAATTTAGTGCTAGTTATTTGGGTTACTGGTAGATCAGGCCCTAATACAGATAGAGGACTAACATTGGATCAGTTTGGCTTGGGTTTTCCTTCAGAACCACAGAAGAAGAGATGGTTACTGTTGTTGACTGCTGCAAAGAAGACAATGATTTTGCATGTTCTATTCTCCAAAAAAGAAAGACTTTTATTGTAATTTTACAAAGAAACTTGTTGCTGCTCCCCCAGCCTTGGCATTTAATGAACGCACATGAAAAATTAAACTATTACTTGAAAATGCCAGCTCATCCTGAATTCAAATGTGCATAACCAAAGGAAGCGCATCATTTTATTCACATCTGGTTTTCTGCTTTGTACATTTCTGTTCACATCATGTTAATCTGAGACTTTGAGATTTGTGTCTTGGTTGTTTTTTTTTTCATAGCCTTAAGAAGGATTCTGCCTCGTGTCAGCCTTGCCAAAATAAGCTGATCTTATTTCCTAACATAGAAGATCTCTGCTGACTTGAAACAAGCTCCACTCTCACAGAAAACCAATGAATGTATTACAAAACCAGCTGTAAGCACATGTTATCACGCAGCATCAACATCCCCAATGTTCTTGTGGCTGAATGGGATAAAAGCCCTGCAGCCAGGTGCCAAAATCTGATAGAAAGGCTTTGCAAAAATGAAGGTCTCATAGCTGAACGTTACTGCAATAACCAAGATTCTGGAGTTTGATTCTGTTTTTGTACTATTTGGCGCATGAAACCCTGGCAGGGGTTTATTATAAAGAAGTGAGTGATGGACAGAAGAGAAAAGGGGTTTACATGAGGATGTTTCAGAGATCTGAGTCAAGTTTAAGTCCAAGATTGGCTTTAAAAATGAGGTTATTGGAACCAGACAAAAAAAGAAATGGAGAAATAAGAGTTAAAGCGTGGATGGAAAAAAGATGAATTTGGCAAATGGAGCTGGAGAGGCAGAGGGAAAGAAAGAAAGAGAGATGACAATAGTGAGTAAAAGGACAGGGGGCTGCCTGGGAGGGAGAGGGGGAGAGACGGGGTGAGGAGATGTAAAAGCCAAGCAGAGAGAGAGAAAGAGAGAGAGAGACTAACTGAGAGAGTGGAGAGAGAGAGAGAGAGTGAGAGCGAGCGAGCCAGGGGGAAGAGAGGCTCCGCTGGCTGTCTGAGAAACCCTGCTGTAAAATGCCAGCTCACACAAAAGAACAGGTGTTTGGCGGTTTAAGGTTTCAGGCAGAGGGAGCTGATGGGATAACAGGGATGTTGACATTCAGCGTCGACAAAGGAAGGCCTGTTCATGGACGTTATGTTGTTTTAAGGGGAAATATGCATAAAAGATTAAGGCATTATGAGCCATACGACGATGACAGCTATGAAATGTAATTCACTGGATATCTCAGGCGACATCTTTATTACACTCTGACAAATCCTGACATTTTAGGGCTTCACGGAAGCACAAAAAGCCTAATTCTCGTCTCATGAAGTGTGATTTATTTGTCTCGTTTTCTTCAACAAGCTGAAGCTCGAAAACTGTGGCTAAGTTGGGCTCAATGTAATTTTGACAGGTTTTAGTGGAGTAAATAAACTATGCATTTTTTGGAAACTTTATTGTATGAGCAATCGGAAAAACAATGTTTCTATTTACCCTTATAACTACAGGGCCACACATAAAAAGTTTTAATCAACATCTCAGCTTCTAAATAACATTAAAGAATGATTTAAGTAGCTAAACCATCATTTTCAGGGTAAGAAATCAAATGGTATTAACATAAATAAGCAAGAGTTAAAAATCCGACAATGAAGTTAGAAAAATTCATTTCTCTATTTTTTTCTAAATAAGAGTAAAACTAAAAAGAAAGCTTTAATATCTTAAATGTTCTTCATATTCTTGACACCAACTCTACAAGGATAAATAACCAAGGATGCATTCACGCGTAATGTTTTATGTTTTTTATCCCAACTTCACTAGAATCAGTGTTACACATGGCTTTCTCGCAACTATAGCTGGGTTTCCATTGCAGTTTTTTTTCACAAAATAAAAGCGATATTCCTAAAATTTCGACAAAGTATATTTGCGCTTTGAACGTGTTTCCATTAAAGGTTGTTCTAGGCAGGAGCGCCGCAACTCTCGTCAAATATCATCCCGCGAGATTTCACTGCTGGAAGATGGATGCTCAAAACCTGTTGCGTGTAAGTGTAGTGATGTTTATGTTTTACTTATGTTCATGTTTTAGTTTATATTTATGTTTTTCTCGAAAGTAATTGCGTGAAAAGTCTCCATCTGCTCCTCTGTCCAAACGTAGCGCGCCATGTTTGCTCACAGAGAAGTGATCATGTGACCAGGTACGTCTAGTCCTGTGACGTATAATTGCGTAAATTCCATTGCGCTTTTGCGATATATTTGAATGTCAAAATGTCTGAAAAACCACCTCATGAAAGCGTAAAAACTTTTTAGCCATATTTTAGTGCTTATTCTAAAGTCAGGTGTTTCCATTACCAGTTTTTTATAGCGCTATTGTAATGGAAACACACTTATTGAGACCCCAAGATAAACCTTTTCTTTGTGGTCAGTAGTAGGCCTAATGACCAATCTGTCTTATGACATTAGTGAGTTTTTGCAAAAACTGCTGTGACAAATGACTCAACAGATTTGCAACTGGGAGCATTGGATCCCCTGGTCCCAAAAATGGCAGTTTACCTGAAAAAATTAAAGCTCTGCATTATTTAGTAGCTGAGATATTGATGAAAACACTTTTCACAGCAGTTGTTTTGCAAAATCCAAGCTGGTGGTAAATGGGAACACTGTTTTTCTGATTGCTTATACTATTTGGTTTCCAAAATTTTTACTAAAGATGAACTTCAAACATAGTGAACGTCACTATTACTGCCTGCTCTATTCAAGGTGCTGCTTTAGGTGATAGTCGACAATCTTAGGTCCAGGAGGAAACTCAATACCTTGGAAAGTGTAGCCCCCTGAGGGGAACAAATGACTGTTTTAAGTGTCACATGTTGACAGGTGAGAGGCCCAGCCTTCACAGCTCATTTATTGCAGCTCTTTGTCAAAAGTTATTGCGCATGCAGAGCTCTCCTGCTCTTCCTGCTCTTGTTTGTGCATTCCTTGCATAATGATCATCGTGCCGTTACTGTACGAGGGTAACCGCCCGACAGGGGATGGGATGAAGTCATTGATTTTCAGAGTCCGACTGTCTCGGTTGCAGGCTCATGTTCGGCTTTCAGGTTTCTGCAAACTCACCACTCGCTCCATTACTGAAGCAAATGTCAACCTCATCAATAACAAACAGCTCCATCCATTAATGAGAGCATGGACTGATGGGGGGGGTTTATCTTCCTGCCTTTGCTCGCACTGATCCAAAACAGATCTGAATGTCATTGGGATGAAGAATCTAAACTTTGAAAAATGAGTCATGTCACCAGTTAATGACGTTACATCCCATGGTGCATCATCGGTCGAGTTAAAGAAATAGATGAGCCTGATGCATCAGAGTCAATTTAAATAATGTGCTTTCAAATCAGATACAACACTTGAAGAATTAGAGACATAAACCGTTTACACCTGTCTGACATCTATATATTGAAGGAGATACGACAACACACAGATAAATGACTCCTCAGAGACATTTGATTGTGATCTATTATCATTGTACTGAGCAGTGACTGTTGAACGAGAGGAGATGACTCACAATGAGTGTCATTTTTCAGATTTTCTGATATAAATAGTTGGAAAAGAAAGTGACAACCCTCATATTTTCATCGATTAATCAGACTAAAAGTTATGGACATCTTCACATTTGTGTCTTGTCTCTTCCTGTTATGATTCCAGTTTGTCTAAATCACCCACTCATCATACAAACTCCACAACTTAACCAATTTTAAAGGCGCTGTGAGGATGGTCTGTTTGTTGTTGATTGCAGTGACACCTTTGGACAGAATCAGTAGTGTAAGAGATTTTTACTTGAGCATCAGTGGCTGACATCACACTGGGTCTTAAGAGAGTATTAAACAAAGATGCACAAAGTTCCCAAACAATATTACTTATGGATTTTCTTGAATTGGGGACCAAGGAGAATAAAACCTCAGAGTTTTGTGCAGCGAGATGTTGGCATAAGAAAGAATAAAGCTGACAAACTGGCACATTGTGATGTTCTTTCTCATCTGGGGTTCAAACTGCACCATCTTTTCATTACAGAAATTAAAGATGTTCCACGATTTGGGTTACAGCCTGTCATTAAGAAACGATAGTGAGTCACAAAGCCAGACCAGTTGAGAACCAATGATTTAGTGTCCAGAAGGTGAGCAGAGTTTGTGGATTTGTGTTCTCCTTGGAAAGTTAAACTGGACCATAGAAAGTGAGAAAAAGCATTTTTGAATAATCCAGATTTGGCGATGATGATCTCATGTTAAATCATTGTTTATGAATAGGCAAAACATGATCTTATTTATTTGAAAGTGACTTATTCATACAGTTAAATCAAAAAATTCATCAGACTCTGTATTTGGCAGCCCCTTCATGGGAGCAATCGTCTTATCAGCCAACTTATTGGTCCAGTTGACATCATACTTTTCATTTCCAGGACCAGTAAAAGTCAAAATAGTACATTTTTTTCTTAGGCAATTTCAACATATGGAGTAAATGACAGCAGCACCTGTATAAGATCTTTTCCATGTGCCATACCAGCTCAGCTCAGAGAAATACAACAGAATCCAGCAAATCATGGCAGGTTTTACGTCTAGACAAGTGTAAAGTCCTGAGATACCTGCATAAGGTTGAATGACTATCACAATACTATCTACTATACCTAGAAAAACTATCTCCATTGTCCTAAACCCACATCGAACAAAGAGTAAATCAAAGAGACCGAGGCATATTTTTATTCTTTTCAACCGATGATGTCACAGTGAAATTTAATGCCCCACAAAAACAGTTTTTAGTCAAAGAAAATGTCTTACTAGACTGAATATGAGCCACATTCACTTCACAAGTCCAGGAAATGTCTCATTTCAAAACATCAGAAGGCAAAAAGTGATACTTAAATTGCTTTTAGTGTAAGATAACATTGCTTGTGATTCTTTTAGAAATAAAAGTGATGTCTAGATTCAAGGAATGAAACTAGAAGACAACAGCTTGTGCAGAGAAACTCTTTGCTTGAAGCCCTTCATGGCCAACCAGAGGCTACAACAGATGCTCCATCGTCTCCAGAGACCGAATGATTTGGATCTGACAGCATGAAGGCCACCACTGAAGCCCTCTAACATAGTGAATGGTTTTGCTCTGGCAGGAGTTTATTCAGTTGCCTCTTTTCAACCTACTTTCTATCACTGAGTTGCTCAAACTTTTCTCTGTCAGGTCCCAGCACTGACTTGGACCTGGCTGTGCTGGTAATGTCTCCAGTCCCAGTTACGTCAGCTGGTTGTATGGTGGTTTCCCCTGCGGACTCCAACCCTGCAGTCCTAACTCTGCACCATATCATGTGGCCTGGCCTAGATACACATGAAATGTAGCAGCCTCCAGCTTCTATTTTCTACCATATTCTCTTCCCTAACCATATTTCAGTCTTATTCTCACAAGGGCCAGATATGTCCCTCGCAGGCACGCAGCAGCAAAGTGGTGTAGATGGAAGGTACCCAGCAGAGTCGGCTGTCAGGTGCGACAAATTAATGGCAAATCGAGCCCGCTGTTGCTGCCAGGCAGGCAGGCAGGGCGGCAGCTGTTCGACGAGAGACTCGCTCTTGCCGCTGCTCACATTAACGTGGCATGGAAACTTGTTCCAGGCATCACCGAGACAATGTTTACGAGCTCTGAAAGGTGAAGCATGGACGGAGGGGGAGCAGCTGTCAGTAAAGCTCGATGGGTTTGAGTCAGCAAAGAGGCTCTGCTGTTAATGACTCCTCTGAAAGACGGCGATCACACAGCAGGGGGGCGAAACCTAATGACTACAACATGTAAAACATATCATCTCTGATACTTTTTTTTATTTCTGATGTTCTGTAACAGAGCATCACTGTGTACGTCAAAGCATATAGAGCTGCAAGAAACTGAAACCCCTTTAATTCCACCTGCATCCATCTTTCTCTTTGCATCTTAAATGAAACCAGGATGAAGTTATGATCCACTTTGGGAGTCGAGGTATCTCAATCCAGCAATCCAAGAAGTCCCAAAGCTTCTCAGTAGTTAACAACCAGAGATAGATTAGCTGCAGGCTACATACTTGCAGATTTGAGTGTAAAGTGATGACTCCTGTTTATTTTAAGCTGCAACTCCTGAAGTTGTGCTGTAAATGATCCGTTTTGGGAAAAAGAAAGTGAAATATTTCAGCTCTCAACACAGCACTAACTCACTGTACTTAAGAAGATCATTTACTAGTATATGTTCTTTACTTGAGCACTAATTTTTTGGAGGGGAAACTTGTGGTTTTGAACTTGTTCTTTCAACCTCACTACTTTTCTATCAAAGCTCTCATTACAATTACTGTGACATCAGCTGATGTAATGTCTTTTCTTTCCTGAAATCTGAGCCAAACAACAGTAAATTGACCTGCAGCTAAGTTCGTATAAGCATTCCCACACGCTTGGACACTCTATGCCCCTATAGTCATTGAAATATAACGCAGAAAGTGAGTTTTTGTTTTTGGTTAGATGAGTTTTTACTGAGATTATAAGTTTAAAATTGGTCAAATGGTGTTCATTGGGTACATGCAACTCCAACACAAAGTATCCTGAGAGGCTGGGCTACAGGATATGATTTTAAGTCTTTCCTAAACCACATCTCAACCAAGAAAAGTCTCTTCTTTGTATAAAGTTGTGCAGTAGAAAGCAACATAAACTCAACGTGAATGAAACTAACAAGGATGTCTGGCTCCTAGCTGCTTTGGTCATCATGTCATTTTGTTTTCGGAGCTCATTGGCCTGTTTTGTTCTAGTTTTTGTTCTTTGGTGATTGTTTATCATTGATAGCTGTTGTCTAAAAGACTCTCGTTCAACTAAAATTAGCTTTTGGAGCTTTGCCTCATTAACTCCTCTGTAATAGATGTGATAATGGTTGGCAAATGTGCTGAATGATTCAATGTGAATACTGAGGCACCAAACTAACGCAGAGACACACTTGGTAAAAACGGTAAAGAGGTTGTTATATGTTTTCTCATAATCTGAGCCAAAAACTGTAACTTCAGTGGTGATAGTGATGGGAACAAGATGCAGGTTATCAAGTTTGATATGAAATCTTTAAACTTTGGTGTAAATGAAGCTTTTTCCAAACCATTTCAATGATAAAATGACTAGTATGTCTCTTCAATGTGTAGCATAGACTCTTGTGATGACTTATAGATGATATGTGATCTTCAAAGGTCTCTTGAGAATCGTCTCCTACTGTAACACCTGTCTTAACGCCTGTCGCCAGGTTTTGTGCTTATGTTGTGAGGCTTTGTGAAACACACCCATCGTTCAGCTGTATACCAACTTTATTAAGTGGTCTGGAGCTAAAACTTTGGGTTTTTTGAAGAAATACACGTTAAACTAAGTTTTCCATGTGGTTTACCTTCCTGACATTTAAAGTTATGTTCTCTTAAAGTAATAACAATTCAACAAAATATTTATCCATATATTATTGATGCATTGAGTAGTGTACAGTATAGCAAATTATATGTCAAACATCCTCCTTTCATGTGAGTGCACACGGAGCAGATTAAGTTCATTACCATTTCTGTGTCACTTAATATCTCTGACTGCAGCTTCAAGCTTTGTTGAGCCAGTTTATTCAAAGAAAGCCCAGATATGTTGAGCTTGCTCCATAGTAAACCCTCTGAATCAGCCAGGCAGATGTTTAAAAAAAAGTGTGATCCGTCACGCCTCCAGTGTCTTGGGAAATCATCATCATGTTTTCTTTTTCTCATTCATTTTTAACACTTTTCACTTCAGATTTGGATTTTTTTTTTTAAATTGTGGATTTAAATGATGTGGTTGATTATAGGGATTATCATCTTTGATATCATACAAGCATTTTTCCTTTGTCCGGCCAAGTTTCCAGAGGCTTTAAACCCATTTTTGGCGTATTAATCCCTCCAAATGTCAGGGTTTTCCCCTCACCGCTGCCAGTCTTATCCCTGAGCTCTCTGACTTCCATTCATCCAGCCACAGTTTACAAAGACAAACCACTGAATCGGTAAGTGCTGTCGTCACAAGTTCACTGAGTTTGAAACGGTACCCGGACGCCCGCCCCCTTTCTCCTGTCTCTGCACCACTGCCACTGAAATGTGTTTGATTGCTTCTGAAAGCCCGCACTGACCTGAAAACAACTTCCAAAATTATAAATAACCCGCCCTCCCTTCCTTTAATCCAGTGGAAGCATGATGGGAAAGTGGCCCCCTCGTTCACACATCCAATCAGAGTCTTTAGAAAGATCAAAGGTGTCTCTGGACACTAATGCAAATCTCTGAAGATTAACACCGGATGAAACCACTGTGGAATTTTCTGCAACTCCGGGTTAAACCCTGAAACTCACTGACAAGAAAAAGAGAAGTCAATAGCAGCAACAAGAGGCCGACTTGAAGTGATCCAGTTCTGAACTACACGACAAAGGCCTCTTTACTTAATGCTTTGTTATATTTCAAAGGTATTTAGCTGCGCTTTGATTCATCTCATGTCCGTCCTCAGGAGAAGCACTCAAACATTATTCACTTTGATAAACTTCTGTATGAAGTGTGAGTTTTGTTTTGATCTTTTATGTATAAAAAAGTTATAAAATTTTCAGGTGGAATGAAATGAATTGAAACCAATGAACTCCCTCGAACACTGCAGGTACAACTTTAACAGTTTAAAAGTCACTTTGTGTTTATGAAACTGCAATCAAGCTCTGATCAGCATGAGTCAAACTTTCATCTGTCTGAACCTTCACAATAACATTAACAACCAAAACAGAAGCTTTATTCCATGCACAGTTTGTAATCGGTTTGAATGTTTATTAAAATATGTCTCTTTTTTTGGTATTATTGTTGCCTCTGAGGAGGATAAGACTTTTAAAGTTGGGGGTTGAACGTGTCAAGAGGGGGTAACAATCTTTTTCTTCCACCTGCAATAATGTAAACCTATAGTTTTTTAACTCCCACTCTATGTGAACAAAATGTTATGTCCTTGGCTCACATTGTTGTACATAAGTTAGAAAAGACTGGATGAATAACCACCAGATAGTGTTTACTTCATGGTTAAATCCCCCAGTAAGAATTCTAGTCTCACTATCACTGCTCTTCTACATTTATTTCATGTTACAACCGTGTTTTATGATGTACACATACCTTGCTGCGCATTCCTTTCCTAAAGCAAAAGCTTCATTACTTCTCTCCAAGTTAAAGTATCAAATTCTATAACACTGGTTCCCACCATCAGTAAAAGTATTATTTAAATTCAGGGAGAAGATCATGGCTGAGGCGTCTGTTACTCACGTCCAAAGATGGGTTTTTGCAAAAAAAGGTGTTTCAATTGCGCTTAATGATAAACTTCACAATCCAAACTTTTGGAAAAAACACCAAATAAGAGCGTAAAAAGCTTTTTTGTCAAAATATGAGAGCTTTTTCAAAATGTTGGTGTTTCCAGTAGCATTGTTTTTATTGTGATTTTTAGGTTGCATGCAATTCTGGGTGAAATGGACAAGTAGCTATAGATGCATTTGAATTTGAGGCTGTTAAACAGAGTGACATGATCAAAATTGCTCTGTATCTGGTTTGGCATTAAAACAACAGTTTTTAGCAAAGTAAAGAAATAAAAACATAAGAGGTAGTGTGTAGTTCTCTTAAATCTACTTAGGTGCTGACTAAGACATACACATGAATTGATTCTGGATCTTCTTGTTTTCCTGTGAGATGTTTTTGCAGCCTTAGTGTTGTCCTAGGATTTTTTGGCCAATGAATATTCAAATCCAGATCTTTTGTTTATTTACTGTGCAGAAAGACACAAAACTGCTTGTTGGTACTGTTGTTTGTGATATGTTTTCCCCACAGTGCAAACCTGATTTAATACTCGAGGAATAATTATATTTATTGTCAGTCGTCATCTATGACTTTATGTTTGTGTTGCATTGGTTAACCTTGTGTTTTTATATCGTTTCATACAGTTTGCACTTATTTACTATTCGTGCAAACAGTTTTCCAAGCAAGCAAATTGGTACAAATCTCAAAATGTCTGTTTTTCATTCAGAGCTGCAACATACTGAGTGTTTTTAAATTCATATCACGCGTTTTTGTGCACAGACTTCAAAGCTCCCAAAAAATCCAATACACATTTACCATAACAATGATAAAAACATGGTGTGCACAGCACTACTGTTCTGAAAAGAGACTTCTCTTTTCTCAAAGCACAGAATATAGGTAAGACCTCTGCTTAGCAATTATGATTTCTAATTTATAGATCTTTTCTTCTGTCCTCCTCAGGTGTCTGAATTCATTCTAACCACAGCAGGATGTGAGTTACCTATATGTGGAAACACAAATTGGCCAGAAAATAGGTTTCAGGATTGCTTGGAAGACTTCCAAAGAATTCTACCTCTGTATAACTCTGTATGTATCTCTCTGTGATTGGTTTCTGTTTAGCATTCCTACAAAGTGCACTGAGCAGAGCTTTAAAATGTGCCTGTTTGTGTCTGAGGCTCAGTCAGTGCATGCTGCTGTGATTCTCCTGCAGCGTCCTGACCGCTGCAATTTCCAAAGGACCCGGGTGAGAGAGTTGTGCACTCACTCATCCGTTAAGTGAACACCCAATAGCAGGTCTGAACTGGTGCACCAGCTAAGTTACAAGTTGTGACAAGCTCAGATGGCTCCCTGACTCTCAGGCCACGGTATTTATTAAAGTCTATTCAGCTCTGTGTCTTGCAAAAATAAACAGAGTGCCAGGCTGCAGCAGAAAGTGCTGACAGAGAGCATACTTCATCCAGGTTGGAACAGAGTGGGACTGAGCCTTATAGCCCCTCGGATACAGAGCCCGCGGGGGGAAGAGCGAACTGCAGACAGAGCTGTAGTGGTGTGACTACGTGAGCAGACCTTCTGCTTTCCACTTGACTTCAGGTGCAGTCATTTGCAGACTCAAATGGCTGTGTTGCAGGAGAGAGAGAGAGAGAGAGCGAGAGAGCAAAAGCAGGAGGGGGTGTGCAGAGGAAAGGGAGGGTTTCAAAGCTTATGAGATAGAAAAAGAGAGAGAGCGAGCTGAAGAGCGCTGTGCTCTCCTGCCAAAGAGGGTAATGAGGAGTGGATCTGCAGAGGGAGCAGAGTTACTGAGTGGTTCATTGACATGCTAAATGTCAAAGGTGAAGGAAAAATCTCTTGTTAAGCTTGTGGCTCGTTTTTTACAGCGCAGCGGTGTAATGATGTGAATTGTTGCATCAAACCCCGGTGCTACTGCTACTGCTGCTACTTTCCTCCAGCTTCAGCTGCAGAGGGAACTAGTCAGAGATCTCAAACAAAACCAAGTCTTTTTGTTCTTTAAAAGCTGACAGATATTTACAAAAAAGATAAAAACAAAGCAAGCTGAACTTGGAGCTGTAGTGTCACATATTGCTGGCACAGTTTTCTGTCGTGAAACCTCAAACTACAAGAAAAAGGGATCACACAATAACAGCACTCTTTTCAAGTTCAGGGGAAAAAAGAAAAAAGACAGGTCATTTTCTTTTCACCTGTTTGTTTTTTAAAGCTGCAGTGAGGAGTTTTAAGCTGGTTACAAAGCATAGTAAGGTGAAAACAAATGCCTGTATGTGAAGTAGAAACACTCTGTCCTAGAAACACGACATCAGCTCCTGTACAAATCACCTTCAAAATCCTTTAATTAGTCCATAAAGCACTCAATAATTCTGCTCCTGAGTATGTTTCTGGGTTTGTTTTAATATTTTTTTGTCTTTGTTTCTGTAATGTTTCGTCCCTAAATCCTCACCGTAAAGCACTTACCTATAAGTTAACTTACCTAGACTGAGATGTGCTCTATAAATAAACTTCTATCCCATTCCACGTTTTTATAAGTATAAAAAGCAACAGAGACTGTCTGCATTATTTCTTATAGTCAGTTTAAATGCATAAAACTGCTCCCATGGGAGACAAGAAAACAGCCTTTTTTCATTACATATATATTTTTAAGCATTTGTTAGACTGTTAACAGACAACAGGAGGATAAACCTGGTTAAAATGAACTACATAAAATTCACTCAAGAGGTATCACTTTGACCTTAATCCAAAAGTTCCTCACAAGAGCTTTAACCTTCTATAGATCAATACGACCTTTATATCCCAAACTTTGATGAAAAAAAATGACAGATTTATGTGGAGACGGATTAATTAAATTGTCAAAAAGTGCAATGAACCATGAAAAAAAAAACATAGTTCTTCTAAATACAAAATTGTCATTACTCTATCCGTCAAAAATGTAAATGTAAAGAATGTAATGATGTGTATTCAGCTGAGGTCTGGATCATAATGTTTTTGTGGTTAATGCTTCATTCTGGATTTCTGCAAATACATTAGTGGAAGAACACGATGATGTGAAAGTGTAATTCCCCAGATTTTATGTGCAAAAACGAATGATAAATCTATCTTTTCTGGTTTCAAATCTACCGCAAACCCAAACTTTATATGCAAATCATAGCACCACTGCTACGCTGTGCTTTACAGGGTTAAAGATCCACTAACAAGCTTGAATCCCCCACATATTTTAAACTTTCTGTTTCATCCAGATTAACCAAACATGATATCTTTCAGCTCATTTTATCACTTTTATGAACCATGTTCCTTTTGGCTCCAACTGTTATTGGCCAAAAATTTCTGAATAACTCCACTACTCTAAACCTGCTCAGCATCTGACAGCAGACAGACAGAGTAATTGGTTTCTTAGGGCATTTAGCAGATTAAGGTCAGCATGTTGTTTCCAGGAACTGACATTTGTCAGAGACGAGACTCCAAACCAGTGATTTTTGACCCGCTTAGTCCAACAAATGTATCATGCATGAGTGTTACAAAGTATATGTTTACAAACAAGCATGACTGGAAATCATCACCCATCATTTCTGTATACACATAAATCAGGTTTACTTTAGTAAATATTATGGCAGTAGAGGTTGAAAGCATGAAAAATGTGCAACATTTATAATAAGGCTTGTCGCCAATCATAGTTAAGGATTTAATCAAGTGTTGAAGAGTCCCTGTCACCCAAACATCTGAACCAACCCCTGTTTCAAACAGACACCAGTGTTTCTCTGCATATTATCTACGATGATGGAAAACTGTTTGCAAATATCAGTAAAGACTAATCATTTTCATGTTGTAATTTTTGTGAATGTTTGGGACAATAAAGTTGCCCTGAGGGGCTAAAAACAACCAAAACTATTTTCAAGTGCAAAGTTACTAAAGGCTCCTGTTACAGAGATATCAAAACAGTAGATACATCTATTATCCAACATTTACATGATCATATGCAAAGTTTTTCACACCTAAAGTTAACAACAGCATAAGAAGAAACTTCTGCCTTCCTCTGGGAAAAGTCAAAATCATGTAGGAAGCAATTTAAACATCCTTGCTGTAAAGATTTATGACATTTGTTGAATTTAAACATTTTCCAGAGCTTGCAGTCACACACATATTGTTTGCAGATCATCTTAATTAAAAGTTAATCCAGACATAATTAGAATTCCTTCAAAACACATTTGCAAATGCAGATTCGTTGTACTATGAGCATCATTTCGTGGGAAAGTGTTTAAGTTGTTCATTATGTATGCATTGTGTCTTTAATCATCTATTTACTGGTAAAATCCATCAAACTGTGCCTCCCTTCCTCCATCAACTGGGGACTTTCAGTAAAGGTCAAACATCTTCTGCAGCTGCTGTTGCATGTTTCTAGGGATGGAACAGATCATGAAAAAAAAGGTTCAGTTAACCTGACTGGGTTTGGAGCATGTGTGTTGTTTGGATCACATTTTTTTCTTTCTACTTTTCTTTGTTTTATGACTCAGTTCGGGGCATGCATGTAGTTTCAATCACAACTCAAGATGATGGAGTATAGCAGGATAGACATGGAAGGAGGCGTATGTGTTGTGGATATGGCGAGCGGCGAAGCCAAACAGTTGGAGTCAGAGGATGATCCTGTGGTACTGTACAGTTCTGCTGTATGGGAACACTTTAGATTTACTGTGAGCTATGATGACAGCGTAAGAAAGTGGTGGATAAAACTGTGACTGTGTGCAAGAAGTATTGCCAACTTAGCAACTTTTCAGAACTCTCTAGACAAATCGAACAACTTTTCTGAAACTCTGACATGAAAGCATGTTCTGATCTTACTCTCCTCAATGAGCAGTGGGTGCCGTCATGGGCTCCTCCTTTATCCAAAACACTCACAGGCGGACAAGTCCTCAAATGCAAATGAATCACGCATGTACTTGTCTTGGTTAATATTCTGACATTTCCAAAAAATAAATCCAACACGAATCAAGAAAAGAAAGTTTATTCATAGTTGTAGACATTTTCATGCTGTTTTTGTCTCTTGCACAGCTTTTTTTTTCTCTTCAGCAGCATCCATGACATTTATATGCAAACAGCTTTTTATCCCTGTAAAGCCAAACGTACCACATTTGATAAATATGTCCAAAGACCTCTATCTCATCAAAATGATAAATATTTTCTTTAAAATACCTGTTAAATATGTTTTTAAAAACTTATTCTATCACCTTGAGGATTTTCATATTACTACAGTCAGTTGACGTTTTGTTTTGGCCCTTTTCAAAATGTCTGCTCCCATGAAATCATCCACTCACATGTTGCTTGATTTTCAAGAAGTTGCGGCAAGAATAACATTAAAATAGTTACTTTTTCAAGTGTTTTCTGCATGAAATAAATGCATATTTACAAAAAAAATTAATAAAATATATAAAATAGTTAGCAAAATTGCCCAGTGTATCAAATGTGATTCAAGAAAGATGTCATGAATGAAATGATATAGCATTTTTTGGTGGAGTTTGGCCTCATTTAGTGACTTCTGGGACAGCCAATAGCAACTTTCCTTACTGAGGAGTTTGCTTGTTGAAACTAGCAATGTCTCACCAAGCTTCTATAATGTATCAAATAATACATTTATTTGTATAGCGCTTTTCAAAACTCAAATGGCAAATGGCATCATTCCTTTAGGTTTTACAACATCATACATGACAATGTATTAAAAAAAAGGTTATGGGTTGACTTTTTGGGATATATGGTGTTCTAGCGTGTTTAAAAAACCAACAATGGCCATCTAAAGACCATCCAATAACATTAGCCAAGTAGTTATCACTTCTGTGTGAAATAATTTGGGCTCTTCTTTGTAGTAACTGATCAATTATAGGGGGTAAAGTGATCCAGATTTATCACTTGACCCTCTTCTTCAGTCTCAGACTCACAGTATTGTTTACAGCTGTGTGCCCAGCTTCCCTCCCCGAGCCCAGAGGAGACGCTGAAAACTGTGAGCATCGAATAAATCATTTACAAAACCTCCCACTTTTAAGCTGACTAAAAAGTATCTTGTTCAGCTGGAATTAAATTTTGAATGAGTCTGAGGAGAGGATGGAGGCTTTGGTGTGGGTCTTCGTGTTCGGCGTGTGTGTGGGTGGACGGCCCGGAGGGAAGAGGATTTACGCGGGGGGCCGGAGCATTGGAATTCAATTTCAAGATCAGGGGGTGATGACCCCACTTTTAGGAAGAGCCTCAGGAGGAGGGCTTAGAGATTGGCTGCCCACGCCTGACTCCCACCAGCTTCTCCCCCAACACACACACAAACACTCCCACATGTGCATGTGCTCATCGTCCGGCGCTATCAGCGGAGGGTTAATCACTTCCTGAGACCTTGGGCTGTGAGGCCAAGATGGAGCGAGCCACATCTCTCACTCCTTCACTCACTTTTTTACTACAGAACCACACCTCCTGCCTCTCTCCTTAATAAGATGATGAATCTTTTATTTTCTGTTGAGTGTTTGAGGAAAACCTGGAAACTTCAGCCAAAAGATAAGAGCAACATCCGAACGGGAAAAGCTGAGATAAGGAGTGAAATGACCCAGCTGAGCTCAATGCCCCGCTGTATTCCTGCACCACGTCGTCTCCTCTTTCTCTCTCTCCACTCCTCTCCCCGGTGGCCTCCTCCTCTCAGGCTGTGAATACTGATGCAGCCTGTGTGGGCATGATGGGAAATGTCAATTGGAGAAAACTGGCGAGCTTGCATGTGGCGGGTCGGGCTGTTCCTCTGCAGAGCTGACTGTTTGCACTGCCCTCATGAGGTTCAGACGGTCTCTGCAGAGAAACGTCCAGCAAAGAGTGCAAAGGTCACAGACAGACAGGAGCGCGCTGACTTCTTTCACTGATGGGGTTCAAAATGTTAATATGGGTCAAACTCTTTGTATGGATTCATATATGAAATTGACAACAGGAGAAAGAAGTGACTTTTTCACCCTGGTATGGATTGTTCATAAGGAGCAGAAGTCATGAAAGCTCATGAAGCCTCAGGTTTTCTTCACTTTAACTGTTTCACAGTTCAGGGTGTGAAACTATGTCTCTCTGCTTTCAAAGCCACAGTGTTTGGTTTCTTGGAAATATTAGATTAGAGACTGCTGTAGGCATGAAAGATTTTATTTGCTTGAGTTAAGTGCCTTCAAGGAATCAACAAGTTAAGATTTTTCTGTTTTAAAAATTATCTCTAACAGTCATGAAAAACAAAAATTGAGGTCTTTAAGATTAAATTAACAAGAATAAAGCTTCCGTTGATAACCCTGAGGTTAAGTTTGAACCTTTTTTCAGGACAGCTCTCTTCCATTCTTTATTTTTTGATGCTACCTTTGTGTATATAACATCACATTAAATTTAATGGAAAACAAACAATACATGTTCCTGGATTGCAGTCTGAACTTTAAAAATTGTTTTTCGCTTCTTTTGCACTATCTGCTGTAACAAAGCTCTCTAGAAAAGGATGATCTTGTTTCTGAAGCTCATTTTAGGTCTGTAATTGTAAACTTCTTAATCTATCATGGCACCACTTTGAATTGATTTTGTTTTTTCATCATTTATCTCTTTTTATATGAACATCTTTTTTATGTTCCATCACACATTTCTGTTTTCTCTCATTTTAAGGGATTTTTTTTAATATAAACTTGAAATCACTGTGAGCAAGAACTTCTCTCTCAGAGACTTTTAAGTCTAAAAAACTGAATTTAAGTACTTAAATCTGATTGGTCTTTACCAAGAAACAGCATACCTGAGGTCTGTGTCACAAAGCTGGATTTTCTCTTGTCTAGATAAATCCAGGGTCAACCCTGGATTTTCAGTTTTATGACGCTGGTTCACTTTTTACAGGGATAAATCACCATGGTAACTTATGCTGAAAGGCTTACCTGCGCAAGAGCAGTTTTTGTTGTGGTTAAGAGATCAGCAAGTACAAAAGTACCACCCCTTGACCAATCAGCTCTTTTGGAAAATGGTCTGCCCATTTGCAAAATATTTGTCAATGTTGGTGCGTGGCTTGAGGTTGACTTGAATAGGAACCTGTCTCATTAGGTACCGTGACGAAGTGGAGCCGAACCGGAGAGGCATCTGATGTATTTTGGCCGTAAAGCTATCCTGCAGCAAGCTCGGACCAGAGCATGTGAGCAGAGGGGATGAAATTTGAATACAGCGCAGAGCGGGTTATATTTTTCCAAGGATGGGCCGTGCGGGGCGTTGTCCTACTCCAGTTTTGCTCTGTTACTGCTCACATCATGGGTCTAAAGCCTGCCCAAACCCAGCCTGGAATCAGAATCAGAACATAATTTTGAGCCGTGAGCGATGAAGGCATTCAATTTTGAGGGATGAGGGAGGATGAAGGTAAACTGTAATGACGCAGAGATAGATCAGATGGAGACCCAGCGTATCCAACAGTCTGTTATTTTTTGGTAGTAGACTGGTATCATGATAAAGTTGCTAGAAATGTAGCCCTGAAAGTTTTGTTGTAGTCACACAAATACACAGAATAAAGTTCAGGATACTGAAGCAGGAGAAGTTTAAGAAACAAAGAAATCTACAAACTGAATTCTTCACTAAACGCAGCATGAGATGGGGATTTGCTATAGGTTTGTTTTTTACTTCAGCTAATGAGCAAATATAGCAAGTAAAGCAAAAGTATAATTCACTATTTTGGGCTGATTCGTGTGATACTGATTGCTGGATAAAAACGTGTGTCTTTACATTGACCTCACATGTAATCCAATTACACAAATGCTTTTATTTGCATTTGGTGAAGTCATGATTTGAGCAAATCTTATGACCCTCTGGCCTCCTTTTCATGTAATTTCTTGAACAAAATGTTTACAGCAGTGTGCAGTCTCATTCTAGTGCTGACATCCAACATTTACGACTCGACTTTTACTTGTGAAAAATGGAAAAGAATAACATAAACTCTTCAAAGTGAGAACTCTGCAGCCCTCCATCTGTATGTGGTTACGTTCCCTGCAGTAAACAATCATAAGCAGGTCACAGTGCAACTGCATATTTGAGGTAATTGTAAAAGAGGAAAGACATCAGTTACAATCTGTGTGCGGCTGGAGAAAGTTCTTTGGCAGAACCACAAACAAACACACTAAAAAGAGAGCGAATGGGTTTCATTGTGAAATTTCAAACATGAGCCTGTCAGCGGCAGTACGGGCTCGGCAGCGATTGAAGCTTATTCATTCATAAATCTTGAAAGGAAAGCATGCGCACACAGCATATGGAAGTGTTTTTCTTGAACCAGGTCCACATGGTAGTGTTATTATCCACGGCAGCGTGACATGCTCAGAGCCCAAAGAGGCGGGAGGCTCCGGGTCCCCGAGCTCCACAGAAATGATTTTTTACACACGGGTATCTGATGGAGGGAGAAGAAGCCAGCACCACAGCTATCTCAAGAGCCCCTTCACATATGGAGGCAATTATAACAAATGGTGTTCTCCGGCGATTCCCCCAGTCACTGAAACCACGAAACAAAGGAGGAATCACAGAAACTCTTACCCCGGTCTCTTTCCTCCATCAGTTCTTCGACTTTCCTCCACTATCCTCATGTCGTCTGAATCATTATTTCTCTCTGTGTAGCGGTGCTCAGCTGCTCATTACACACTCTCAAGGTCTTTTAGCACTTTTAAAGACTACAAAAAGCCAATATATCTGCCAGGCTTTGACTTTCAGATACCTTTGTCTGATGCTGTTGACTTAATTACCCTGCCCTCTCTGTTTCAGAGTTTATTAATCATACCATCAGGTCATTTTTCATTAGCTTAATTTCCTGTCATTAAACTGATAAAGCTTGAGATGTTCGTTTTTGAAACACTCGGGATTCAGAGAGTTTATTGCTTCGGTTGTCATTCAGCACAGACAAGCGGGCGGTCTGTACCTGTGATGTCTTTTTTTTCATTCTTTGATACATTGTTGATGAAGTCTGCTGCTTTGAAGGTGGCTCTTTCTTTTTTCTCTTCAGCCCGGTGGCTTTTAAAGCTCATGTTGACTATTGACTTCTCTTTCTATTCTTGAGCGCACCCTTTTTCGTGCAGCCAATCGCAGGACGACCAGACGTGCAGTGTTTACGGTAAGCTAGAATCAATATGTGACATACTGATTCTGCAATAACTAAACCTTTTTGTGCACCACTTTGGATGTGTTTGAATAACACATGATGCACCAAAAATATCAGCAGTTCTCAAGGTTTCAAAGATCTCTTGTTCATGTGCTGCAGTGGAAGCATTATAGATATTTTCCTACCCATAGAAGACAACAAACATTTCAGAACACAAACTAATCTTTGAGGCATGGTTTCTTCATTGTACTCTTAAAAGTGTGTGCACGCCCATTTTTTTCAGTGAAATACATTAAAAATCATAGCCTGCATTGCCAAATCAATTCCTCCTGTGCATGGGTCCGGGTCTTTAAGATTCATTTCGTTTTTCTCAGAGGAATTAGCAATGCAGAAATGCCTTAGGAAGTAACTGGACAGATTGATAACCAGTCCTGCAACCCAGTGTGTGATACAATAGAAGAGGATTAGGGCAAGTTGTAAAAAAAAAATAAAGGTCAATTTTGTTTTTATTTCTATTATTCCAGGTGAAAAAAGCCACATTTCTGAGTTTAATATTAGAATTCTGACTTTTAACTAAAAATTCAGTCTGAACTCTGACTTTTTTTTCTCGGCATAATACTAAAAATCTAAATTGGACCTTCTTTATTTAATTTTTTTTATCCAGTGACCCTTATCTTCCTCTGTCGTGATACAGCCGGAGCAATAGAAAATCTAAACAGACAGCTGTATGAGGAGTGCTGCGAGTGTTACATTTATCTTGGCAAAGAAATAAAGTCTTCATTCAGATCCCTTTAACCCATAACCTTCCTCCCAAAACTCCAAAACACATATCCAAATTCAATCAGATGCTGTTCTTGAGTACTCACAAAAGCTCAGTCACTGTTTTACAGCAGTTTTTAACTCAGCAGTCAAACTTATTGTAACCTCAACTAGTCTCGTTATTGAAGTGAAAACATGGAAAGATAAAGTCTTGGAGTTAAAACTTGAATAAGAGTAGGCGGGTGTCTGTTCTATGTCGGCCCTAGAGAAACCATAGATTAACCCAATTGGCCAAATGAGGCGTCAGTCAAAAAGACTACCATGTCAAAAATGAAATATTGAGATTTCACACACCTCACAGAGTCTACAAGGCTCTTCATTTAAATTTAAGTCAAAATGGCTTGCAGACAGGGATGGTTCAGGGATTTAAATGGATGGACGAAAGTTTGATTCTCTGAGGAGAAAAATTGAACATTGATGGTCCTGATGGCGTCCAACATTACTGTCATGACCATAGACTGTATAATGAGTGGACGTAATGACGTTCAGCTCTAACTGAAGCTCCCAGTAGATGCCCCGCCCCCTGGTGTCTGGCTGCAGTATAGGTCATAAGCCCCGCCTCCCCATGCATTCCAGATATGAGCTGGGAAAACTTTAAAAAATTACGATACCTGATGATAACGTTTCTCTCACCCTTACACTAAGGTGGTATGAAGATGTCATTTGGCTGCATTGTGTTCAAGTGTTTTTTTACAGAGAAGTTGGTTTCTCATTAGTTATTGGACGTTAAAACCATGTTATAAGTTTTGTTTTATGATAGTTGACAGCTGCCGTTCGTGAGTAGTTTTTGTCGGGGATATGAGAAACTTTGGGAAAGAGCCAAAAAGAGACTAAACTTTTTAAGAAGAAGAAAAAAAAAAATTATTTCTCTTTTTTACTTGGCTTCACCAGAAATTCTCTACTGCGCAGACTCTGGCTGCACAATGGCGGCTAGACAAACGGGGTTTTTTGGCTTCAAAATCGTAGAACGCTGACAGGACGAGCCACGCTGTCCATTCTATATACAGTCAATGGTCATGAGATTCCACTAAGATGTTTACTCAGCAACACAGTGGGGGAAGGGGGGCATCATGATCTGCTTGTTCCTTCAATGGAATAATGGAGCTGACAGTTGTGCAGGGGTGTCAAACCGCGTCTGGCTATGTGGAGATGTTACAGGGGGCGTCCTTCATGACTGAGGGCCCTGGTCTGTGTGCCAGTTTCTGTGTTTTTCAACAGGACAACGCTGCAGTTCTCAATAGCCGTCTGACAAAGAATTTCTTCTTCCAGATGAATAACCTCACTCTTTTAGAGCATGCGTGTTCCCCTGATCTAAATCACAGTGAGAACATTATGGGATGGATGGAGAGGGAAGTTTACAAAAATGGACGTCAGTTCCAGACAGTGGACGACAAACATGAAGCATCTTCACCACTTGGAGCAACGTTCACACTGGCCTCCTGGAAACACTTGCACAAAATAATTCTTGATCAACAAGAATTGCTTACTCACTATTTTTTCCCATCTCTCTCCCATTCCTTCTTTTTATATTTCGAAACTCTACTCAGAAACTTTTTAAGATCCAACAGTGCAAAATGTAAATTTGTGTAATTTTTCAACCATTCCTAAGATATTAATCATCAGTGCACAGACCAACAGTCTTGGTACATTCGAGTTTCAATAACATGAATTCAGGAGGTTTTATGATAAAAGTTTCCATCACTTTATAGATTATGTGTTTTAATTTGCAGCTTCTGAAACTGATCCATCACAATCAGGGGAAAGTGTTGAATCAAAGTTGAAAGAATTGAAAATAAAATGGAGTCATGACTTCTCCGGTGACCTCTTGACTTCCTGTGAAAGTGATGGAGACAGAACATAATAGATCTGATTGAACTGATGGAGGTGTGGGTGTCACTCTCCGTCACACAGAACGATGAGCGTTCACTTCCATTTCACCGCTCACACTGTACATGCGGCACACGGAGGCATGTGGGGTTGATGTTAACACGCGGGTCAAAAGACAGTTGCACTTCATTTCACAAGAGTTAAATCCAGGTTCAAGGTAATCACTGTGTCGAGGTGGAGTCGATCTGCTGCTTTGATAGCATTTTTCATAAAGGGGTTTTACAGTTTTACACACATCTCAACTCAGTGAAAGAAAGAAGCTCATTTAAAGTAACATGTTTATGTCCACCATTTGCATCCACTTTGATGCTTTCTTTCTACACACATATTAATAAGATTCTAAAAAGTTTTATATCAAGAAACCATGTGTGCTTCGTCCTCTGCTCGAGCTTTATAAGCTGATTTTGCATTTAAGACCCAACTCCTTCTGAAAACCTTCAACACAGTGAGGCAAATTTGGCCTCAGGTAAGGAAAGGAGTCATTTTAGGATTAATTTCAAGCTTATTTTTGCCGTGAATTCCAAGAATACAACCTGTGCAGCTTCTCTCCATGCTGTCCTGACCGTTTTGAGCATCACAAAGCCCGACAATGGCAGTTCCTCCGGACATTAATATTCACCAGCGAATGCTTCAAAGAAAATCCCTTTACAAATCCAGGAATGTATCTCATGTGGATTTCAGGCTTTGACATTTCACCAATGTGAATGTCCCCCTGGCTTAACGGTTTGAAAAGTGCATCTTCAGCGCTTCATAGTATGTATTATTCCCCTTATTTGCAGAGTGAAGTCTGTATAGGTTATATATAATTCATTCTAGCTCCCCAGCTAAGGCAAGGTCAGATCTATTTGGATAGCATTTCAACGGCGACTAAAATAAATATGTATTATTGAGGTGTGCTGCTCAGTATTCAGTGCCTCTTTTGACTGTATGGATGTGTCAGTCATGATGGTGACAGGAAAGCGAGTCATATGCACCGAATGCATAATGAGAGATGTATATTACCTCCTGAAATAAGCTGCATGCTGTCTGAATCTTGTTTTATTCATATTCATATGATGTAAATGTAACTTTAAGAGACTGCTTCACTTGTACGTTTCAAAATATTTGCCAAATAATTTGACTCACAGTCAGAATTGTTGAAATAACCCTTTACCCCCTGCTGCAAATTGGATACTGTGGTCATGGATGGATAAAATACTGGGAGTTTATTTTGAATGTGAAATAATTGGACACGTATTGACTCTCAGTTCCGCCCATTAACTATAATAAGAGTCATATTTACATTTGGTATTTACCTCTGAGACATCAAACACGCAGTGCTCCAGCTGTCTTTCTTCCAAAATAATCACTTTAAATCTCCAGTTTTGACACATTTTCCATCTTAAATCCTCTGTTTGAAATAATCCAAACAAAGGCAGTAAAAACCAAAGCCCCATCATTATATTTATCTTTTTTTCCCCACTTTGGAAAAGCCCCAGGCCTGTGGCCCACTTCAGCAACCCTGCAGGGCTCGTATAAAAAAAATAAAAAAGGAGCTCTGTCATCGATCACTGGGCACACATGTCAAGATTGCCCTAATAAAAGCGTGGAGTAAATAATGTAGGGGGCAGATATGGCGTGCGGCACCATTTGCTGTGTGGAGATACAGGCTATAAAAATACAGCAGCTCTGTTTGTCTCAATCTGAGCCGCTTCACTTTCCTGTTTGCCAGCACGGCACCAACATTTCAGCAAAAACAGACCTTCCAACGCCAGATCCTCCATGTGTTTAAACAAGATGTTTGGTGTGCTCTTTGGCAAAGCCTCCGTACTTGTGTTGGATGTTTTTCTCACTGTGTTTTCTTGGGAAGAAAAGGAGCCTTAGTGAGAATTCAGATTGCACTGGTAGCTTCAAAATAATCATATTTAAATCAAGGAGAAATAAATCATGAGGTTTTCTACCCGCTCTGAAAATCATCGGTGACTTTGAATACCAACATCCTCATATGACAACACTAACAAGCTATTAACCTTGTTCAATATGTTGAGTGCGTTGGCATGGTAACGTGATTGTGAGCACTAAGCACAAGGAGAAGAGAAACACAAAGGATGATTTTAGTTCAGCAGATAGTCATAAACTAGAACCTCAGGTCAGTTCATTGTTCAACATGTTGCCATGGGATCCTGCGCTTTATGTTTAATCCTAACAGAGAGAATATTTTCTCAATGTGTAATGTAATTCACAATTGATGAAAAATGGAGTGTATATAATAAGAGTGGTAATGAAAAAAGTATAGTATCCAAGTGAAGGTACTGATCTTGGTACAGGTGTCAAAACATTCTGATTGCTACTCATCCCCATATATAATCTGAGTTAATTATCACCAATTTCTGACATCACAAGTCGGTTAAATCTCATGTTCCTGTGTTTTCTTCTTGTCTGACTTTTCTACAGCTTGATGGAGCAACTACACCAATTAACGCTTTTTACAACTTAAAACTTTTTTAATCAAATGTTTGTAAAGTCCCTGAAATAGTTGTGAGGTTGAAAACAGATGCACAAGTAAAGAAGGGAATAATAGTGTTTACTTTCATCAAATCTTTGAATGTATCTTCAAATTCCGGCTTTCTATTGCATTTTTCTTGAAATTGTGGTTATTCAGTTTAGATATTTTCAGTTAAGGAACAATCATAAGCTTTCACCAAGGGCATATCTGCTTTAATTGTCTTATTATTTTCAGATTCCTTTCTTGATTTCTGTCTGTGAAGATCCCTTGTATTTGTAGCACGCAGTCCCTGAGCTGTAAAACTTCAGCCGAGCACTGAAGCCTCTGTAACCTTTGACACAGATACTGTCTGACCCCGGCCTGTGAGTAAATGAAAGTCACTCGCCCTCCCAGAGATGCTGCTTCTTTCCTTCTCATTGTTTCTAAGCGATGAACCTGGTGGGTGGGACGTAGTGATATGCAGAGCAGGGCTTTGATATATGTCCCACTGTCAGAATTCATACACTTCAGAACGCCGTCTGCGCCGCGCCGCATGAGCGTTTTCTCCTCGCACAATGGAGATGTCACACGGGGACATGTGGAAAGCTACGGCCTCATTCTCCACCCCTGGAGAACCCAGGAGGAAACCCCACGCTGATAAAAACAACAATGGTCCTCTTTCACCTCGACGACTGTGAAGTGCACTCCTGTGGGTGCCCACTGTATGTGATGATAATGAGAGGAGGAAGGAAGGCAATGACTTTGTAAGTGACTGGGAACTGATATACGAGGGCCCGGTTAATTGGTGCCTTTATGAGGTGATGGATATCGTGTTGCTCTGTTACAGGAGGTCTGGCTGAGTTCCAGTCACCCCTCTCTTACGTGATGTATTTACGACTGAAAGCAATTTTCTCGATGAAATATTTATGATAGTAACTTTACTCACTCAGTCCACGTTCACAGGGGTCTGTAGTGTCCAGTTCCTGTGGGGGTTACGCTTTATGATTCACACTTGAGGGCACAGCGAGAGCACAGATATCATAAATCACACAAGGTAATTAATTTCATAGAGTCAGATTAATTTAAGGTTTTAATACCAAACAGGGATTTTCATCAGTTTGGAAGCTGACCAAAAAGTTTTCCTGTCATTAAACTTCCATTATCCCAAAGGTTAATTACAGTTCATTAAAAGTCCAGTCTTATTCTTAACTTACTAATGTTTTGGCAGTCACTTTTGGTGTGGATCCATTATTGATTGTCTTTACTCTAATCCAGTAATTTAAGGTTATTTAGGGCATACAGAACTTGAAGAAAACTTCCCCAAGAGGACATTCGCCTATACCGTAACGTATCATTCCTTATCCGATCATATCTTGCTGTTTCATGGCATCATATCGTATTGTTTCGTTTTTGTTTTGTATCTTTTCATATTGTATTTTATGATATTGTTTTTTACCCTATGGCGCTCATACAATAGCGCCGGAAAAAAAAAAATCTTTTTTTTTAAGCGCTCCCAGTGGGTCTTACTATCTGCCGTTTTGTACATTACATGTCAGAGCAATTTTATAGTAACAAGTGAAAAAGAGAGAGTGTGGACAGAGAAGTTGGCGCAACTGTTCAAAGCCTAGCCCCCAAAAGTAAGAAGACCCCACTTTTTCAGAGGAGATTTCTTGGGAAAAACATTGTCTTATATTCGGTAGTTATCTAAAGACATCATCCATACTACAAGTGATACTATACAAACTTTGATATCCATCTGATACCAAATAAATATAGGGCCAATATTACCAATATCAATACCGATACTTTCACACAGAAAAAGGAGCTTGTCAATTAATCAAGAATAACACACAACCACTAAAACTGATGTTTCTGTTCATAAATCAGAGTAAAAAACTATTTTTTCAATCAGGAAATAACTATCTGCTGTCATTTTTTTCTGCTTCGTTGTTAAATAGTACATTTGATTGATTATGGATAACAACAACTGTTATATTTTAGCATTAAAAATACCATTTTGATCAAATAGCTTGCAAGTACTGGTAGATTAAATACCACAGAAACTTGAAAATATTTTGGAAAACGTACAACACAAGTATCAATATATTGATATTTTGGATCAATCTGCCCATTATTAGCTGATACTCAAACAGTTTCTGAACCAGGCTGTTGACATGTTTTTTTTTTTCTGTAAACATTAGATATTTTCAGTTGTTGTGCATTTGGCATCCAGTACTTCTGCAGTCAGCCTCAAGTGGACACTCAAGGAACTGCAGTTTGACAATTTGGTGCAGGTTTCAGATTTTAAGAACAGAAGTTGCTACTTTCAGAACCAGAAACATGATCCCTTTTTAGTTTATTCCCTGGCACTGGTACTTTTGGGATGTTGTATTTCATAGAGGTGTGTTGCTTGGACACAAGTTTGCAACACAAGCAAACCTGAAGACTGGAAACTGAGAAATAGAAAGCAGCCTCAAGGTCTTTGTGACCGACAGCTTCATCAAATAATAACGCTGGTCACTTGAAGGTCGTCACATGTTATTGCTTTTCTGAGTTAAAAAAAAAAACAGAGAACAACAGCCACTGTATTTTCTTCACTCTAAATCTGACTGGATTGAGGTGTTTGGGTTGAAAATTTGTAAAATATAAGCCATTACAGTTGGTGTTTATCAGCAGTGGAACAGCAGCCAGTAGTTTATGTTGAAGGGATTCATCCTATAACATGTTGCTGTCAATCTTCATTTACAGTTACATGACTGGTCACCTACAGTGCACAGAAAACACACAGAGTCTAATCAACACAGCCCAAATTAAACATGACCGACACTCCTCTCAGATCATCACGCCAGGAATCACACAGCAAACTGAAACCCCTCAGCCAAACAGCCCCCTCTTTAGCTCTCTGTTTCCCCGCCAAAGAAAATAAACGTCCCTTTAAGATTCAAAGCGTCACCAGAGCGGCTGCTCTCGATCATCATTTTGGGGGTAAAGCAGGAGTGTGAAGAGGTGGAAGCAGCCAACATGAGCTGTGTGATGCCTTTGAGCCTGTCGCACTTCTTCCACCTCAGGGCCAATGAAAACTCCCCGGGAACAGCCCGAGGACTGTACGCTCACCTGGGCCGGGATATAACATGTACATTCATGAAGTGAACAGCTCATACCTGACTGCTCTGACAAGGCGCTCTTTCACCCCACAGCTTGTTTCCGAGACTAAAAATCTCCCTTTGGAGAGTCTGTTTGAAGAGTCGTCCAAGGTCATTTTCAGAAAGGCGAGTAAAGTCACTCGGTCCATGTGAATTTGATTTTACTCCAGGTGATCTGGCTACATTTGAATGCAAAACACATCAAAATATATATTAATTCTGACCCTCTTATTGTATACTTAGTTTCCTCTTATTGCCTTAATTCTAAAAACAATGCAGAAATACTAACTGAGCCAGTGAGGGGGGAATGTAATGGATGCAACAACCAAGGCTGGAGGTTTTTTTCGGCTTTATTCTGTCCCTCTGGTGCCCCTGTAGTAGTTTCACATTGTTAACAGCTATTTTTTTTCTCGTACTTGCATTTTTAAAATCACTTATTTTAGCCTCCATTTGAAACATTCCGCTTAAGCTGCTGTCTCTTTAAGGCTCCCTGCTCCACAAACCCCTCTCTCCGATTGGTCAGTCCTCTGGAGGCATGTCATGGGTGCAGACCATAGTGTTTTAGGCCCACACCATCTGCATGTCAGGGACTAGTTGGGAAATCCTTGTGCGGTAACTATAGACTGCATAAAACATGGATGTCGTCTCCGCTACATCACCCGTCTGTTCCTGATACAGAGCAATGAAGCCAATTTTTTGTTTTTTTGGCTTTGTGTGTGGTTTTCAATCTTTCTGTGACTCTAGCTGCAAGCGGATTCTCCATGAACAGCAATTTTTAACAATTCCACATAGGCGGATGTTGTTTAGCTTTCTCACTTTAATACTTCCAGTCTACGCTGATTCCTTGCAGCTATAAGTGCTTAATATGAACTCAACTTTCCGAGCAGCGTAAGATCTAAATAATACTGTTTTGGATGCTAAAACTGTCTGTAAAGCTTTGAGATGCTTCAGATCATGGTGATAATTCTTCGTGCTCTTATCACATTGAGTGATATCCAGATGACATTTCATACCATTATGGGATCCACTGTGAAAAGCCAAAAAAAAACACACTTTGCTCCCCTTTTTATTGTATTCCTGGAGTAGCACAACCTGACCTCAAATCAGCACCTTTTGAAATCCATCACAGTTGTTTGTATATTGTTCAAACTGAACACATTTCTTTCTGAATGAGCTGAAACTAAAGCCTCACAGACTCAATGACTCGTGATGGAGCCCAGCAGAGATGTTGTGTGCTGCTCTGAGCCCAGGAGAACAGCTGCTGTTTTGAAAAACAAATTCTATTAACACTTCCTTGGCAACCTTGAAGCTCGAGGTTTACCCGATATGTCTGTGAATATTTTAAGAACCTCTGCCATCGAAAAATAACACACAGACATAATGGTGTGATGTATGCTGCATGCCAGTTGGATGGAAAACCTGTCGACAAAGTACCAGAGAGAAACTCTCACAGATGAAGCTCTGCCACCTTAAAACTGGAGCTGATGTCTGATTCTGCCTTAGATGTGGTCTCTGGTATTGGCCAGTGTGCAGGCTCATTCACAATTCAGATATAATATGAAAGTCCCCCAAAATTGATTACTGTAGAGTAAAGTATTGGGACTTTCATTCACAAAGATAATATCCTTATTTTAGTATCGAAGAGGTATCTCTATCGGTCAGGACATGAAACTTGGTTTCAAACCTACACTCTACCAGGGCATCTCTCACATTTTTGGCCTCAGTTGTCACAAAAAACTGGGTTACAAAACAGTTTATTTCTTTTAATGAGATCATATTTTCATCCTATGACCCAACAAATTTACCATAATGTTATCCTGCAATTTATATTTGAACAATTTGAACACAATTTATTGATGTCTGATGATTTGAAAGTTATGGTTTCATGTTTCATCGTCTTCATCAGTGTGATTCTGCTATATCTGTCGTCCAAAGACAAAATCATCTACACCTAAACTTCATTTTTTTAACTCTTAAACTGCCAAGGTCAGGCTTCTACTTCTTTCTCTTACTTCTCTGTTACCACTAAAATGTTTCAAATCAGTCGTTCAGAAGTCTTTTAAAAATGTTAACACATGATACGTCGGATTTTATGTTTGTAAATAGTCTCAGAATAAAAGGTTACACAGATTTTTTTCTCTTTTTAATATTTACTGAATGACTCTCTTGGTGACATCAATCATGACAGCAGAACCAAAAAAACAGTGAGGTGGTTGCAACCCAGACTTAAAGAGCAGATGCACGTCGTCCATGTGCCAGCAACTTTGGACAACAAAAGAACGTGTAAATTAAACAAAAGTTGGCAGTCCAGTCAAGATATTTTTTCCATGGCTGAAAGTGGTGCCAGACAATGTTAACAAGGCTAACTGTGTTTTTAATGCAAGAAATTTTTCAAACTTGGCGAAATAGGAGTCAAGACAGTGGGGTTACATATGCACAGCGCGAAACATGCGAATTGCAGAAGTAACACATCTCCAGATAATGTTTGGATGTACACCTACACTGAAAGCAGAGGTATAGTGGTCTTTTAATACTGTGAGAAAACACCAATTATACAACTTAAACGAGGGACTTTGAAACTTATTTGTTCTACGTTCTCAGACTGACATTGCCCACTTGTTAGCGTGTGATTCTGACAAGATAGTCTACATCAACAACTTTGGCTTAGACCCGTACATTTCAGAGCTTATTGTTTGTTCCAATGTCTGATGAGAGCCTCAACTTGACGCAAAAACAAAACAAGTGGATATGCATGTCAGATATTGGTGTGAAGATGTTTGAGATTGTAGCTCAAGGGACATGGAACAGCCCAGACTTTACCAAGCGATCATGTGAAGTTGGTCTCAAATTTAATTTCAAATGGCATTAAATAAGTCTTTAGTTTAACTTGCCTTAATCAGCAGGAATCCTACTCAAACAAAACCTAAAATGCAGTACAGGATATGAGAAAGTATTCAAGTTGATGCACTGATCTGGCACGATACCAAAGAGCCCCCAAAACAGCTTCCAGCGATTTTAATCTGTGACAATAACAAACAGCATGTGTGTGGCAGTACAAAACAGTTTAAGGCATTTGTTCTCCACCAGCACAATAAATCATTTTTAATTATGATGGTATTAAAGAGGTCGCTGTAACCTCTGCAGGGAGGATAAAAAAAAAGTTATCGGACTAGTTAAGGCAGAAAACTTGGGCAGCTTTTTTTTTTTTTTTTTACATTTGCCATGTGCCATTCTCCCAATCACCTGACATGTCACCCTTTCTATTAAGCAGACTGTTTACACTGCAAGATCTCCAGATTTTACTCTGCCATTTCCACTTCTGTCCTCTCTCCACGCGTAAAATTTCCAACAGGACCAGCATCCACCTGCAGGCTCCAAATAGGGGTTTAAGATATTATCTCATCACTCCTCAAATTACGATAGGTAGGAGCCAAGACACCAAACACAAGCAATGTTTTGCTGCTGGAATCAAATTTTCACCCAGTTATTGGACTGGAATTTGAGATAAATCCTCATATTCTTGTGGTAAAAGCAGCAAAAATAAACTCAAATAGTCCCAGAGGCTGAATTCTAAACAAATCACCATGTGGAGGTAAACACAGGGTCATGACTCTGCCTTTACAATGCACTGTAAGACGGCTTTGTGAGGCCAAACCAAGCAAGGAACCAAGACACAACAGCGCCGTCAATCATAAGGCACAGCGTCTGACGGGGGTCTATTGGTGGTCATGGCCCCGGCACAGTCAGGGGGCTGCAGGATACACAGTGGGGTAACAGGCCCCTGCATGGACACCAAAGACGTTTGTGAGGAGCAGGCGCCAGCTGGTCGTGACTACTGTAATCTCTGCCATTGATTGAACGGGTTCCCAGGTCTGAGGGGGTGCACGCCTCCTGACGGAGCCCGACTGCAGCAGAGGGGCCGGGGAATGGATGAACACACCCCGGGCTGCTTTCTGATGCTGTTGCTGTGAAAGACTTTGGTCCTGGCAGCCCCGGCGAGATATGACCTGCTGTGTGTGTCTATGGGACAGGGGAGATTTCTAAAGACAGCGGCGTGATGGCTCGTATGAATAGAGGTTTAGAGAAATTCTGACAAAGCATAAGAGCGAGCAGGGGGAGACTGCTGGGTGCCGCCTCTCTACAGAGCCATTAAGGAATAGTTGGAATACTTCTGAATACCTTGCCTGGTACAGACGGAGGAGCAGAGAAAACAAAGAGAAAATCAGCTCATGGATGGTGCAAATATGTGACATTTCAGTCACAATGAATCAGTAGTCAGGTCAAGGGAACACATTTTTGCTTTCTTCCTGCAAAATAATACAGATATTCACCTATTCATACTGATGGTTATATAACCTCAATGCCAGTGATGTTTGAACATTGTGTAAAATGTAAATAAAGACAGAATACAATGATTTGAAATTCCTAGTCAACCAACTGAACACACAAAGATGAGATATTTATTGTTCAAACTGATAAACGTTGAATGTGGTGGCTGCAAAATGTTCCTAGAAAAACTGAGACAAAGGACTGGGAAAGTTGGGGAATGCTCAAAAAACACCTTTTCTGAACATTGCAAGGATGTGGCGAGGTTCATCACTTTGTGAGCAAATAGTTCAACCGAGAACAATGTTTCTCAATGTAAAATTGCAAGGAATTTGGGGATTTTATTGTCTACAAAATATCAAAAAACGATTCAGAGAATTTGGAGAAATCTCTGCACGTAAGCAGCAAGGCCCAAAACACACATTGAATGGCCGTGACCTTTGACCCCTCAGGCGGCGCTGCATTAAAAACTCACATCATTGTGTAAAGGATATGAGCATATGAGCTAAGGAACACTTCAGAAAACCATTGTCAGTTAACACAGTTCATCACTACATCTACAAGTGACAGTTCAAACTCTACCATGCAAAGACAAAGTCACATATCAACAACAGACAGAAACGCTGCTGCCGGATTCTCTGGGCCAGAGCTCATCTGAGATGGACTGAGGCAAAGTGGAAAAGTCTGCTGTGGTCTGATGAGTCCACATTTCAAACTCTTTTTGGAAATCATGGACGTGTCCTCAGGGCTAAAGAGGAAAAGGACAATCCAGATTGTTGTGAGCGCAAAGTTAAAAAGCAGCATCTGTGATGGTACGGGGTTGTGTTAGTGCCCATGGCATCATGGGTAACTGTCCCAGTATCTGTGAAGGCAGCATTAATGCTGAAAGGTACAAACAGGTTTTGGAGCAACACATGCTGCCATCCAGGCTACTTTGTCTTTTTCAGAGACGTCCTTGATTATTTCAGAAAGAAAATGAAACAAAGACAAATTCTGCTCCTGTTACAACAGCGTGGCTCCGTAGTAAAAGGGTGCGGCTACTAGACTGACCTGCCTGCAGTCAAGACCTGTCTCCCATTGAAATTGTATGGCACATTAAGAAGCGCAAAATATGACAACTGAGACTCTGCACTGTTTAGAAACTGAAGTTGTTCATCAAGCAAGAATGGGAAAGAATTCCACCTTAAAAGCTTTAATAATTAGTGTCCTCAGTTCACAAACACTTACTGAGTGTTGTTAAAGGAAAAGTGATGTAACAGTGGGAAAAATGAACCTGTCCAAGCTTTTTAGGAACGGGCTGCAGCCATCAAATTCAAAATAAGTGAGTATTTATAAAAGGTAATAAAGTTTACCAATTTTAACAATAAATGTCTTGTTTAAGTAATGTGTGTAAAGTGGGATTTGCAAATCCTCGTGTTCTGTTTTTATTTACGTTTTACACAATGTCCCAACATCATGGGATTAAGGGTTGTATAAAAATTGAAAACATCTGATGCTCTTGACATGCAATGTTAACATTTCTCTCCCTAAAAACATGTATAAGCTGCTGATCCTTTGTTGTTCCTCTACTATCTCTCTGTAATTTACAAGTTAAAACGCATAAATCTGCAAGGAGCTGTAACAGGACAGCTGTAACGGGAGGAAACCATGACTTACATCAGCTCAGTGATAAAGATCGAAACATAAATAAACCAAATAATGAAGAGATTCCTTCCTCTCACTTAAAACCAGCATTAAATACAGGACTCCTGCTCTAAACATTGACAGGAGGCACTTGTAAAGTCTTGTGGGTTGTTAAAATCTTCATAGGTAATGGGCGTTTTGTAATCTTTGTCCTCCATCAAATATTAACAACAGCAGCTGAACATTTCCCCCTTCAGACAGCTCTCTTACAGCCCCCACGCTGCCTGCGCTGCATACCCTTGAGCTAAAACGGCCTGTAATTGATGCACATTATAAAGTCATATTTTCACAACAGAGAGAGGTAAACTAATTACGAGCTGAAATGCAACATGAGCGTCTGCTGAAAAGGTAATATGTCACCTTGACAAATTGTCATAATAACATTGTGGTGTGATTTGACTTGTTTTCAGCTTGAGAGCGAGGTGAAATGTAAGTAAGGTTTATGAGATATAGGAATAGGGAAAGTTATTCTGAGGCTTCCGTATTGATCAAGAACACCATTGTGGATTTATTGTCGCTGTTTTTTTACATGCAGCAGTAAAAACCGTACTGATTACCCCCCTTCCTCTCTGTGGTTTGATGTCCTAATTTACACAGCCATGGCACTGAACAGCCATACAATTTCTCCTGGAGAGCACACAGCCGAGAGCCAATACATCACACCCCGCCTGCTGCCTCGAAATCCGTGCGATGGCGAGGGGCTGATGTGCTCGGGGGGGCAGTTTTCCTCGGGGCTCACCTGAGCTGTCAGAGGCAGCGCACGACAGGCTTCTCCATCTAACAGCCTCTCGCTCTAATAACTGCAAGTCCCATCTCAGAGAGAGCCCGCCGCGTGACTGATCAATGTCGACAGGTAGTTTCAAGGCCGCTGCTCATATCGCCGGGAACAGAAAGCAGCACATTTTCCTGAGGGTTCGGCTGTGTACGCCTGTTACATTATATAATAAACTTTATTTGTGAAGCACTCCTCAGAATGCAGTTACAAAGTGCTTTACGGACGATAAACCCTGCGAGAGACGAGATAAAAACACAGATGTATGCAGTTTTTATGGATGTATTAATGCAGATCCAATTTCGTAACTCTGCTGCAGCACTTTTAAAATCATAAAACCAAACAGTTTAAGCGTAATATCAGCTTAAACTTGCAGTTTTTCTAAACCATTAAGACTGTAGCTCTATATTTACATATACCTCAGGGTGTATTTGATGTCTGAACAAGCTACAGAGAGAGAGAAAACATCTTTACCCAGTGCAAAATGAGTAAAATAATCCTTTGAGTAATGCAATTTTCCTGCTTCCTCTCTTTTTTCGCTATAAAAATTATGGGTCAATACTCCAACTGCCAACTTCAATGCCCATCTCAGCAGGCAGCGCGTCACACGGGCAGACAGAAAACACCCAACATTGGCCAGCCACAGTTTCCATGGAGACCACATTCTCCTCTTCCTCCAGAGAGAGCGTAAACAGCGAGTGAACATGAGACGATTCATATAAATTGTTTCCTAATCTTGTTATTACTCATTTCCATGCTGGAATAGATATTGGATTACAAGTGTGCTGGGAGTGGAGGGAGGACGAGCTGCAGAAAGAGAGAGAGAGAAGTTTGATGTTTCACTAATGTCTTGTGAAGTTTTCCGATGAGGAGGAGAAGTAATGCTCATAAAAAAGGCCCCATTTCACTTTATTCATTCATTTTTAATTCCAGCATCTCTCTAGTGTTTCCTTTCTCGTTATGTAACGATGATGCTTTCAGGGAACCCAAATAATCTTGCATGTGTCAGATTCTTTTAGTTCAGGGGCCACATACTGCCTGATTTGATCTTAAGTGGGTCGGACCAGTAAAATCAGAGTTGAAGACCCTGAAAATAGAAACCGCTTCCATTTTTTCCATCTGTTTTTGTCAGTAAAGGTTCTTTTAATGAACTACCTTTTTTACAAAAAGTGATGAATTACCTAAAGTGCATTTTCAACAATATTAGGCCTGTTTATTATTTATACTTGAGAATTACTACTTACAGACTAAAATATATTTTAACATTGAGGGCCCGATCCACTAAGATCCCACATAACAAACGCTAAATTGGGTGTGCAAACTCAAAATTTGCATGTGGTTTTAGTGGGTGTGTCAGGTGATCTGCTATGATTACGTGTGCAGTTGATAGGTACAAAGTTGGTGCTAACCATCCAATTTAAATGAGGATTTTGTGTGTGCTATTGTCTGTCTGCATGGAGAGATTGAAAGAGCTGAGTGGCTGTTGACACAAAATGATGTTGGAATCGTGGGTCAGTGAAGGAAATAATAAATAAAGACACAGTTAATAGCATTATCACACATGTTTTAACTATCATCTATGGTTTCCTGTTCTCTGGTGGTTGTTAAAGTTCAGGTTTTGTTTGTTTCAAAACATGCCACAATTTTTAAGATCATTTATGGTGCTGTTGTGCTTGTTTTAGTTTAGTTGCATTGGGAAAGACAAAAAAGGTGTTTTGTATTATTTACTGCATCTCAAGTGCATGGGAGCTGGATATACCTATCAAAAAAGTATTCTAGGATGCTGGAACTATCTGTGCTGGTGTGCTAGAATGATCCAGATGAAAGAAAATGTGGCACTAAAGGAGTTTTTCCATTGGAGCTCAATAATGGTATTGCTGGATAATAGATATGTCACCACAATTATTATTTCTGATAGTCCAAATATGTTGGCACATGCACAGAGGATTCTTTCTCTCCCTTGTCTCTCATTGCACCTTTGTCCCCTACTTGCCATAGTAACAGCTATTTGTGTGTAACACTGTGCCAGTTTGCATACCCATCTCCTCCTCCCTGTATTGTGCACGTTCTGATAATCTGCATATATTCTTTATACTCACAAAGGCAGACATGCTAAATGGACTGTCGATGCTACTTTGCTCTTTTGATGGACGCAAGGGTTCGTCGGCTTTGCACAGGTTATCAAGCTAACAATGCATGACTTCCAACAGACTTCCATCAAACCAAACTCTTTTATACTGAAGCTGCTCCTGTCTGAAACTTTTACTCTTTCAAAAGTTGAAATTGAAATATCACATGCAGTGTCAGTGTTGAGTTGCAGAAATAGAATTAGAGGACTACCTGAATTGGTGAAGTAAATCCTTTGAGAGCCTAAAATATCTGCACCAAAGTTCATGTTAATCCATTCATGAGTTATTGAGCTATTTCAGGTTAGACAGAAAGGTGGATCAACCAACTGTGAAGCTGACATTTCAAACCCTGCTCGGGCAGAAATGTAAGAGTTAACCACACAGTGTCTACATCAAAGCCTTCTTCCTCCAGGTCACATGTAGTGCCAAATAAATCAGCTTGGTTTTGTGGGAGGTTGAGAGTGAGATATGGTTTCCCAGCACTCCAACGCCAACCTTGACCTATTTGTACCGCAGTAATGTTTGACTCCTTTGTGCCTCTTTTGATGACACTTTACCTACAGCCTCCTCCTTTTTTTTTTCTGAGCTGAAACACAAGACAGAGGGGTTATCCGCTTCATGGCTCCTGCATTTGCTGCTCTGCTGGATTTCAAAAGGAAGAGCTATCTTTGCACTGCAGAAGCGTAATGTCCCCAGGTCAGAGCTCTATATCATGTCCAGATATGAAAAGGCTGTCAGTGGGGTAGGGGCCCATGAAATAAACACCTTTTGACCAATGGCACCCTTTGTTTCCATCACGATTGTGTAACATCCACGCCCCCTGTCATAACACACGTACTGTATTAATTAATGGAATCACAATAATCTGAACACACATCCTCTTAAGGCTGAGTCTAATTTACAAAGTGCTGGACTAAGCTTGTTTTCTGCTTATGCAAGGGGTGAAATGATGCCACTTATGTACTACTGTACCATCCATCATTTTACGGACACAAGGAGGGGGGTCTCTCAGCTGGGAGGAGGCAGAGGTTGTAGCTTATTGGTGCTTTATGGTGTGCATCCACTGAAATCCAGCACAGCCCAGTGAACTAGAAGCCATATATCCCCACTCCCACTGCATGCTCACATTACCATTTGTTTCCTGATACACTGTTGCTGCGGCTTAAGCTTTGTGGTATGACTATGTTAATCCTCAGAGTTACATCATCCTGTTTGTGTTGGGACTAATGTGTCCGACTTGATGAAGTGAATCCAATCTTTTGTGCGTCTGCAGAATAAAAACAGCCGCAATGGATTTTACAAATCCAATTAGCAGTTTCTGCCTGGCTTTCACCAATGATTGGAAGAGCTTGTTGTTGCATATTAATGGCACAAAGTAATTAGTGAAGTGAAGACAGTCCATTACAATCATCATTGTTATCATCTAATCAGGGATATTACTCATAGAGAGGGAAAGGCTAACTGTTCCTCAAGGGCATGTATGGATCATTAGGGGAGGATTATTTTGTCCTGACTTTCTTGCTATAACAAGTTCTAGTGCTGAGGACATTTGATTTAAAGTCAACTTGCAATTTCAATTATTTTTGGTGGAGAAACAGAAACTATGAGACAGACACTTAAACCCTGCAACACTAATGTTTGAGTTCCTTGTTGACCTCTGCTTTTGATTTAACAAAGATTGCAATAGGAACCAAAAGTCACCTCTTAATCAAGACAAATGATAATAATCCTGCAAGTTTTATTTCCTTATCTCTAAAACCACACAATTTTTCAACTGAAGTGTAAACTACTGATTAAAGAGGTACCTAAGCCGCAACCTCTGAACATGAGAAACCAAGCATAAGTGCTAAAAACTGCAGTTCATAAAGTGTCCACAAGGGGCTGGCTCCAGAAGTACCAGAAATCACATACACACCAATTCAACAAGGCAGATTTTTATAACGAAAAATAATCACATCTACAGTCTTGTTTGATGTTTTTTAACATGTATAAATGCAGAGTCACTGCGTCAACTATGACGTTACATAATTGTGCATTTGACCAACAATGCTGGTGATGTTTAAACATGAAGCCTGACCATGCTCATCTGAAGACACATCACATTGTTAAGTCTGTATTTCAATCTGAAAATGGAAGTTTGCACTAGACACAAGGTCCTGTTCATGTGAATCCTCAGTTGCTTAACCTAGAAATTAAAAACTTCATTCTTTATTTGTTTTCTGCTGTAAAAGATAAAATAAGAAAGGGTAAGATAACCCTGCATTTATCCTGCAATGGGGAAATTTACAAAGTTACAACCTAGAAACCTCGGACAAAATATGCACAAAACAATTTAACTACAAGAGATGAGTAAAGAAAAAATGTTTAAGTACGTAATATGCATGGACTGATATGATAAAGGTAAAAAGTCTTCTCAATGGGGGAGAGATGTGTCCATCAGAGACGACAGCTTGTCTATCACCCTCTGGTCTGACTTCACCTCTACAGGGTCCAGGACTGAGCTGGTCTTCTTCACCAGTCTGTTAATTCTCACTCTTCTTGTGCTGTCTGCCTGCAGGAGGTGAAATCCTTCAAATGTTAGCCATGTTTCTGCAAATAGCATTATCCTACCGTGCCTATATACTTTCTGGTGCTGGGTTAGCACCACTAGTTCATCCATCTTGTCATATCATCTCTTCTTGGCTCAAACTGCAGCATCAGCACTTTGCCCTTGCTTCCTTTTCCCCAGCTCAAGGGGATCATCGGGCCTAGCACTGGTTAGCCTTGTCATGCTACAGGCTGCTAACAGCTGATATTGTGTGTTAATAATTTAACCATGGTTACGCATAGAATCTTTGGACACACGTAGATACTGAAAAAGTAAAAACACGACTGAAAACGTAACCAGTTTGGTATGCATGGCCAACAACAGAGACGACAAAAATTAGGAAAAAGTAAAGCGAGGGCAATGAGAAAATAAAAAAATCAGTGTCCTATTGGCTGGGGGGGGGGGGNTAAATTTCCAGCAATATGGACTCTCTTATGTTGGAAAAGCTCTATTTAGATGATACCAAAAGGCTTTGTCTAGTTTTATTTGTATCCAATTAATGGTGGCAACTTTTTGTCTGTCAAGAAGCTTGCCCATTTTCTAGCACAATATGATATAATTTGCTTTCAAAACACAACTCCAGCCATCCAATCAAGCTAGCACAGTGTTCAGTCCATTAAAGCTCTTTTCTGCCGACAAGCACGACAGTTTCTGGATGAATACTGCTTTTTTTCCACTGCTCATGAAAGCATTTATTGTCACAAAAATTAATCTATTAAACGAAACCTTCCTTTGTCACCATGAGCTAGTGGCTCTGTTCAAGGCCAAAGGAGGTTTAGAGCATTTAAAAAAAAGAAAATTGGCATCTATTTCGGATCAAAACTTAGAAGTTTTGTTGCAAAATGACACAACAAAAGTAATCTCCTCTGAGAGCTGTGAAGTCAAGTTTAATAGTGCAGTTTCCTCTTCACCCAAGTCTACTAATAGCATCAAATTATCGAGCAGACAAGCAGAAAAACACACTGACAACTGAACTGTACCGGCTTGCCCACACAGTCACACCTCCTTTCAGTTTGTTTACAGCTTTTTTCCCCTCACTCCATCGCTTCAAAGTGAAATCCCACTGCTCGTCTCATTGATTTAGGGTTATTACGTTAGTGGCAACTGGTCTGCAGAGTGGAAGAGGTCTTGGATTAACGAGGACGGCGATAAGAGTGCTACAGAAACCTGCGTCTGTATTCAATAGCTGCTGCCACGGGGTGCTGCAGCTTGTGCAGCCCTTTGGGATTTCATTACACAAAGACAAATGGATGATCCAGGCATGGCTGGATTTTGGGGGAGTGGAGAGGGGAAGGCAATTAGCCTACTCAGTGGTCGCATGCCTCAAGTGGCGTGTAAGCATGCAATGAGGCAGCCCAGTGAGAGGCGGTGCACAACAAAGGGAATGGCACATTTGTCCTCTTCTGTGAACTGCACACTGTGGCAGAACATCAGAGCAGAAAATGTGCATTTTTCATCCAGGGCCACAATGGACTTAAAAGGGCAAAGTACAACAATAACATTCAGTTTTTTCAATCCACAGGTGATTTCATGCATAGGGATGGACAAAGGATAACCCAGATGACACCTGGCTTTCTTACAAACACGCTGCTGGAGTGAAGAGAACATTTTACCAGCTAAAACCAGATGTACCAGCATGAGGTTGATAGTCATTTTGTGCCCTGCTCACACACTCACAGACTGTGGCCTCCATTTATCAGGAATTGGTGCAGATTTTGGTATAGAAACAAGCTTACAGGGACCTTGCAGACTTTCAGAGTGATTTTTAAAAAAGAGTCTCATATCTAGATATATGGCTGTAATCCACAATTTAAAATAAGATTACCAGCACCAGTATTTATCATTTCAAAATGCTATTTCTCAGCTTCAAAAAAGGGTCAAACTGCGCTGGTTTGACTTCCAGCAAGTCAAAGTCTCAACACGTGTTTTCATTACACTTTTTCATAAATAAAAGTGATATGAAGTTTCAATGAAGTACACTGAAAAGCTGAAATCTAAGCAAGCGTTTGTGACATATTTTTAGTAAAAAATGTCTATTTAGTCTTTATATGAGTTACACACAACTGACAAGTCCAGAAACATGTCTTGTTTTCAGTTATTCAAAGACAAAAATGATGTCTGAATTGCTTGTGAAGAAGACAATAAAAATCTGCCAAATGAGTGAGAAAACATTTCCCTTAACATTTTATGAAATTAGAATAATGTTTGATACATGAAACTTTTTTCCCTAACCCATTGGCAGATTTTTTTTTTGCAGACATCACTTTTGTTTTTAAACAACTTGAAACAAGATATTTTTCTGGACTTCTCTGGTAAATGTGTCTCATATTAAGTCTTAAAAGACATTTTCTCCTAAAAATAGGACGGAAACACTTGCTCAGATTTCAATTTTTTGCAGTGTTCAATTGCTCTTTGCAAGTGTTTCCATTATGACCAGAATTGTGCACAACTAAAGTAAAATCTTGTCACTTGAGATTCAAGTTGTAAAAGAAGGAAGGAGGGTTGTAACTGGTGGTAACCATGGATACCACAAACATTTTAAGAGCTGAAGTATCATTTCAGTGTGTATTATTGTAAAAGGGAAATATTCAAATATTAACGCCAGAGTCAGTATTTGTAGCAGACACCATGCACAAGAGACTTCTGGGAGAGAATCATAATCGAGGAGTTTACGTCACCGTCCTTTAATTACGTCCAGTGACATGTTTTTGCTTTTTGAAAAAGGTGTTTCCATTGTACTTAACGATAAAATTCAATATCAAAATCTTTGTAAAACCACCCAATGAGAGAGTAAAACACTTTTAGACTAAATTTTAGTGTTTCCATTACCATTTTTCTGTGTCAACATTGAGGTTTTGTACAACTCTAGATGTAATGGAAAATATAGTTACGGAGCTTTATCAGGGAGTGGTGATTGTCCTCTCCTCCTGTGTAAGAACAACACAGAGCAATACTTCACCCATCTTGTCAAGAGATGTGTCAGAAGGTTTCAAGGCAATTGTTTCAAGCATCGTGAATGCCTGGGGAAATTGTGGGTTACCATGGCATCAGGGGTCCAGTGACATTGAAGTCCTTTACTGAACATGGAACTCTCCGCCTGAGAAACCACCATGTAGAGCTGAGCGCTTGTTAACAGCGGACACTTTGATCAGTTCACTTCAACACACTGAAGGATCCATTTTATCTCTTATTGACACTGAAAAAGTCATTTAATGTAAAATCACACAACTCATTCAACACGGAAATTCCTGACGAAGCCTTTAACTTTTTCTCTCTATTTGACAGTTTTCTGCAGACGCTAAATAGTTTAACACAGGCGTGTGATGTAGCATCAGTGTTATTACTTTCAGTCAGTCGTCATGCATGTTTAGACCAAAGCTGTCAATGAAAAATGTGGCTGTGTCTACACAATCATCAGCTCTGGCGTGAAAGCTTAAGAAGAAGAAAAAAAAAACATCTGCAGGCTTGTGAAATTCACAATCCATGACTCGCTGGGCTCTGGCCCATTGCTGCACCAAATTACATATCATCCACATGTATGAGAAAACAGTGCCGGAGGTTCTGTGAGCAAATCAAACTGCTCCGGATCCAGTGACTGACTTCAAATCCCGTCTCTACTCCTTTTGTGAGGGCAGAAGTTGCTTTCAGCTGTTGACTCTTTTAAGACTCACAACCCCGTCTGTTCATGCTCATGCTCTTTGATAACACTTAAGACTGATATTGTGTGTTATGTAAAGAGAGAGAGAGAAAGAAATCCTGTTGGCTGTGAAGGAGTCATGGTTGAAAACACGTCTCACTGTGGTATATTCGAGCTCGGCCTTTGAAGTCATGAGTCTGCTAATGCTTCCTGTTGGACCGGAGCTTCAAGAGCTCTTTTTAATTGCTCCCAGAGAAAGAGGTGAGTGGTTAAGCAGTAACAGATTCTATGTAAAAGGGGATTACAGTAATCTGAATACAAAATATTGGCAGCTGCGATCTGTTGGGGACTGTTGGAAATTCTTTTCGTCTCATCCATCTTTCGATTCTGTCTCACAGGCTGCTTTGAGTCTTTGGAAAACGCCTGAAATAATCAGATTATGGTGCTGAATTCTGTTTAACACCTTTAATTTAATCCATGTGGAAGAGTGAATGTGTTTGTATTCAGATTGAATGTTAAAACCAGCTGTGAAGCAACTAAACTAGGACAAAAATGAATATATCAACAAAAACAAACACCAAGAAAAACAAAGACAAGCCTCTTTCCCCAAAGTGTCCATTAGTGGGAAGCAAATTTATACAACTCTGCAGGTTTACTTTCAAAGAAGTTGTTTAAAGTCACAGTTAGAGATTGTTTCTTGGTGAGATTATATCTGTATTCTTTGTTGTGCATTAACTCTCCTCTTTGAACTTTCAAACAAATCAATGAAACAATCAGAGCTTCGGCAGCAGTAAGAGATCCCACCATTAAAAGCTTTTATGGAAATACATATGACAAGCAGAAAATCAATAAGTGCACACATGCTCTCACCACAGGGAGTCATTAGAACATCTGAGCCAAATTCCCCCACATACATCAAGCGTGCTGGAACACAATAGAGCTTAAATCCTGTTTTTCAATGGCTGACTTGACATGGGGCAGCTTTTTACCATTGTGTTGACACAAATTTGTTTCAACAATAGAGTGAAGAGGAGATCAAATGTGCCCCTTGACTAATCATTGGTTATCCCGCTAGCTTAATGACCTGTGTAACGTGACATTAGGACCATGAACAGTGACGAGGGGTGCTCTTAATCTTATTTTTCAGCCACTCATTGAGGAGCTGTGCGACTGCCTTTGCAGCAGATGAAAAGCTGATACCGCCTTTATGCTTTAACAGCCTGTCCGCTTTGTGATTAATTAAGACAGAGGGGACAGTTTCATGGAGAGTCTACTGTAAGCTGCAGAAAAAGGAAACTGTCAGATTAGAGTTTCCTGAGACTCTGACTCCACTATACCATCTGTGGATGTTAATGAGCAGTTTAGGCATGTCCATTCACTCCTTGTATCCACTTCCATTTGTTTGTCGCGTGAGCAAATTAATTCCTGTTGTGTTTGTTTCTCGAAATTGTCCCAAAAACTGCTGGAGCTGTTTCAAAATGCCTATTAGTCTGGAGTTTTGTTGGTGATTTTCAATTTCTGAGGAATTGCTGCAGAGGAATTAACACAAAAATGCCTCAAAACCAAACACCAACTTCTGTTTCTGCACAATAAAGCAGAGTGCAGAAGTAGAAAAAGTATCTTTTGACTGCAGAACTAAACATATTAGCATCCTGGTCCTTATAGATTTCTTTTTGGTGATAACTACATGGGGCATTTTTTTCTTTTAATATAAATCAAATACTTTGGGGGCAGTGGTAGCTCAGTCCATTGGGACTTGGCTTTGCAAGCGGAGGGTTGCTGGTTCAATTCCCAGCATGGACCAACAATTGGAAGTTGGCTGATACCTGGAGAGGTGTCAGCATAGTTTCCTGGGCACTGTTGAGGTGCCCTTGAGCAAGACACCGAACCCCCAACTGCCACAGTCCAAGAGCTGAGAAGCACAACTTCTTTAATTTGAGGAATTTTTGAAGAAAGTTGATGTTGCCTGGACTTTTTCACTCCCTGCATGTAAACACAAACATCCATACTGTTCTGACAAGCCTATTACTTAACTTTCATACATGTCCGGGGGATTTGCAGATTGGTTCTCGTCAGCGTTTTTCTGCTGCCAATACACATTTAATCTGGTTTGCTTGAACAAATTGGACGTAGTTCAGACAGTTTTTTGGCATGCCTTGTTTTGCACACCATCCTTATTTGAGTTACCATCTCAACATTACATGAAAAGATGTTTCAGGAGGAGAGGGAGCACAGAGGGATGCTCTCCCCCTGGAGGAGAGGAGAATGAGACGTGAGTGACCAACGGGGAGAAGAGCAGACAAGATGAAATGGAAAAGGTCTTTGGATGAGAGCTTAATTTTCCTGTTGTAAAAGCAAGTGTCACTTCTTTGGCATATCTCCATAAATCACTGCTCAAATAAAGAGGTTGCATATGTAAAAGTAAAGAGCTGAGATCATTCTTGGAGTAGGAAAGGGTCACACAGTCAGAGCAGGAAAACTGTGCTTTGATGAAATATAGGAGGCTGTAGGAGGCTTTCATTGAAATGATGTTTTCATCTGTTTGTTCTCAGCCCTCCTGGAGGATGAGGAGTTGTATAATGTGCAGAGGAAGCATGACTGGACAGTTGCATCTTGTTAGTGCAGCTTCAAACATGTGAAGTTCCTTATTGTGCCAGATTTTAATTAGATAATCAATCTCTTCTAAATTATCGTGGTCAAAGGTTTTTGTGTAGTGCTTTATCAATGTCATTGTGCCAGCAACCCCCCTGTCCTCATTTCCTCCCTCGGCGCACTGCAAAGTTCAGAGAGTTGCAGCCGAGGATTTATCTGTGAGAATCCCTCAGGCTTGTTAAAAAAAAAAACACACACACAGTGGAGGCAGAGAGAAGGGCAGAAACAAACGGGCGGTGGCAGCCTTCCAGGTGATTTATACGTCTTTACAGGAAAGTTCACCGGGGGAATACACCTCATCTGATATCTGTAACCTCTGACCCTTCACCAAGCTTTTACAAGTTATCTTGTCAGTGAGCTGGAGTCCTGCTCTCTGCAGCGTAAACTCCGATGGCAGATGTTTACGTGAGGGGCCGGCTTCCCCTGACTTAGCAGGCCTGATGGAATTCAGGTGGCAGACGCTAACAACATATGGAAAGCCCATTAGAGGCTGCATTAGAAACGACCTTTTAAGCCCTCAGCCTGTGCCATATTTCATCATTCTGGACGTTACCTGCAGGGGCATTAGACTCGCTTTGAGTCTGAATGGATTAGGACGTCTATTGATGTCTGAATTTGGGGGAAACTCAGATGAGTGCAGTGTCCAGTGTTGAAAAGAGAAACACGCTGGGAGATTAATCATGTCAGGAGGGTGTTTTGAAGTCATCAGTATCACTTTGAGGATACAAAAAAAGGGTATGTGAGGGTGTTTAGATCTATGCGTACTGCAGTTTGCATTAAAAACATGATGGACCAGAAGTTAAACTGAAACTCTACTCATAACATTTTTCAACACTCAAAATAATGTGAACTTCTTTAAACCAGCAGTCATTGTCTCTCAACACAAATCACATCACTGCTCCCTGCCTGTGCTTTCACTCTTTGGACTTATATCCAGACTCATTTGCATCTGCAGGCCAAACATAAATGTCAAACTGCACTTTCTGCCTCATTAATAATAAAACAGAACATCCAGATCCCAAAGCCTGGGTGGCATTTTTGGCAATTAACGGGTCCGACTGTTGTAATTTCAAATACTGCCCTTAGGGGTCCAATATGCATATGATAAATATTTAAATGAAACTGCAGTCAACAATCAGCCTGGGAGATCCGGAGCTATTTAGCTTGTGTCAGTCAATATGAATCTTTAAGCCAGAACGTCCTCAGCCTGTAGCTAAGAAAGATTCATGTCGTCTCATCAGCTTTATAACCTGCAGGATAAGACATGGAGGGATTCTGAGATGGAAATCAATCACATGGAAAGTTCAATAGCTATCTAAGAGATTTCCAAACTTGTGATTTTGAAACCTTATATCTGCTTTTATAGATTAAAGACATCTGGCAAGTGGTTAAATTTGAGAAAATACAAATTTTTTCTTATATTTTTAATCTTGTTAAACCTTTTTTCTACCAGTCGCAGAGTCTCGAAGACACAGGTGTCAGCAGCTCTGAAAGTGACATATGATCCAAATATAGGACAATCCTGATTATAAAGCCTTGTTTCCACCAGGCAGTCCAGTACGGATCAGTACAGTTTGGTACGGGTCAGATCGGTAAAGCCTGATCCTGCGCACGTTTCCACAGCCAACCGTACCCTGCTTGATGGGGCGGATGGCGAGAGCCGCGTCAGCTACGTAACAGCGTGACGTCACTGCAGCGCTACACAGTGTACCCCGCCAATAAATGCAACAAAGAAGAAATAAGCAGCATTGTAAACAAAGAGAAAGATGGAGGACATCCAGCAACTCTTCTACTGTGTGATCAACATGTGGCTCTTTATTCCATCGCAATGAAGCTTTCAGGAAAGGCTGCGTGCGGGGTTGTGTGTCGTTCTTTATTACCACTGTGGCACGGAAAGTTACCGATCTTTTGACCAATCAATGTACTGCAGTGATTATAGCCCCACCCCCACGGTTTGGTACGGCTTGGCAACCCCAACGGAAGGGTCCTGAAAAGTGGAGCGGTACGGGTCGCTTATTAGGGGACCCGTCCCGGTTTTAGTCTATGGAAACGCCACAAAATGCGTGTCATACCGATCCGCTTGGTGGAAACGAGGCTTAAGACAAAAAGTCTTTGACAACCAAAATTTATTTTATTTAAAGAAGCTATTTTTGAAATTCTGAGAAAGTCATTTTAACAATAATTAGAGACTGCGTTCACTTTTGGCTATAAATACAATCACTAAGATCTGTGTTTCATATGTAATACCTAATGGAACCACTTCCTGAGCAAGTCAAACATTTTAATACCAGTAATTCATTAACCGTAAAAGTGAAATCAATTTGTAAAGCAGGACACGTTAGGATGCTTGATCTTCAGACATCCACTTAGTAACTCCATATTTTTTTGGATGCTAGATGGTTGTTTGAAGTGTCTGCTGAATTAACCACCATTATCTTAAAAACAGCATCATAACTCCGCCCCAGTTGTCCATTGACTTACCCAACTTTTGATTCACTTTACTTTGGACAATCACCGCGCCTCTCCATCTTTTGTGTCCTGTCTCCACGTCTCTGAAGTCACTGGCTTTACAAAAAGCTAGCGCCCTCCGCTGTTGGGGTCGTGTGGTGACCCTAGATAATCAGCAGTGGTATTGATTAGACCTCAGATATAAGACAACTTCACATTATCATCCTTTATTTGGGTTAATATAATATGTCTTTTGGTGATTTCTCATCATTATCAAACATCCTTGTTCCATCATTACAGACCCATTAAAATCAAACCTCACCTGTCCCTCAGGTGTCTCTTGAAACCACATGATAAGTGGTCAGTTTTCTGTCGTGTAAACATCAGAAAACTCTGCTTCTGACCAAGAAAGTTCTCCATGAGGGGGCGATATGGGCAAAAGTATATCAGGATGTTTTTTATGGCAGAATCAGGATCTGGATTTTATCATTCAGACTATTTTGACCTACAAACAACATTTTTGGCCACAAATGTTTATATTTTCTGAACTATGTCATAACATTTATCTGGCTTGTGTCCTCGTATCTGTTTTTTGAACTCTCACATTTTCACATCATGATAAAAACATTCATTGAAAGATGTTGGCTGTAAGAGTTGTTGAGTGACTGCTGAATGTACAGAGCTTTGGCTTTGTACAAAGAGCCTGTGCACAGTCCAAATGTAGTTTAGTGAGACGTTACAAGCGAGACTTTGATTTTTGACCTTGACAGAAAAAGCAAATGTGAATATGATTTAGAAACATGATTGTGAGTGAAAGCTGGTCTGGCCTTTATCCTCTCTTCATATGCTGCCACTCAGTCACTTCGTACAAAGACGTGATGTTTAATTTCACTGCTATGCCGATGACACTCTGCTATATCACCGAGTCCATTTAAGAGCCAGTTCCAACCTCTCTGCGCCTTCACTTAAAGCTTCACTAAATGTTACAAAAGCTGCAGAGAGTGACTTGCATGAGGAGCCTCCTGAGCAAGGCTGAACGTTTTAAATACGGTGAACGGATTCTTCTGTTTGCACGAGTATACGACCAGAAATTGTACAAAAGAGGTCACTTTTCAATAGATTTACTGGAAAGGTTAATACTTTCAGTACGCCTCAATAACTGGTGCTTTTAAGGAAGAAATTCTAGTGTTCAACTCTCAATTCTGTGCTGTTTTTTTGTGAAGAAAATGACACTTGAACCACAAGAATTTTCAAAGACTCAGGGACTGTTTGCACACAAGTACTCTTGAGATGATGTGGCTTATGGCAGGTTACTAACTGCTTCTCCAAAAGACAGATAAATGTTTCTCAAGACAACATTTGAACTCACTGCACACCTAAAAACACTTTATATTCCAGTAAACGCATTGTATCCGTCCATATCTACAACCAAACATCTCTTCTATAAGACGTATTATTATGGATGAGGTCATTTATTCCCGTCTGCTACAGCTCCTCATTCTCACTCTCGTTTTGTTGAAAACTGAGTATAAAAAGATAAATCTTGAGTGTGTGTAACACCAGGCTTACTTTTCCCAAAGTGTCATCACTTGCTTAAGTAGCCGTGTGTATGCATGTGTGTGTCTCTCAATCCTGCAGGCGGCTGCTGCTGCTGCAAATACAACAGAGCTTAGTCAACCTGCCTGTGAGAACAACAGCTAGAATTTTAAACACTACTTATACATTTTGTCTGACATTCAGCACATTGTGATAGCGACATAATATTTATCTTCTAGAGTAAGTGCCTCATCCAGCCTGCGGGTAAAAGTTTCCTCCAAAGTACTCCTCCACCAAGAACTTCTCAGCAGTATATGAAGGCTTTGTAATGCAATAAAAAGGTTGTTTTAACATAAATAAAGACTTGTTCAAAGTGTTTGTTCATGCATATGAAATAACAAAACTGCCCCCTGAGGCTGAGCCATGACTGGGGCTTTAAGAGTTAATGAAAGCTTTAAAACATAACACTGTAAAGGTTTCATGTGCATAAACACTCGATGAATACTTAATATCTCTTTAAATTAGTGATACAGTGTCTTTTGATTTGTTATGCACAAATACACTGTGTACTCATTCAAAGCACTTTTTTCCTGCATCTTTGAAGAAGTCCACCAGCCTGAGCTGCAGAACAATCAGTTTTTATTCAACAATGTCAGCATTTATTACATTTATCATGAATGCGCATAAATTATTCATTTCTTACTGACAAGTGAGTTGTACAGCATTTATTTCCCCGATGGTCTCTCAAATGTTTATTTAAAACTTATCTTGAACATGTCAGTCACTCAGTGAAGTGCAGTTAGAGGCAAAATAAAAAAACTTGACTTCAAACTGCCGCAGAAAACAACTTCTCTTTTTGAGTTGTGCTGCTACAAGATGCTATCTTGCACAAAGAACTTAGTACCTGGGTTTTCATAAACAACTGCAGAAATGGAGGTTGATCAAGCCAGGAAATTGGCACCACCAATTCCTACAGGTGTCTGAAGTTTTCTTGACTCTTAACTTATTGAACAGTTTTTTTGTAATGCTCTAAAATTGAGCAGGAAAAGGAAATGAATAATGAAAGAGAGACATCGCATGAGAACATGTCAAGAAATAGGTTTTTCTTCCAGAGAAATGAAGTCAAAGAAAGTCAAGGTGAGCTCAGAGAGAAGAGTTTCCTTCAGCCACCAAAGATAATCAGGAAATGGGACTGGAAACTCTGACAGGACAGAACTAAGAGATCAGAATAGGCACTTACACGACAACAGCTTCAAGTTTTACAGCTTCAAAGAAGTCATAGTAACCAGTCAGTATCAGTTACTGTGAAGAAAAGACTTTAAGATGCTGCTTTGACAGGTCAGACTGCAGAAAGAAACACATACATTACTAAAGCCCTATTTACACCAACGGTTTCATGCGTTTTTTTGGCGTTTCCCTGGGGACAAGTCCCAAAATTACTGACCTGTACCGTCCCACTTTTTGGTACCCTTCTGTTGGGGTGCCAGACATACTGATCTGACTCCAGAAGGTGGAGCTAGAAACACTACAGTCCACTGATTGGATAAAAGAATGCTTGCTTCCTGTGCTACAGTAGTAATAAAGAACAACACATAACCCTTCTATCCTTACATTTATGGTCAACTTTGTAAATATGATTTTCTTTGTGTTTGGAAAATGGCATTGCAGAACAGTGTTCCACGGTTGTTTTGCTTTTTTTGTTGGATACACTATGCAACGACTCCTGATGATAGAAAGGTGGTGCTATGGGCCAATGAGTCCAGGTTAGAACTTTTTGCTTCATTATGCTGGATTTTTGTACGCTGTATGTCAAGTAGGCTAAAGGATGGTTCCTCAGAGTGCGGCATTTAATGTAAGCAGAATTTTCTGGGTCTCTTTTGCTGGATCCAGGGTCTGTGATTGGCACCTGAACCCAAAACAACTCCTACGGTATTAGTTGGTCAGGGGTTCATCCCTCAGAAAGGTAATGAACCCAAACATGAGTCCAAATACAGCCAGAACCGCTTTAATAATAAAAAAAGAAGGGAGTCAGCCTTGAAACATGGAGGGCACTGCCAGCACAGTCTCAGTCTGCAGACTTAAACCCCATGGAGCTGGTTTGGATGAACTGAACAGGCAAAAAAAAAAAAAAAAAATACCAGAGGAACTTTTGCTGAGAAGCTTGGGAAAACTTTCTGAAAAATATTTGGTTGGTTTGGAACACCAGGAGTGTGTCTATCTGTTTTGAGTTATATTTTATTTGAGTCTATGTTTCATTTTGGAACACAAAGAGACATTTAAAAACTGGAAAAACTGTTTGAAAACTCTTGAGTGACAGTGAAGTTAATGTCTCAATCTTCCCCAAGCAGACCATTTGTCATGGGGAGGGTTTGCTGATGTTAGCTGGGTCCAAGGCTTTGCTAATGACTTTCTCCACATTTACCTACGGAACGGTATCTATCTCAATGGATTTAACCATCTGTCCCACCATTTCCTCTCGCCGTTTGTTCTGCTTACTGCTTAGTTGATTCAGGTAAATGAAAACAAACAAAACCAGGAGGCAGATTTCGCTGCTGTGCAACAGTATTTCCCAGTTGTGACACCATCTGTTTGGCTCGCTGGCTGTAAATGATCGCTTCACCTGACTGTCAACAAACTGAGAAGATACCATGTTTTTGTCTGCTGAGGTACAGCGAGTGCTGAGCGCAGCTTGTTATCTGCAGCAGGATGACTTTAGTGTCCTGTGTGCTCCTCTTCTGCTGCTTGTTGAAAAATATATGATGTTACTGCTTAAGAAAGACGGCTCATCCTCCCGCGCTCGCTGAAGCCCCCGATGTTATTCGGGCTACCTCCAGCGTCAGTGCAGCTGTCATTATTTACGAAGAGAGTGTGATACAAAGCGCAGTATGAGGCAGTGTACCCGCTCATAAGATGGCCGAGGAAGTCAGAGCCAACTGTGCCGTGAATGCCATTATCTCTGGTTTGCATATTGAGAGGCACCAAGGGCATCAACGAGAGCGTGTTGTGTGTTTTGCCATGCTGTGAGCTGCCTTTCAACGCATTTCCAAGGGCAGTGTTGGAAATGCGCTATAGGGGCCCGGTGATAGAAACAATATTCTCAATAGGCTGTCAGCTCATGTGCTTTTCTCTGTGGCGACAGAGAGAGAGAGTGAAACCGCGGTGACCTTTAAAATTCACAGAGGAGAGGTGCCCCCCTCGAGGCTCTCGAGAGCGCCACAGCCTGAGGGCAATATCATGCAATTCCAATGTAGTTTAACCGTGTCGAGGGAGGCCGCGAGAGCGTAATTTCTGGTATAACTCCTACTGAAGTGAACAAAGAGCTGTTTTCTGTAACAAACAGATACACTGAGCGGGGTTTATTCTCTTCCCCTGCAGCATCCCAGCCATGGATGACAAGAATAGCAATGTTAAAGCCACAGCAAGTCGGTGTTATCTATCAGTGATGTAATTCTAGTATAGACAACCCTGTGCCCAAAGCACTTCCATCAATGTCACTTCATCCTCCCAGCTTTGTCCCCTTGAGAGTAAAGCTTTACAGACCGGCTGCGTGGGTAAACACGGGCCTGCACTGTGTTGTGTAATGTGATTTCTGCAGGGGAAAAAAAACCTCCTGGTGCTATTTCAGCTAATAAACTAAAAGTTAACAGCTTCAAAATCCAGTCATGGCACTCTTGTTTGACACTGGTTGTTTGTCTAAAAGCTTAAAATGACTTACATGTTGATGTACACTTAAAAAGAGACTTCTAGCAGCAGACGACTGCCCCCACCTCTGACACAACAAAGTGCAATGTTCTCTGCCTTCAGGAAGGTGTCACTGTGGTGGGGATTCAACCTTAATAGCTGCCATGTGCCATCAATCAACTCCCTCTCTCTCTGCTCTTCATGTACCTGCTGCTGCTGTAATGGAAGAGAAAGGTCTAACCCTTTCAAAAATACATCTATTCACTGCACATTGGAGAGAGTTTTCTATAAAGGTACCAAGATGAACCAAATGTTCAACTGACTATGATTTCCTCACAATGTTATTAACATGCAGTGTTGCAGTGCTACATATGACACCAAAATACACCAGAGATGTCTCAGCTCCATCTCTGCTTCATCACAATTTTAGATTTAATTGGTTTCTATTCAAGTCAATGTGTTAACCCACCCTGCCTCTGCTCTGTTGCATTTTGGTGCCTCTCAATTATGGCAAGTTTGTAGCCCTTTGGATCAAACATGTAAGCCTCCTATTTTTGCAGAATGCACTGAAACCACATCAACATATCCTCTGACTTTCAAAGTAAAATACGCTGTGTTAACCCCAGATCCTATTGGGCAACAACAAATGGTCATAAAGAGAAAAGCCAGGAGTCAAGTGGTTTGAAGTTTTTACTGAGCTACAACCTCTGGTCTGAAAAAAATTAGGCAATGTGGAAGCGCTAAAATCTGCAAAAAAAAAGTCTCCTATCTGGATCGTCAATTTTCGTAACTCGCAAACACAATTGTTGACTGCCAGAGACATCAACATGTTTTTCAACTGAGTGGTTTGTGGGATATTCTGACAGAAGTTGTCCATATATATCTGGCTTGTAAACTAATGCACTGATAAACAGAGCCCTGCAGGTGGCAGCAGCGCTCTATGTGGGTGAGAGATCAGCAAAGATTATGAGAAGAGATGACAGAGAAACAATGGCAGATGCTGCAAGTTGGAAAAGTTCAGTCAGCTCACACTCAAACAGAGAGGATAAAGGGTTGGAGTTTCAGTGACAAGCACTAAGAAGTGATCGAAGCTTTTTTCTCCCCATAAAAACAGGGGATTTCGGTGAAAGTAGCCATGTTCTGATTGCTAAAGAGTGGAAAAAGGTATCTGTGGTTGTTCCCGGCGTCACATGGCCAAAATCCTAATCCTTAATCCTTTATCTGTAAAGGCAGTTCAAATGCAGCCAATCAGGACTGGTTCCCGTATTGTGTATATTAGAAGTGTGCCGTTGAGAAATCGCAGACCATTACCTTGGAGTTTTGACTTTTAGCTGAAACCCAGTGCTATTTGCAGAACAGCCAATCACAGAACTGTTGTTTCTCTGCCTGAACAGCTCCATGTGTTTATGGTGATGAATTATTGAAACACTATTTGTTTCACTTTATTTTGACGGCTCTAATATCTGATTATAGTGTCAGAGTGCTCGCTGTCAGAAACACCATCCAAGAGTTTGAGCTTTCTTCCCACTTAAAGAGAAATATCTACTCTGACTTATCTACTTTTCGGCACATTGAGGCTGGTAACATTGGGCTGACACCATGATGGATAGTGTTTAACTGAAACAGCAGTGTTTCTGCAGCTTTGTGCCAATCACTGAAGTTGTAACTTTGCAGTTTCCTCTCCTCAGAACAGGCTGTTAGCTGCCATTCATTCCTGCACAGCAATGAAAAACAACTTCTGCAAAGCCAGATGATTCATCACAGGAAGCATTAAGCTGTAATTTGGTTTGGGAAGAGTTTCTGTTGTGCTGTTATTTGATTATAAATGAGTGGAGTGTTTTCAGGAGGGCTGCATTAGAGCATTGTTCACTGGCTGTCAATCATCACACACACAAACATAAACAGAGAAATGGACTTCTGCTGGAAATATGCATGTTGTGGTCTCATAAATCCAACAAACTGATGCACAAACATACAAATATTTAGACACGGTGAGCGTGCTGAGCAGAGAGGCGGTTACTCTGCGTGTGTTTTGAGTTCAGTCGATGTTTTCCACTCATGTTCTGTAAAACTAAAATCCATGTATCCGATACGACTTCAGGCTGATCACATTTTCCTGCTCTGTATGACTCCTCAAACTATCAACTTCTAACAGCGCAGATTTCAGCCTGAAGGGGCCAAAACTTTTGTACAAAGGATGACGCATCACTGTTGCTACAGGGAGGTAGACACATTCTGCTGAATAGGGGGTATTGTTGAAAAAATGCAGCATGAGTAGTGAAGGGTAATGCTGACAAAACATAGAGAGGTGGCATCTCACTCTAAGGAGGAAAAAATGTTGCTCTCAGAAATAACTGTTCTGAGCAGTTAATAGACAGAGGACGGGATTTCTGCAACATAAAACTATGAAGTTGTTTACTTGACTTTCAGACTAAATGTGTGCAAATTTTCAATGTTACTCTATATCCATGTTGAAAGTATGGGAAAGCAGAATACCTCCTCTTTAACCTCTAAGAGCTCAGTGCAGCGCTGGCGCTTTGATTTGCTTATTAAGTTTGTATTAGTGGTAAATTTTAAGCCAGATAAAAAAGATAGATCATTCTTATTGCGCATTAATCGCTGTTTTAACATGTCCCAGAGCGCCGTTTCCTTCCAGTAATGTGTTTGCAGAAACCCATGATCCTTGAATACACATCATCACATTTTTTTGCATTTACATTTTTTAGGCAAACAGTCTTGAAATATCTATATTTAGAATAATATATGTGATATTTTCATTGTTTAAATGGTTCATTGCACTTTTAAGCAATTAACTCAGTTATTCTGAACATATAGTACAGGCCAAAAGTTTGGACACACCTCATTCTCATTAAAGTTTTTGCAATCTTCCAGACTGATTGACCTTCATTTCTTAAAGTAATGATGGCCACTCATTTTTCTTTAGTTAGCTGATTGGTTCTTGCCATAATATGAATTTTAACAGTTGTTGGCTGTGTATTAACCTGACTTCTGCACAACACAACTGATGGTCCCAACCCCATTGATAAAGCCAGAAATTCCACTAATTAACCCTGATAAGGCACAGCTGTGAAGAGAAAACCATTTCAGGTGACGACCTCTTGAAAAATGCCAAAAGTGCACAAAGCAGTAATCGGAGTAAAGAGTGGCTATTTTGAAGAAACTAGAATATAAAACATGTTTTCAGTTATTTCACATTTTTTTGATAAGTACATAACTCCACATGTGTTCATTCATAGTTTTGATGCCTTCAGTGAGAATCTACAATGTCAATAATCATGAAAATAAAGAAAGTGTGTCCAAACTTTTATTCAAAAAGTGACACGACAGCATATGCAAATGTGAAGATATGTTCTGGCAGGTTTGGTATGGCAGGTCATAAAGGGTTAAATGTTCTTATTACCAACATTCAGCCCATCTGAAGAAGGTTAACGTGTCTGAAACTGAAAAATATATAAAAATGCAAAACAAATCAAACAAATATAATGCTTTAATTGTTGACACCTGTGTTATTATAAGATCAAACCATGCAGACATGTTGGTAACATCTGCAAATACTATTAAATTTGGCGTTTGAGTAGCTCAACTAAAACTTAAGACCAATCTTCTTGCAGAAGTGTCAGTTTCATTTATATTGCTTAAATTATTCAAATCCAATCTTCTGACAGGAGTCATTGAGGAAATCAGATCGCTACTACAGACTGACATCCAGGGTTTTAACTCACTGATTCTTTTCTTCTTCTCTAGTCAAACCTATTTCTAGGCTTGAAAGTGCCATATTTTAGTCTAAAGTCCATATGCATAGAAACTCTTCTAAGACAACATAAGTGAATCAAAGCTAAAACTTCAGGCTATTCTGATTTGGGGTTAAAGTTGGATGTACAGCTCTGTATATTATTGTTCAGAACTGAGTGAAGAGCTTGACATTTCCACATTATCATGGGAGGATACAGAGCAGGAAAATATTGTGATGGTCCTCAGCAGGTCACCTTTAGTTGCACTCTCCTCTCTTCATGTCTTTATGTTCTTTCCTTGTCAGTCGTGCTCAGCGGGGTCACCCTGCCTTGTCCTTTACAGAGTTATGGGTATCTGAACGCAATTACCAGCAGAATATCCAGCAGAGACAGCAGTGTGGAGACAGAGGGTGAACTGTGGTGGTCAACATTAAGAGCATTAACACTGCCCCCACATCTCATCATTATCCCTACGCAGTCTGCAGCTTAATAAAATGCAAATCAAAACTACTGCTGTTCTCTCTTCGGGAGATTTATACATTAAAGTGCAGCAATAAAAGGAATCCACTGAGGTTTGAGGTCATGTTGAAAGAGTGGAGAGTAATGGAATACAGAATGAGCAAGATGGCTGATTCAATTAGCTGTGTGCTGTTTGGTTCCAGGTGTTTTAATCTGCTTACAGGCTGTGTGCTGCTGATGATTTACACACGTCATTTATAGATGATTTACAGCAGGGCAGGGCTCGTTTTTTCTCATTAGGCAGCCGGAGAATTTCTGCGGACTTTTATTTTACATGTTCGTACCATTACAGATAACAAGCAGAGCACTCGAGGGCAGCGGTTTTCCAGAAGCTCATTTAAAAGACATAGATATCAGGAATTCAAGATTCAAGGATACAGGGATGTTTAATGTAACTTCAGATCATGTGAGGACAGGAGAGGAGGAAAATTGAAAATACAGAAACTTTTCCACAAGAGCTGTGAAAGAGTTAAACCACATCTGATCAAATAAAGAATTAAAACTGAGCTTCCCAGATAGCTTCATTTTTAATAGCCTAATCTGATTGTGAAGCCACTTGCATGTGATTGTCATGGATGCTACATGTTCAAAACTATAACTGAACTTTCTTGGACAAAAAGAGACCAGCACATTCACGGTTCATTTGCATTCATTCGCCTTCTGCAGCTTGGAGTGAGGAGGACTTGTCCGCCTGTGAGTGGTTTGGATAGAGGACAGGCTCATGCTGCTTTTTGAGAGAAGAAAGATTGAGACATGCTTTGACGTCAGTGTCTCCAAACTCCAGAAAAGATGTTAGATTTGGCTCTCATTGCTAAGGGGTTGACGTCATTTTAGGCCGGAGGCTGAAGGGAATGAGCTAAAAGGAAATCCTTGTGTTTCTATCTCGAGACGTTATCTTGTAATGAGGAGAACTGTATGTGTGTGAGTGTGTAGATAACTATGTGAATGTATTTATTTATTTATCTATTTGTTTCTATCGATGAAGGCGGTACTGTGTCAACACAGACCATGACAAATTTCCCCAAAGGGACAATGAAGTTTATTGTATTGTAGAGTTCTTGTTCTTTAAAGGATCTGAAAAGTCATTGAAGTTGGCAACACTGTTTCGTGGAGGAGAGAAATTTACAGTTTAAAAATGTCTGATTATTCTGTGGTCAGATGTCGGATTTCAGCTGTACAGAATCCTTGCAGGATAACAAACATTACAAAGCAACCGGTGCTTTGGAGTAAAGAGTGACCGTGGCAACTGGAGACCTTCAGCTAAACGTCAAGAGGCAACATCTGGTTTAGAGAAATGAAACCTATGCGGAAGAGCCAAAAGTTATTGTTGACTGAGAAATTGCTCAAGAAAGCCACATAAATGAGAAGCCAAAAAAAACCCAGACTTTTTTGACAGTGAAAAAAAAATTACAGCCCGGTTAAAGAAACAACCTGGGTCTGAAACACTAGTTTTTCAATCTGCACATGCTGTATGGGGTGAATTTTTTTTTTAGCTCAGCGGTTTAGAAGATATTAGGATCAATAGTTTGTCCGCTCAGAGATTATATCCATGTTTTATCCAGTCACTTGTTAACAAAGTTACACTGTTATACTGAAACACCAGTGTTGATTTCATGCTATTAAATGCGACTCTACATCAACTTCAGTCAACCAAGTTTGACTGTGAATAAATTATATCAACTCTCTGAATCCTGTATTCACTTTGTGCAATTCATGAAAAAGTTTGTTTGGGGCCAGGGTTATGACAAAATAGAAAACTTAGCACTCAATATGGAGAGCAAATTATAAGAGGAAGTTTGAATTATGATTAACAGAAACAGATTTCATCTTCACAGTAAACTACAGTATATTAACAGTTTTTAACTATGGTAATTATAGGTCTAAAGGTATAAAATTATAAGATCTCTGTCTTGATATAGTTTTCTGGTGTCTTTATTGTAACTCAGGTCTCATTCCCAGCTGTCAATGTGTTCGTTTATGCCTCAATAATTCACAGTCTCTAAATGTCCATGGATAATGTGGTCATAATCATTGAGTGAGTTGTGTTGAGCACCTTCAAACAATCATTGAAAATATTTCCATCACATAATAAAGATAATTCATTGTTACAGTACATTTATTGTTTACCCACTGCTACATACCGTACTGCTTGCCATACCTTTGTTATTTCCTCTGTATGCTATTCAATAATCATCTCTTGTTTTTATATCCTCCTTTTCTCTAATATATTGTGAAGCACTTCAGACTCCTCTCTGGTATGAAAAATGTTGCACAGTGTATTAATATGAGTGCAGGCACAACACTTAGCCGAGTGGCCTCATGCACATGCTGAATATTTACAACCTAAAAATGGCATAATTACTTTTTTAAGTGCTAATCTGCCAACTTTTGCATCCCTGATCTGCTCCAGCGTTTAGACTGTACACATATTAGCATACCTCCCACTAAACCCCCCCCCCATTTCTGAACCTCCTCCCTCCGTATCCTGGCCTTTGAGGAGCCAAGCTTTCTTACTTTCACATTTAATCCAATTCATTACTGCGGCCCCCCTCAGTACACTCAGCTGTCAGGGGAGACAAAAGCCCTGCCAAATATGGATGCGTTTTTGTTCCCTTGGATTTGTGCTGCCCTCCCCTGGGGATACTGCAACCCCTCCACAGCCCCATCACACACACACACACACACTACACACACACCCTCCCGTCTCCTCCTCCTCCCTCTCATTCAGGAGAAAATACCTGGGGCTGTTCATTGTGTCACCTCTTCCATGGGTGGAAATGGCATTCAGAAAAGATGGAAGCGAGCGAGACACAGCGGAGGGCATTTTCTTTCCAGGGTCATGCTAATTGAGTGTAAAAAAAAGTCACAGAACTCAAAGGAAAGAGGAGATATGAAGGAAAATATTAACTATTGATTGATGAATGTGAGATGCAAAGAAGCGTAGAGAGGTTTGATTATGAGGAGGGGGACGGTCTGTATTTTCCAATTTAATTCTCAAATACTGAATGCCTCACTGATTCTTTGTTTGAGGCTGTTGGCAGGGACATAATACAAAAACCCTCATACACACAACACAGTGTTTGCTTATTTTGTCAATATGCAGCAGTAAACCTTTATCCAAATCTACCGTTGGCAGTTTTGGACACTAACGGTTCCAAATGTCCAATAAATCACATTTAAATACAATCATCCTCCTTTGCCAGGGTTGTTTGGGAGGAAACGTTATAGCTGCATGGATCGTCGTGTTTGGGTCCCTGGTCTTTGTGTCAAACACAATGTAGGGTTTGTGGCCTCTTTAAGTCCTGCAAATGTGAATTAGACTAAATGTTTCACAAAAACTACGACCAAGGACTTTTCAGGGAACTGAACCCAACCTTTATTTCACAATGTTTCTGTTTAGTCAGTAACAAGATGGTTTCAACTGTTAATCACAGGTTCATATTTTAACAATAAAAACACTTAGTCTACAGGCCATGAAGAAGAGAGATGAATCAGGGTACACATCCAAACTTATTTTGCTGGTGAAGCGGCACACGGGCCAAGCACGAACGATCAAAATCTCACTAGATCTGATAGGTTTAAACTTGTTAGCTGTTACGCATCGGCTACATCCCAGCCCCAGAGGCCAGAGTCCTCCAGGTTGGACACACAAATTTCTGTTTCTGCCAAAAATGCGCAAAATGAGTCTCTAGTCCAGCTCTGGTTTGTTGTGTGTTGACTATTCCCTCTCTCATCTACCAACTCAAACAGGCTGCATATTCAGTCCGACATGTTGCAGGATGACTTGACAGCTGAAGTCAGGAGATCAAAGCGTTAACTTGATTCCTGCCCTGATACCAAGTCTCTCTTCTTTCATGTTTGCGCTGTAAAGCCTCAAACCTGTTGACTCCTGCTCTGGCTTTGCTCATTATGTTGGTTTGTTGCCGTTGTATCACGCTAAATACAACCAACTTTGACATGATTTGTTTTATTTTGAAAGTCACTCAGTGGTTTTAGGTGAACAACTTCCTGTCCCGCTTGATCTGGGGGAATTTTTTGTACCAGGTTGCACACATGTTTATTTCTGCTGTGTTGACTCCTTTTTTTCTTTTTCTTTTTTTTTTGGCTTGGTGTGTATGTGACCTCCAATACTTCTGGAGCCAGCCTCAAGCAAACACCTGAAGAACAGTAGATTTATGAACTTTTTTTTACTGTCTCATATTTAAAGACTAGAGGTTTCCACTTGGAATTGAACCATCACAACAAGAGGTTGGCATATCTTCTGTGATCTAACAGAGCAGGGACGCAGCCGGACCTCAAGAGTGAGTTGACACATTGACTTGAATAGAAACCTGTCTGATCTGGTTCTGTAATGGAGTAGGGACAAACCAGATATGCATTTGATGTGTTTTGCTCAAAAGTGTTGTGCATGCACTGTAACCTCATCAAAACATCCTGCAACTTCCAAAATGACAGTGTGATACACCCGATAGGTTTTAGCTTTTCTTCAGCAACAAACTGGCATAATGAGCAGAGCCAGGCCAGGAGTTAAAAGGTCGAGGTTTAGTCATCCATTGTCTTGCAAATTCTACTTCCTAGTGTTCTTGCTACATGCCAGTCTGAACACTCAGCTGAACGGAGACAGAACAGACATGGATCAGGTGTATCTCCAGTCTTCACCCTCAATTCTCCAAAGGTGTATTTTGGGTGCAACATGAATCAAACCAATAAGTGTGTCTGCTCTCATTCACACAAGGAGCCAGGTGCACCTGCAGGCAGACACATTACTCTTTACACCCGGCTGCAGCCTTCGTGTTCAAAATCACCGGTCAAACAAACATGCACGGTTATGAGATGATCAGTGACTCTTATTTAAGTGTTTGCTTACTATTTCTCCTCTGTTCTAATAATCTGGTGGAAATCATTGCATTTGTCAACAGAGCTGTCAATCATGACACATTCCCACATCAACACCAAGTAGCATAATAAAACTAAACTTCTATGATAAAAATGACCACATGCACATCAATTAGCATAAGAAGAACTAACTACTAGGACAGAAACAGTCACATTTTTGTTTTTGTTAAGATGCAGGAGATCAGCTTTAAGACTAACTCCGCAGAGAGCTGTCTCTTAGACTAAGACGCCATCTTTGCACAGATGTTTGGTGTCAGGCGTCTGAAAAACAACATCAAGATTGTGGAGGATCTAGTTATAGGACGATACAGCTGTGTTTCTCCTTTTGAGTGGGGAAATATGCTCATCCAGTTCATAAAATCTGAAAATAAGAGCAACCAATTTACACCCAACACCCTGGAAGAAGTCAACCACATGTACGAAGGTGATACTCCCAGTAGTTTTAAAAAAAAGGTAACAATCAAGTTTGCAGAAAGAAATCTACATAAAAATGTTTTTGGACATATATTTTCTTTGTTTATACATTTTTTTCAGTCACTCATTGATGTTGTGGTCTTTCCTGAAGCAGCTTGGTGATTCTGTAAAATAAATAAAAAGTAATTTTATTTGAATTGGCATCACCTGGATCTGTGATAAAAACCTCCCCCAAAGCAAACAGACCCTCTCCTGTCCACAGCTCTATCAGTCATAGCTCTCCACATTTTGCAGATGTTACTCCTCAGTGTCCGTTTTTCTTCCAATTATTCAGCGTGAGTGATAGGTGGTGGCGTGGAGGGCTCAGCATACGACGGGGTCACTGATGCTGGGTCTCAATTAACCACACAGCTACACATGGGATCTGCCGTGGCCCTTATCTTGTATTTATAGAATAACAGAGAGACAAACATGGAGCACTGTCAGGAGGCGAGACCCTCGGGGTCAGCTGTTGCTACTGCTGAAACCGCAGCTCCTGCACAGGGACAGGGAGGAGGAAGGAAACAGAGAAGTTCAGTTTGAAAAATGTAATTAAGTTTTCAGAGCCTGTGCAGCTGAGGTTCAGCTTCTCTGCTTGTTAGGTTATTTCATTTAAGGGGAAACTTTAACCACAGTTTCCTCTGTCAAAAAACAAACAAACCCAGAAGTTAACTTTTCTGCTTTTACTGAGTTACAAACAAAAGCTTGGACACGAAATCTCCTTTTTCTTTTTTTTCAGTGTTTTGTTCAGGCATTTTCAAAGCACTATAGTCTGTGTGATGTAAAGTTAAACCTCTACATTTAATCAGAACTAATGGGAATAAATCAGAGTTTACAAAGTTTACTCGTTATGCTAATAATTTGAAATTTTCAGCCTTTGTTCTGGTCTTATTTCCTCTGATACCCTGGTAAAAGCTTTATATGCGTTACAACTCAAAAATACTGATTTTTCTGACAATAGGGCTTTAGAAAACTCTTATATCAGCCATAAAACATTATATCAACCCTTATATATTGTATTAAGGAATTTGGAATTTGGTCACTGTCTTTAAAAAAACCAACAGATTTCACCCTAAGTGGAATCAACATGTAAAAGTTCTTTGTACTGGCCAACAAAATGCAAAACTTTTTTTAATATGGTATTGAAGTTCTTCTCTTAAGTGAGCACATAGTTTACAGTGTTTTAGTGAGCTTCAGGTGTAAGCAAGAAAACAGTCCATGTAGAGAACAGAAAAGGTGAAACAGTCTTCAGTCCTGGAACCAATCCGTGGCTGTTTAGAAATGATCCAGCTTTCAAACACGTCAAACAGAAAAACTACACATGGACCAGCATCACTTACAGCTGGCTAAAATGATATACGACCAAAGATCGGTCATTATTTGTAGCAGTGATGCTCTGGAAGGTCATTTTAAAACAAGAAAAAACATCAATGAAACTTTCTGTATGAAATCAAAACATACTCTCACACACTGTTTTATTCCAGCAAATGGTTATTTTTCTCCTCCTTCGTCTTATTTTAGTGAAACTTTAATAAAACATCTCACACATCCATTATTCAAGTCCGCTTATCCTTCCCAAGGTCATAGCAGGATTTGTAGTAGAACAATAAAAACAAGTAAATCAGTTTGATATCAGGGGGAATTGTTCATCCAAGCAGCATGAATACATTTAATATGAAATACAATGAGCACAGGAGCAGCTAATGTACCTTACTGTACCATACAGTGACATTTCATAGTAAACAACAGATGCTGCAGCCAATAATAAAAGAAATATGTCTTTTTCTCCTCTGAATAATCTCCCTCTTGCACACGAGCCTCATCATAATGAGCCTGAGCAGATTAAAAATTGTAATCCATGTGCTAATGGCCGTGGCATTTTTGTCTTGCTTCATTATGGAGATTTAATGCAGACTGAGGGGCTTTCAAATCACTTTTTCTGACAAGTGAAACGCAATCAAAGCTTGCATTAAGAGGTTCGTTAGGTGACTCTTAAGGCTTTGTGGGATCCAATTTGCATCTTGAGTCTAAGAACTAACAGAGCGAAACACAGCGTGCATGCAGATCGGTCTAATTATAGAAGCCTCTGTCTTCCTGAACGTCCACAGATTATAATGGTGTCTGCCTTTGACAAGAATAGCCACATAACATATGATAATGTGCAGCAATGTGAAAAGTGGGAAAAACAAGGTCGAGCTCTTCATTGTGCTGTTTATGACAGTATGTAGTGATTTCAGAAAGCTTTGTGATCACTGAAGGAGTCGTTTTATGGTGAACACCTGATTGGACTCGTACATCTGCCCTCTAACACTTTCACCATCGTCTTCAAGGAGCTATAAAAGGATGATGCATACAGTGGTTGAAAGCTTCCAGAAAAACAACAGTTCTGGAGACAACCTGTGGTGTTACAGCTGTTAAAGCTGTTTTATTCAAGCAGCAGAAAGATTCAACTCAGAAAAGTTCAAGCTGAGTAGCGTACGAATCACAAATAGCTCAATCTCGTTTTAATTTCCACTTTTATGTTATGTTTGTAAGTGTGAGCATCATAATCACGATGCAGTTGAGCTTTTTTTTAAATGCAGTAACATCAACCTGGAAAATAAACACTCTCTGCTTTTTTAATGGCCTGTTTTACTTAGGGTGACAATTTTACAAAAATCCCAAAAGAGGACGCTCTCTTGGAAAAAAAAAACAAAGAAAAAAACAAAGACAACAAAGTAGCTTCAAAACCCATACATTTATTTAAAACACTCCTTTTTTTTGTTTGAAGTAAACGTTTTCTAATAATAATAATTTATTGAAGTATATTTATATACTTTAAAGTACATTATAAGAGTATACTATATGAAGTAAGTATATTTATTGAAATATTTTATTGTGTGCCTGTTGTTTTAATTATTATTTGTTTATTTGTGTTGTGTTTATGCTTTTATTCTTGTTGTCGTAAAGTGACCTTGAGTGTCCAGAAAAGCGCTTTTTATAAATAAAATGTATTATTATTATTATTATGAAGTTCACTTCCACTAGTTACAATATGTAAATTAAATACTGGCTTTGAGCTTTTTTTGTTTTTTGCACACATTGAGTCAAATTTTTGGGATAAAAGAGCAAAACTTCAACTTTTTTCTCACAATTTTATTTACTTACCTCAAACTCTTGTCTGTTTATCTCAGAATTTCGACATTTTATCTTAGATTTCTTACCTTACTATCTTAAGATATTGACTTTTTTATCACGACTTGTATTTTTTTGGCTCTTTATTTTGAGGTTTCTCAAAATTCTGGCTTTTTGTATCAAAATTTTCACTTATTCCTGAATTTTTGAAACCTGATCTCAAAACTTTGACCTCTGTCTTCAAATACTGACTTTTAATCTCAAAATTTCAACTATTTCTTCTCAAAAATATTAACTTTGTATCTCAAAATGTGACGTTAATGTTCATGTCAAAACTTGCTGATCAGCTTTTTATTTGCATCTGTTTGTTGTGTTGTGAAGTGACTGTGCACATGGCGAGTGGATTTGACCCCCCTCCACTAGAATCCTCAACTCTGCTCAAAAATGATGTAATGGCAGCAGAGACTGAACAGACAATAACAAAGTTTAAGGCTGACAAAGAAAACTCTGTTCTCAAACCCGCTTTACAACTGTGTAATCACATTTTACTCCACTCCTCACTAATTTTCACATTCTTCTCTGCAGCATTCAGTAGGACGAGTTCACGAACAGGCAGTTCTGTAGCTGAGGAGTTTGGCACATTAAGTACCTTAAATAAGGTTTTCATCATTGTTAAGGTGTCAAAAAAAAAAAAAAAAAAAACAGCCCAACACTCAGCTTGAGTTAGCACGTTTTAAAAAAGAAATAACAAATTACGCTATTCACACATAAACGCCTGAAGTGCTTGGCGCTATTACACGATCAAAGAGCTTTTGTTCAAACTCTGGCATTGGAGTTTAGAAATGCAGTCTAATGGTCTCTTTTTGAGTCTGTAAGTGTTTTTAAAAGGTTATTTTGGATCCTTAAATGTGCAGGAATAAAGATGTGATTTCTCGGAAACTGCCTCCATGAGTAAAATGCAACATCACCCCCGCTGAGGTGATTGTTCTGTCGTTCTTTCAGGACGTAATCCATGCTGCATTGTGAAAAGATTTGCTAATGAATGATGCTGAGTGCTGTGTCTTGTTTACAATACGTTCACTGACTAATACCATACTCAGAATATTCTTTCTTTCAAAGGCAGCACCCCACGCTGTAATTATTCTGCAAAGAGAGAGAAGTTAATGCAGCCTTCGTGAAACCCTTTGCACTAATAGATCACTTCAGTCCCCGGTCTGACATCCACTAATCACAAAAGAATGGTTTTCAGACTATAAGTGCATCGATTCATTAAAAAGAAAACATTCATTTTTCTTCCACATTCACTTGATTAAAGGCAAACCTGAGGTTCTGCTGCGTGTTGACCTTCTGCCTCCCTGCAGCACAGAGGAGAGAGAAAATAGGAGGAAAAGTATTCTGTTTTAAAGTGGCCTTGACAGCTCTGACTTTCAAAAGGAAGAAAAAGCACTTGCCTGATGAAATGCTGCAGGAGAGAGGAGAACAAAGCATATGGTGTTCTTTTATTTAAATCCTTGTTTTACAAAAACAGAAAACTCAGCAAGACAAAAAAAAAAAAAAAGATTTTCTGAAAAGGGACCACAGAGAGGGAGGAAGAAAGCAAACGCTTACACACCATCAACCCCTGCAGTCTCCTCGTCCTGACAGGATGCAACCAACAAAATATGATGCTCACATTTACAGTTGTTCTCAAAGTCATACAACAGCCATCACGGAAACTGTACCTTTGAAGTATAATAGACCAGGGGCAGCTTTAATGGCCTGAAATGTGGCACAGTGCAGTAACACGCGCCGTGATCTACACACCTGTCAGGAAAATCACCCAAATCAGGTCAGTTTTGCTCTCAAGGCAAATGGACAACCCTGTCCCAGACAGATTTAATCAACGTCTGATTTACAACCTCTAACCGCTTAATGTCCCGGTGCCACGCTCACATCATATCCTCATTTGTTTCCCTATCACACAACTACAATAAATCTGCAGGAAAGGAAGCTTTCTGGAATGAAAGGCTTCTGCGCTCTGCTTTCAGCTCGCTTACAAGCATAATGGCCGTGAAATGGGCAACAGAGAGATAGCAAAAAGCAGAGTAATATCATTCTGCCAAACACTGCCCTGAAACTACACATACAAAACAATGTTATTGTGTTACAGTGGATGCATCTGGGCTCTGATAACGCACACTCACTTGTGCACAGAAAACATCCGAATGATCAAACAGCAGCCGGTTCAGCCTAATGATTGAAAACAACTCTGACTTCTGTTTTATACTTTCGACACTCTGAACCAGAAAGAATTGCCTGAACCAACTTTCAGCTACAAACCAGCTCACGGAAAATCCAGCAGGTGCAATTTAAAGCTTTTTGAGCAGCTATTAAGTGGAGCGTGCAGCCGGTTTGTTTTTCCCACCGCTGTTTTCAAGTGCAAGAATGAACTCTGCCTTGCTCTTAGTTTTTCAGCCGACCTGGACGAAATGTTCTGAAAGAGAAAACTGGAGCATTTAACACAAATTTAAAGCCAAATTGATTTCCTTGCTGAGAGCTTTTGGGAGAGAAAAAGAAATGTCTAGGTCTTCAGTTGAAGAAATGATTCAGCACACGGGGAAATGTTCTTTTTGGCTTTTTTTGTTGAAAGATGACAGGTTTGTTCCAGCTGCAGACTTTAACAGCAGGTATATTTATTCGGATGGGGTTAAAAACAGATCCAGAGAAATCCCTTTTGAAGCTGACTAACAGTTAACGTAGCCTAGCAAAAGGACTGTTATCATGATGTGCAGTGTGAAACATATTTTCTGTCAACCACACTGTGGACTGCATCCTACACCTGTGTGATATCAGTATAAAACACACATAGAGCTGTTTTTATGGGATTTTACGTGGAAGAAGATGGAAGCTTCTGCTTGATCCGCTTATTCTACACATCTGTTATTGTACAGACCAAACATGTATAAGATCTGATATTTGAATTTAATCAATCAAGACATGCGGGTAGATGTTTTTGTGTTTCCTTTTGCAAGGTTATTTTCTTCTGAAGCCTTTATTATGAAGTAAATAAAGAAGATGTGGGCAGGTGTTGCCCCTCATGGTGCAATTTTTGAAAAACACACGCTTAAGTGTGGCTTGGAGGCCAAAACACTTGCAAAAGTGCCCCCTTACAAGTCAAAATACACACTTGGGAGCCAAAACACTCACTGAAGTGCCCTGTTAAGACCAAGAGTGCATACCTGAGTGTGCATGTTGGGAGCTTAAACACATGCTTAAGTGTCCTGTTAGGAGCGAAAACAGCCACTAAGGTGCCCTCATGGGAGCCAAACACATACCAAGGTCCCCATTCAGAAGCCAAAACATGTGCCTTAGTGCCCTCCTGGTAGCCAAACTGCACACATAAGTGTCCTCTTAGGGGCCAAAACATGGACTGAAGTGCCCTTTTGGGAGCCAAAACACTTGCCAATGTGCCCTCTTGGAAGCCAAAACTGTCACTAACACGCCTACTTGGGAGCCAATATGAATGTCAAAAAGCTCATCAAGTTGCCAGAACACACGCTCAAGAGACCCCTTGAGAGTCAAAATGCAGACTGATGTGCCCTGATGGGAGCCACAACACACTTGAATCCTTTCTTAGAAACCAAAACACTCACTTAAAGCCAACACATGCTCTAAAGTGCTTCCTTTGAGGTCAAAGTGCATGCTGGAGTGCCTGCTTGGAAGCCAAGACACTTGCCAAAGTGCCCTCCTTGGAGCCAAAATGCACACTTGAGTGGTCTCTTTGGAGGCAAAACACATGCTGTTAAAGTGTCCTTGTATTGGAAGCAAAACCTTTAATTTCTTTCCTCTCCCGCCCTTCAAAGAGTCTGTACAGCCACTTGTTTTGAGACGTCCTTGTAAATATCTTCCTAATTATCTTTAACGATAAGAAGCGCAGAGTTGAGCTTCACTGTCTTCGTGCATAATATAACTCTGTGGCTCCTGCTCACAGGTGGGCTCAATTCTCACTGTTTGTTCCAGTATAAACACACACACACACACACAAGCACACACACACTGCTGAATTCACAAGTCAACAAATGAAAATCAAATTGGCCCCTTTTCATGAGCTTTTCTCTGCAACAAAATATTTACTCTGCGATGTCCACATGAAGGCGTGCTCTGACATTTTAAGTAATCCGCTCCCTCACTGAGCGCCTGATGAGCAGGTTGATACCGCTCTCATGTCTGCGAAGTTAATAGAAAGTCAAAGTATCAGCGCTTTGATCAGACTGTGCTGCTTTGACCCAAAGCCATTCTGAGTCCTAATGAAAAGTCCATTTGGACCTCGGCACAGCTGCCTCCTCCTCCTCTCCTGTGGGTTGAAAAAAACAGGGTCTACATGAGGGGATTGGGGAACACTTGTCCCCATTCTCAAGTAAGATGAAAGAGGCTGTGGTGATGCATCAGATTAAACATTCACAGCAGCCATTAGTGCTTGCGTGCAGGGTAATCTCAACAGAAATCACATACAGCAAATAGGAAACACTGTGGGGAGAAAAAAAACATGGACTCTGAGTGAATTTCTGTCATTGGGGATCCACGGCAAGCGACCTCAATTCAGGTCTGTTGGTCAAAAATGGAAAAACAATACAATTTAAATTTCATATGATGCTGTGGCACTAGCAGCTGCTATAAAGGAAGCAGTAATGGATCACATGATGCTTATTCTGCTCCAAGGCTTAATATATCTATGGCTACTTCAGCAGTAATAGACTCATGGGAAATAAACTCAGCAGCTCCATAACTGTTTCTACTCCACCCATGGCACTTTGTGGGAATTACTCTCCATTTTGAAATAAGGTCATTAAGTCCTGTTGTTCGGGGGCAGGATGGAGCAAGTGCAGAAGAGGTGGGGATTTTATCTTCATGTATTCAGTTTATATGCGCTGTATAAGTACATCTGGAGGAAATATGAAACATTAAGTCAAAGTAATGTGACTTAAACTTGATGCTGTGGTTATTTTTGTTGATTTTAGAGTGGCTTTATGCTTAAACATCACTAAAATGAAAAGAGACCTTGTATACAGCGTCTATTTTCCAACGAATACAGAGATTTTTCATCATACCTTCCAGAACAGCTCAGTTGATATATCCTTTAAAGTGCCTGTTTCCACTGCAAATGCACAATAACCAGATATTTTAGCTTTTACTTTTGCTTTATGATATGTTTTTCTGTTTGAATATAGAAAAAAAAGCACACTTGTTGTCTCACTCTGCCATTCTCAGATGAAAACTGAAAAACCACTGATGATCCTGAAGTGTTTCCTCCTTCATTGTCTGATTGCTGTGTTGTGATTGGTTAGATGACGCAATGACATTAGGATTCACTTTTACTCCACCTGCAATCTATTCTGACACAAACAGACTGACAGGACAGCTAAAGGGGGGGCCAAGAAGCTCTAAGGATCAGGAATCACAGTTGGAGTGGTGGCAAAACACCTCCCATAATCAAAAACTATTTACAGCAGCATATTTCATCCATTATTGTAAAAGTATTCTGAAAAATAGAGGATAAATTTTACGTATAAACATGCAAACAGAAAATGTTTACATCTGTTGTGCTTATTACAATACACTTCAGGCCATAAAATGTGGATTATGGTTCCTGCACAAAGGTGAAGCATGAAAATAAGACAATTCACAAGGAATCAGGATAAGAGAACACGTGAAGCTTTTATACTTTTCAACAATTCATTTTTTGCCATTTGTTTCCATTGTTTTCCATTGGTCTCCATTGTTTTCCATTTGTTGCCATTTGTTTCCATTGGTTTCCATTTGTTTCCATTTGTTTCCATTTGTTTCCATTGGTTTCCGTTTGTCGCCATTTGTTTCCATTTGTTTTCATTGGTTTCCATTCATTTCCATTGGTTTCCACTGGTATCCATTGGTGTCCATTGGTGTCCATTGGTTGACATTGGTTTCCATTCCCAACCTGCAGGGGGCAGTGTATTGCAAGCACACATCCACCTAAGTACTAAACTAGAGTTGAAACATTTTACTTTTTTTTTTTTTTACACCTGTTGATTAGTGGTGTGCGTTATTGCAAATGTGGGTATCACAGCAATTAAACACAGGGCCACAAACTGCTGGTATCAATACCAGTGTGGATTATTTGTGCAGACTGTCAAAAAAAGCAACTTTGAGTTTAGCAGACTTAACAATTTATGCAGTTTTTTTAAGTCAGTTTGACAAAATAACCAACTTTTCATCCTCCTCTCAATCAATAATCATTATTTATTGATTGTGCAACTTTGACTTCCCTGATATTTAATTTTCATTATTAAACATACCTGAAGTTATGAAACATCCAGGCTATAATGCCAGAGACTATGCACCTAATATAATCCTCTCTCCTGCTCACCTGTGAGTTTTATAGAACCTATTCATTTCTTATTTGCTTGGAAACGTCTGAATCAATGAATCCACATTCCTGCAGCCCACCTTTCTGCCTGTAGTTTGTACTGAAGTCGATGCGCCCTTAGTGAGCTTTGAAAGGTTGATGATGCAGAAACACAATTGATCCATAAAACTCCTGAGTCCAATCCATACTGAACAAGGGAGCAAACACTCAGCTTCATGAATTCAGGCAGACGTACAGGGCACAGACACAATCCATACTCTGAATCTGGTTGGCCGAGCAAATACTTGAATAAAATATAAAAGGTCAATGATAATAAGACGTTTTGTCGATGTATGTTTATTGAAGTAATTGCTCTTTTCTTGTCTCTTCACCTGAAGTATTTCCCCTGTCTCCCATCAACCCTCTCTTCCTGTTTTGTACCATGTTTTATTGGACCTGGAGTCACATGCTGAGCAGAATCCTTAAACTTATCCCTGTTATTCTTGTGCAGAGCTGAGTAGAGTTGCTAAAAGTTGTACTCAAGTAAGAGTACTATTACTTAAGAACAAAATTACTCCGGTGAAAGTAAGAAGTAGTCCTCTAAATACTTACTTGAGTGAGAGTAAGTTAGTATTCAGTGAAAAAACGATCAAAGTACTGAGTTACTGCTGAGTAGTTTCTGATTTAGCATTTCTTTTTAATCAGAGCATGAACGTCAAATTTTCTATCCTACTTTGAGCATTTTGCACAAAAAGGCAGAGGATAAATTCAGCATAAGTTACTATTTTAAGGGTAATGCAGATCCTTATCCTTTCCGTTTTTGTATTTACAATCTGCAAAAGAAATGAGACAAACTCAAAGGAGTTTGAATCTGATTCTGAAACATAATGAAGGTTAAGTTGTTGTCAGGATTAGACTTATTCAAACAGTTAAAGGACATTTTTGTATCTCTATTACAACACTGTTGGCTGTGTATAAAACAAAATATTCAGGTTTAGAGTCATTAAACAACCTTTTTAATTGCCAGCTTTGTGCAAAGTAAAGGTCTCTTTACTGTGCATTTTGTTTCTGCTGAAGAGGCAGTATGTTAATAATTACAAGCTACAAGCATTGATTTAATCAAAGATTCAGTGTGTTTTGTGTGAGGAATCTTGTTTTACTACTTGAACTTTGTGTCTGAAATATGAGACGTGTGGACACATCTTACTTCTCTCTGAAAATAAGAAAGGTAGGAGGTCTCTTAAACCTGGAGCAGAGAAGCTTCATTCTGAGAGGTTTCAGCCCTCTTAAGACGCTGCACAGTGGGGGGTCTATTTTCTCTCAATCTCTCTCTCTCCACAGGCAGCGTGTGTGTGAATGTGAATGTATGTGTGTGTGTGTGTGTGCGTTGAGTGTGTGCTGTAGGTTGAAGTGTAGGTCAGAGACGGGTGGTAGAGTCACCTCATGTTGTCAGATCCCTCCACAGATTAAAAGACAGAACTTCAGCTTTTTCATTTCAGGAGAGCTGAGACTCACTGAAACAGACCTGCTGCTCTTCATCACTGCGTCACTTAAGACAGCATGTGATCAAGAGGATACGGAAAAGAAATTTCTCTGTGAGGATTTTCTTCACCAAAACTACAAACAGAAAAATATTCTCTTACGCAGGAATGGTTGCACCTCGACTTACGAGTGTCCTAACTAATGAGTTTTCCGAGATCCAAGATGATTTTTTTTTAGTTGAGAGCTATAATTTAAGTTACAAGCCAGATTCAAATATCCCACCACTGGTGCACTGAAAGCCCCAACATCCACTAAGCATCTTGTGTCGCTCTCATTTACTTCAAGTGGTTATCTCGCAGTGGAAGCATCAGTGTTGTGCTTGCAGTTATTTTGCAAAACTTTCAGACATTACTCAAAAGAAACACCCAGAAAAAGTTGCAACTGGGTATGTGATGGTGCTGTGTAATGACAATTGTAATGACAGAAGCTGCCGATTATCGTACCCTGATGCGCCCATCACTCTGGAACAGGGTAAATCTGGACTCATCAGACCACATGACCTTCTTCCATTGCTCCAGAGTCCAATCTTTATGCTCCCTAGCAAATTGAAGCCTTTTTTTCGGTTAGCCTCACCGATTAGTGGTTTTAGGAAATGAGAAGCAACTCATTGCACCAGTTGGGGTTAAATAACTTGTTGTCAGCTGAAAGATAATCGCCCATGAAGTAATTATCCAATAGGAGGCTCGTACCTATTTGCTTCGTTAAATCCAGGTGGTGACTTTTTTTTTGGCCAGGCAGTGTATTTCCTAGGGAAAGTTCCTGTAGTCAAAAAGCATCTTTCAAACTCTATACAAACACTGTGTTGATATTTCAAGCACTCAAACATTGCCAGAAATGAGACACCAGTTCTTAGTCATAAATATGCAGTGTCAAATTGGCAGGATGCTTCTTTTTCCATAAAACTTAACATGAAAATCAGATTTACTTTACAGAAAGTCACATGTAATTTCAGTCATACAACCACAAACCCATCAATGTTCCTCTACTGCTGCTTCACGTCTAGATTGTAAAGCCGATTTCTGCTGCAATCACTCTGTCACAGTAAAGTGCGAGCAGACACACTCTTAAGAAAACTGTAACAAACCCTGAGCATGTTAGTCTTTCATAAAAATGGTAATTTCTCCAAATCACATGGCAGGCAGTCTCCTGAAAAGATGACAGGTCAGAGAAACAAGTTTTTCAAGTGACAGCATGACAGCAGTCCGATGTGAGAGGAGAGCATCATTACACAACCGTGAAGTGAACATTACCAAGTGTGCTCTTTGTGTGTGTGTGTCTGTGTCCATGTGTGTGTGTAGGGGGGGATATTGCAAGCTATCTCAGTGTACCAAATATAGAAGTGCCTTGGTCTCTGGAGAGGCCATCAAGAGTGTCCTTCTGCTCTGCCCACTTCAGTTGATGAAGCAGACAGAGGGGGAAGGCTTTGTCCCTTCACCTCCTCAGAGGACACATGGTATGAATTTTTAAAAAGACTTTGCTGTAAACAAGTGTTTACGCTTCCAGGCGCCGTGTTGTTAGAGAGAAATACGTAACACAGCTGTCACATTGTCCTAACTGGTGGAAGAGAGTTTTTCTGTAGCGGATTCACCCACATTAATCCTTCACTCCTATTCTCTGTCATGTTTGTTTACTCTTTCATACTCTCACGCTCACTTTTTTGGCAATTCATAACCACAAATCACCTGGCTTGCATGTCTGCGGAACGAGAGAGGAAGCCAAAACACTTGCAGGGATCCAGCGCCCGCACAGGAAGCTCATGAAAAGTCTTCACAGAACTGCAGCCGTGATTGCAAACCACAGACTTTGGTGCTGTGAGACGACAGCCCCGAGCAGCCATGACCCAACTTTCTATCCTGTACTTAATGTGTTTTCACACCTTAACCACATCATTGTTGTGTCTGTAGCATGTGCTTTTTATATTTACGGAATCTAAAGTCATGACATGTTAATTATCAATGGCAAGCTTGGAAAAAACTTAAACTCAATATCTAATGCAAGCTTAAAGAGGGGCATCATACTTTACAAGCTTACTGTTGTCTCTCTTGTGCCCCTGAAGAAGCTGTACATGAGTCACAGCTCAAAATCATCTATTTTCCTCACACTGTGTTCCTTTATTTTCCCAGAAACTCTTATTTCAGCCTCTTTCTGAAATGGTCCGTTCACTTTCTGGTGACCCCTGACTCTGGATGTCCAACAATCATTTAGTGAAAAACCACCATTTGGCACACCAAAAAATTTACGATGTTAAATTTTTACATCTGCAAATATATTTCCTATATGCATGTGTCTCTTGGAGGTTAAAGAGGGGTATTGTGGGGTTTTTTTAGTCTTTATTCTTCCCCTATGATATCTCTACATGATAAACAGCTTCTTTCTGTCATTATTATGCAGGAGAACAGTAGAGGAGGTAGACCCAGATGCAGATTTGAAACTCAAAAGTCTTCGTTAACCAAAAATAAGAGTCCAAAAGCACAAATGAAATCTAAAACTTAAAAAACGAAACCTCTCCAAAAATCGACAACTATAGAGTTACTCACACAGCGATAACAGACACATTTAGAGACAATTCCCATGTTATTTTTTGGTGATATCACAACATTACATCCATTCTAGTGAAAAAAAAACTAGTGTAGTTATGAACAATAACTATCATACTACAAACTAATAGCGGACTAATAACACTAAAAACATAACTTCCCGTACAAAGACCAAGTTTGGCTTTTATACATATTAGGTCTTATGTATCCCAAATATCAAGGAGAAACAAATTGCAAATTAAACAGAGGCTCGGGTCTCAAGAGGATAAAAGTACATTTTTTTTTGGCTAAGTGGTTTCCAGTTTTTCTGCAGCCAGCTTCAAGCAGATTCTCAATAAACAGCAACTTTAAGGACTCTTGGATTGGCTTCATTTTTTTAAACAGGATGTTGCCCCTTGGGTGGGAGCAGAGCTATGGGCATAAAGTAGTTGTGACCTGGCCTAAACTAAGAGATATTCATGTGATTTACTCATCATGTCAGCTAGTCTCGAAAAGATCTTGTGAAAACCTTGTGCTACTTTCAAAGAACAGAGTGTTTTGATCAGTTTACAGACAGATTCTGGGGTTTCTACAACATATGTATTTGAAGAATTTTGAATTTATGCACCTGTATGATCTAAACATCCAGCATTGCTACTTTACATTATACGTAAAAAGGGGTCAGATCCCACTCATCTTTAGTTTAATGAAAACAGAAATCAGTGTAAAAAACCAACAACAACAAACTCCTGTAAACTGTCAAACCTCTGCTTTAAGTGCAATGAAGCCAACAAACTGAAGCTGCCAACGAATAAAGAAGATGAGCGTTATATTCTCAATATAACTTTGGCACGCAACAATAGTGAAGAGGTTTGATTCTCTGTGGTGACTTTATCCTGGAGAAAAGCTGGCCATAAGGCCCCGGCTCCTCCATGAGGGGTGTTTGGGTATGAAGGCCGGCTCTTTGTGCAGAGAGCCTGAGGGCAGTGGAGCATTGGCTCCTTTAGAGTTTGATTTATAATTGAAAGCTGTGTTTACATCAGCGCTCCAGCCGCCGTAGCACAGAGAGCAGTTCATAGACTGATGAAGGAGGAACTGGGAAATCAGAGCCATTAAAAAAGGAATTTTTGAGGGACTTTAGAGGAAGAGGCGAGGGCCCGGGTGGTCACAGAACATGGTGTTTACATTTGCTTGTACATCATTGTGTAGAGTCGAGGTCCTCTGCGAGAAAGCCAAGGAAATGTTAAATCACATCTGACAGCTGGGAAATTGACCACGTCTGGGCTCTAATAGTTTTGTTGTGGGAAGTTTGGGGACTATCCGGGCAGAGATGGTGGTGGAAGCTAACGAGCAATCATTACAGTTGGTCTACTTTGTGTAATTACATATCACACGGCGGCCATTTAGGGACGAGCTGGGGAAGTCTAAAAGTGTCGCTAAAATGCCCCAAAACTACACGTCCTACAAAAGACCCCAGAGTCTACCAGAAAAATCTATGGGCTGTAACTACAATCAAACATACATACATGGTCTGATGCATTTGTTAGTGAAACACTGACAGTTTTTGCCATCTTGCAGCCTGCAGACAGATACTATTAGAGAGAGTAGCAAATGCATTTTTTATCATCGTACTGCATATCATCCCCTCTGAGTCCTAATAGATTTTACATGCATCAAAAGTTACATTAAAATAAATGCTCGTTATGGCTCTTACTGGTCTTGTTTGCTTTTGTGAGATCATGAATTATTCCTGATAGTTTCACCCTGTTTCATAAGTCAAAAACTCCTCATATGAGATTATTTTTTTTCATTCATCAGCTCTTGAGTCCAGATCTTCTACTTATGATGTTTCAGAAATGTACAGTAAATACTTTTTTGTATTATGATATCTTATCTGTGATTGCTCATTGTTAAGTATAATATGGTTAATTTCAGTTTTGTTTTGTTTCTAACTCTGTAAAGCTCTTTATATCTCTTTATGAATGGTGTTTTGAAAAAAAAACCTTGCCTTGCCAAAACCTGAAACGCTTCAGATTACTAATTAGTGATAATTTTCAGTTTGAATTTCATGCAATCGCTTTGCAGGAGTGGGTGTTCACTTTCTCCAGAAGTAAAAATGTCTTGATTTGAGATTATTTTTGGTTCAATTCAGTCTTTCTAAAGTAATTCCTGTTATCATGAGGTAGTATCAGTTGGGAAAGAGGAAACTCACTCTGTATTCCTGCAGCTTTTCCCATAATACTCACAAAATGCAATCACTATTTTCACTGCATCAATGCTGATTAAGTATTCATGCAGATTGTTGCGTTTTTCCATCTCAATGACTGTTTTTTCTCCCAGTTTTCATCCCTGACTGTGTGTTACCTCACCTCTGTGTCTGATTCATAGTATCTGACAATTCACACTGTTTTTCTTTTACTGCTCTGAGCTCTCGAAGTTTGAATAAATTTCCTTATTACAACATTTATCACACTGTTGTGTAACATTTGTGAACTCCGGCTGAGACCCTCCCCCGGGCTCTTGGAAATATTGCATTTAATTAAGTCGTGTTTCTGCACAGATATTATTTATTTAAATCCTGCACTAAATTGTCTCTAAACCATGTAATGGCTCTCCAGCTGCTCTGAAAGCCTCAGCAGTGCCATTAGAGGCAAATTTGGAAAAAAACTCCATCAGAGTTTTACCCTCAAGATAACACTGATCCTCCTCATTTCGGATGCAGTGCATGCTGGGAATCTAAGACATTCATTATGGGCAGTTAGGGACTGAACGCTGATGTGCTAAAAAGAGAGAGGGGGGACCAACTGAGAGCAGACTCGATTTTAAAGCTTTATTTTGAAACGCAAACATTGACATGGGGCCTGGGAGTAAATATCACAGCATGAAGGAGAGGAAGAGTGCTGTGGCTCAGTCACCATGTCCGGATGAATAAATCATCATTTTTAAGCTTATAAACTCAGAGTTAAATAGCTCCTGTATTCACTCAGAGAAAGGTGAGGGAATAGTTTGTAAACAAGGGGAATTTCCCTTTAAATGTTTGTCTTTTTAAACCAGCTCGAGGAATTTGCTCCTGTTACTTTAACATGAAGGGAGCGCCATCAAGTGGTGACTTTATGCTCTACAATTCTGTTAATGTCTTTGTTTCTTTTGTTGTGTGTGGAAGGGGATTGTATAACAATGAAAGGCATTTTTTTCTCCTTTATTTGCCTTTTTTTCCCACTTTTATCCAGGTCTTTTATTTGTGTTTGTAGATTTGAGTTGTTGAATTTAAAAGATATAGAAGGAAATAATGATAAAAAGTGTTTGTGTCATCATTTCCTTTTGTGCTGTTGTGATTTCCCAATTCCTACACCTAATATCTTTGTAACATGTCAGACTTTTCCTTTCATTGTCATAAAAATGTTTGATTAATAAGAGGAAACAAACAAGAAAAAATCTGTTTTGTCTTCTTTAAAGTGAACAAGGCAAACAAAAATTCTGTCAAGTTGAAGAAAAATAATTTATTGAGCTTGTTTTTTAATCTAGAAAATATTTGTTTCACAAATAATACTGGAGCTGATGATACTCTTTGTTGTTATAAACTGAAAGCACACACCCCACATTCACCTGTCCCTCTGTGTGTTTTCTCTCTGATAGAAGACTTCAGTCATGAACTGAAGCTCTGTTTTGATGCAGTAACAGTCGTCCCTCGCTCTGATGTGATCCAGGAGTCCTCTGATCTCTGCAGCGCTTTGGTTCCTGTGGATCAGAAGCACCGAACAGCCAGTGGGTCTGAGGAGCTTCTCTCTCTCCAAAGCCAGCAGGTCTGAAAGATACTGCTCAGGGTCATGGTCCATCAGAACCAGGTCAAGCCCCTCACTGATCCCTTTATCAGGCTCTGTGTTTGAACGTAGAGTCGGGATGGCTTCGGCAGAGCTGGACGTTAACACCTGGAACTGCACAGAGTCAGAAAAGTAAAGCCAGACAGTCAGCGTCCTTCTCCAAGTCTTTCATTAAAGTGAGATAAAAACATTCCCGTGTACCTGTGGGTGTTTAAATCCAGCTACAAGCATGACCTCCTCCCCGAGCTCTGCTGTGAGGGGGTCCAGCTCCACTGTGATCAGCCTGCCAGCAGGGGGCAGCAGACGCAGCAGGTGGACAGAGGTGTAGCCACAGTGCATCCCCAGCTCCAACACACGGGAGGGACGGACTCGCCTCATCACCTCACTCACCGCTTCAACTACAGGTGACAGAATGGAAAGGCTTATGAGTCACACAACACATCATTATCTTTGTTTCTGAGTCAATTATTGGCAGAGTATTTACTAAATCACTGAGTACAGCCTATGGTTCTAAGGACAAACAGGCTGCTGGAGCCTTCAAATCTCTATACTTCACTAAACCACCAGTGAGTAGAACATTAATGTTATAAACATAGGCGATGTAACATTATTTTATTTACTTGTGGATCTTTTTGCAACCCTCTATTTCAAATTCCATAAAATAATTGCTCGAAATTATAACATTTCCGAACCTTAAAAGACAGAATGTCCAAGAGCTGGAAGAAATCCATAAATCACATTATAAAATTTAAAAACGTGTAAATAAACATGTAAATAGTGTATTTAGAATGATGATTATCATTATATTTTTTTATATACAATATCTATTTAAAACAGTTACTGGCTACACAATTGATTCTGTTACGATGTGTTGAGAATGATGCTATTTACTTTTTTCTAGTATATGACTGTATTATAAGTTTTTCTAAAGTATGTTACTGGCTCAGAAAAACCACATATACTAGTTTGTAACGTGTGTTGGATCACAAAATTTATAAAAGTTAATGTTTTTTGTTTGGTTGTTTTAAACAAATGCAAAAGAAATAACCCAAAACCACTTAAAATGTGATTGATATACTGGCTTCAGCTGACCTGACCTCTTATATTCAAAACATGATATTGGATGATCAGTACAAATAACATCTTAAGGGACCAAGACATCTCTATTGATCTCATTTCACACATGTGTTCTCTAATTCTGTACATAAACTGAACACTGACCAGTCTGTGGGCTGATGCAGAGGGAGGGGTGTGTCTCAGCGTAGCGGTCAAAGGTCTTCAGGACGCTGTCAGCTTTGCCGTGGGTGCATTCAGTGAAAACGAAAGCGTGGGTGCTCCTCACACACACTCTCCCTCGAATCAGCCTCATGACCCAGGACACCGCTCGACGGCACAGAGATGAGACTTTGACGCGAAAACGAGCGGACACCATGAGTACGGCGGGAAGCAACGGGACGGAGACGAACACGAGCCACATTTTAAGAAACTGTGAAGAACTGCAGAATTGGGAACAATCAAAACCTGTGGAAAGAGAATTGTGCTCTTTTCAGCTAATTATATTGAAGACGAGTTTCTATTTGGTTGAAAAATCAGTTGGAAGAAATGCCCTGCATGCTTTGCTTGCAAAAGTTAATTATTTACTTTTCAAAACTTGCAAGGAGACACTGTAACACATGCATCTCAGGATATTGTTGCTTTATAGTTCTCACAGAATAATCCTGCGTGGTAATTTGAATGTATGTGTGACTAAAATCCAAATGTCTTATTCCCACTTACTTTCTACAGTTAGTGCTTTCACCATATACATACGTGGTTGCACTTTCAAATAAATAAATCCTGCACAATCTCAACCATCCAGGTTTAATAATGTGAACTGAAATCATTCCACTGGTTTACTTACTTAAAAACTCAGTGAATTTGTAAACAACTGTTTCTATTAATGTTACATTTAGTTCTTGGAGGAATGTGGATTGGGAATACTTTGGGAGTTGCTGTTTAAATCTTCTTCACAAAAAGTAAACTTTAAAACAACACTGATTGTGTAAGATAAATAAAGACATATAAGCTGTAGAGACGTAGCACTTGCCCGGCCGGTCTGTGCGTCCAGATTAGTGTGAGTGCCTCCTGTCACACACAGATGGATCTGTCACTCCTGCAGGTCAAGATTCAGGGCTGCAACAACAAAACAGAAAGACTGCTGAAAGAAACACACCATAGTTTTCCTCTTAGATTTAGATACCACTGAGCTAAAGATATAACAGGAGACACTACTTCATTTCTGGTATCCAGGAAATAGAAGCCTTGGATAGAGGGAAACACACAGGGACGGGGAGTGGAAGCTCCTCCTCCAAGTTTATTTTAGTACTACAGCTTTTAGTCACAAGAGGTCAGCAAAGATGTTGGAATATAAATGAAGCTGTGCACTCTTTACTGGCTGTTATATTCACCCTCATTGAAGTCCACAGTCTGAGACAGAGATGGTACATTTATAGGGCTAAAAATGAGGTTTTACATCCTGTTTAAAAAGGGTTGGTTGTTTTCTTGTTTGTTTGTTTTTTTTAATAAGTGAATTTAACTGTTATTTTGGTGTTTTGTCAGCAGAAATATCAGAAAACTGGGACACAAACTTTTGTCTGGTATGCACAAGTGGTCTGTACACCTGAGGAAGCACTTGAGCATTACTACAGATAGAGAGTAATACTTAAAATGCATATTATAGATGATATAATTAAATTTCTTGGTGCTTGTTCAAGTCTTACTCAGTGCAAAGCAACAACTGGTGAAGAATATTTTTATTTTTATTATTTTAAATACAAGAACACAGATTAGCCAACTAAAGAGTGAAAAATTTTTAAGGCTTTTGAATATTTTGCAAATACAGTTGGGTTTACGGTGAGATCGTGACCAAAATTTGACAGTAAAAGTTTTCTCAGCTATCTTTACAAGTTTTTATGCCAGTAACAGTATTAGTTTTTGTACAAGCATGATTAATAAAGCCATATTGATGCAACAATAAATAAGTTAAAGATGTATCCAACTATAATGCTTTATAATTGATACTTGTCTTATTAAGAAAAGTGATTAAAGTTCAGTTTGCATGGTTTCTTCTGCTCTAGATCAGTGAACTCAGCTCTTTCTCTTCTCTCTCTCTTGCTCCATATATCAAAAGTGGGTGTGTGGTCCCATGTGTGTTGCTGCCCTCATTGGCTGATGGTGGAGCGGCACTGCTTTGTGTATTTTTGTCCATTGGAGCGAATCATACTGCGGTGTGCAAGTCTTGTGGTCCAGCTGAGTCAAGTGAGTGAGCAACAGATGGATAAAGGACCGGAAACCAGGAGATTCTTCAACCACAATAAAAGTCTGGGAATAGTTTGGTTGGTGGAAGCGAGGTATCAGCATTGATAATCAAAATATGAGGAGTTACAAAAACTCAAAGTTATATTTTCTTTCAATTTGTTTTCAAGAAGAGTTAGTTTTGTAAGTGAAATAATTCTGAGGAATTTTTTTTTTCAATTTTCAATTTTTAATTCAAATTTTTTAAAACAGTTTGTTCGCTTTGAAAAATCATTTTATCTCTACAATTTAAAAAAGAATGGCTTTTGTTTACAATAATTACTTCCGGGAAAACTATTTAAAGTGTTTGATTAAATCTGGACACGGCTGTTCTGATTCTATCACAAGGTCGTTGCTATGCGCATGCGCTGACTTAAGTAGCAGCTTTGGAGAGGTAGCATTTTTCGCCGGAACACTGGCAGGAAAATAATTTTCTACTTTTCGTAACCGTTGACGCATTCAAATTTATTTTATCAACGCATTTTCTCAACTACGAATGCAAGATATTTTTCAAGACAGAAATATGTTTTAAATTTAATCGAATTAAAGAATCTAGCGACATTTTTAACCAACTTAGCGGGCTAACTGAAACGCCCACATGGTTTTAGCGCCGTTTGACAGTTGTTTGATTTTACAATTTAAGAATGACTTCAACGTCACTATTGAGTAGGGCTTTGTACTTTTAAAATCACCATAAATAACTCGTGTTCGTACCAACTCTCTACACATTTTTGGACTTTAAATGAAAGGTACTGACCATTGACTGTATATGGTACTGACCTGGTGTTTTGCTATCTGCTAGTTCTCCAGTGACGCAACACGTTTCAACACCTATAACGGACGTTTAATGGACATTTACAGGTAAATTTACACCACACTGCAACTATATTAACACATGAGGATTGTTTTTTTTTTTCTCAAGTTGTTCTGTAATGACTGCATGGTTCCTGCATATCCTTTTAAAAAAATCTTAAATTCATGTATATAAAATTAAGACCTTAAAAAGCCTTAGATTTAGAAAAGTATTACTTGCTGGTCTTAAATAAAATTATTCAAACGTCTTAAATTTGCCAATGCATGATTTGCAAATGTTTTATTTATTTATTTATTTATTTTTTTGCTGGACTTTTCAAAATTATTTTTATCTGCATCCTAGCTAGGCAATCTGAATATTGACCACTGTTTGCACTTTTACTTACAAATTTTAACCGAAGAGCAACTTTATCTTCAATAAACAGTCAAAAAGTAAACTTAAATGAGTCTCATTAAGTGACACACACTATGATTTGCTTGCAATGCAGCAGGACCCCCAAAGCATCGACCATATTTATGTGTGTTTGGTCTTAAATTCCATTCAAAGTGGAATTAAAAAGGTCTTAAAAAGTTCTACAGTTGACTTGCCAAAACTTGCAGGTACCATGGATTGTGTGGAGTTTTACGGTCAACTATTCGTGGTACTCTCTAACTAAAGCTTTTATTTTGGTAGATGACACCGGAAGCGTCGCACTCACATGCATCTGTTTTGACGCAGTTCATCCTCTGCCCACAGACTCCAACAGGAGTGACACCGGAGAGCAGGATCTGGTTCGTTCGCCTCGCCGGTGCTGCTGCTGCTGCTGCAACACCTTAAACCAACAGAGGAGAACCGGCTGATCCACACTGACCCACGACTACAATCTGGTGGAATAACTCGCCCCTGACCTGCTGTTTCCTCCACTCTAAAGGCTTTAATAGTTGGAGAGCACAGCCTCCTCGCCAATGGCAAGTCCCGCTGCAGACATAGGAGCGTCTCATCAGCATCACCCTGTGACCGAGTCCGGCGCTGACTCCGCGTTTCAGGAGGCACAGAAATGGATAGAGGTGAGTGCAAAAAGCCATGTTTCTTACTCCTCACACTCTTTGCATGACTCTTGCACAGGTGTTTTGTTGTTGATGTGTAGCCTTAGTAACAGGTTTGCATCCTGAATCTGCAGAGACTTCCCCTTTAAGTGGTTGAGTTATTTTATTGCTTCGTCACCTGTTGAAAGGTGACAGCCTGATACCATTTGCTCTAAGGAAAAATAGTCCAAATAGAGGTCATGTGGTAGGTAGAAGTGTGCCTGTTGCTCAGTTAACACTTTCTCTGGATTGTTTGGTTTTTAATCATCTGTAAATTAACACTCCTGCTGTGCCTGGTTTCTGATTTTACCCTCAAATTGGCTATTAAATGTGATTTCTTGCATGAATGATACAATGTCTGATATGATATTGCCCATATCAAAACAACTCCCCCCTATATGTTGCAGAGTTCCCTCACTTGTTTTTGATGGGTGCCATTGTACAGTAGCTGTGGCTGCTGTGGGGCCTGCTGCGTGTTTGGCTGAAAACAATGAATGCATCATGTGGAATGGATTTTTGCCTCATTGCGAGCCTGCAGAACAATAATCACACAAACAAGGTTTTGTTCTGAGAGAATTTCAATCACGACACTCGCCTGCCCCCATTGCATTTGACTTTGTCATCCTGCAGTGGGCTGTGCTCCCCGTCAGCCTTTGTAACACCCATGTTTATCTGTTGGATGTTATAGGTGTGCAATCTCAGCTGTGCAGGTTTAATGTCATTATGATTATAATGTGCTTTACAAAGTGAGGGATTCAGTGAAGCAAAGGCGTAAGTCAGGATAACCAGGTCAGACGTCTTTACATTTAACTCACCTGTGACACTTTGAATGTACAGTTTATAAAACTGCTCCTATTATCTTGATTCAGTATTTCAGTAACACCTCCATCAGTTATCCCCTGGTTAAAAATGTATCTGTGTGCTGTCCAAAAGTAGAATAGAAATGAGTCAGTGTTTCATATAACTACGTTTTAAATTCTTGTTCTGTAGTTTCCACCCACAGTGATTTGGAAAACTATCAGCTTTTAGATCATATCTACCTGCTGAATCTCCAGGCAGTGACACAGTTTTGTGTCTCACATTAGTCTTGAGTGAAAAAGCAAATGCAGCTGGAAACTGCAGTTCCTCCAAGATCCACTTGTGGCTGCAAAAGCCAGTCAAGAAGGATGACTTACAGGCTTTTTCATGGTGGCTGTTAGCAAGGAGGCTAAAGACCTTTCTTGCCTCACCTCTTCACCGCATGCAAGGTTGACTCAGCATTTCCTATAATGCATCAAAGGCTGCATGATATGACCTAAAACCAATACCTCAATATTTTTTTGCTGTATCGGAATACACGATATATCTCAGTATTCTGATTTCTCCTCTGAATTACTATATAAATGTTAAAGTCAACCCTTTGATTCATAAAATGACATCAGTGTAATGATTAAAGCAGACCTTTAAGTTGTATTTCTGAAATTTGTATTTTTTGTTCCATTAAAATAATTCATTCAGATTTATTCATCTAGCTGAATATATTTTATGACTGTCGTAATAGTTTTTTAAATCACAACCATCAAGACCGATTACACTTTGAAATAATATGAACCTAAAACGAAGAACACTTAATCTGACTCTTATTTCCATAAATCAGCTACCTGGATATTGTTGGTTGTGCTGAAAGGACTTTGATGGTGACTTCTGTCTCTGAGCCTGGGGTCTGGCTGTAGTTTTAGGAATCTCCTCCTCCCTCTGTTTACTCTGCAGCTCAGAGTTTTCATTTTGGTGTGTGATTAGATGTTTGAATAATATTGTGGTGGCGCTGCAGAACCTTATTTGTTTTCTGGTAAGATTGCAGCTTGCAGTGTTTTGGTATCCAGCTGTAAAATAACCCCAAATGAAGCTACCGTGTCAACGAAACTGAAATTAAATTAGGCTACGTGTTGTAAATCCAAGGCTAAATCAAAGCTTCATACACTCTGTGGTTGCTTTCATGAAAGATAGTATGAATAGTATGCAAACCAGCAGCTTAAGTTGTAAGAAACCTGCATGCAGTGGAAGCTATGAATTCCTATAGATGACAAAATAACCATTATGTATTTGATAGTTTTATGTTCAAAGATCAGATCAGCAGCTTGTTTTAAAGGTTTTATTCATTTCTGAGCCTGCTCTGAGGTTTTATAGAAAAATACTAGTCCAAACTGCTCTGCTTGTCTGGTAGAAATATGAGATTCTGTTACTAGGCAACAATGTCAGTAACGAATAAGTTTGAAACAACCATTCATTTGTTTACTTCTTTTGCTATTTAGAGTCTGAGTGTTCTGTGTATTTTTACCAAACTGTGTTAAACCTGGTGAGCAACATGTTGGATCAGAGCAGAAAATGTCAGATCCTTTTTAAAAGTGTCAGACTTCAGCGCAGGCCTACTTAGCAGCTCCATCTCCTTGGAGGCTCATATCAAATCTTTAAAAAGCCACTACTGACCTAGAATCTCAGAGGCAGATCAGGGCTGAGGACTCAAAAGACTGAAGCTGAACAGATGAGAGAAAACTGATACCTCTCCCCAGCTATTGTTCCTCTGTCACCTTCTGCCCCGCAGGGACTGATTTCATTACCAACACACCTGGTGATAGGCCTTCTGGAGACAAACCTGGTCCCTGAAAGAATAGAGAAGCATAAAGCACCTATCTATCTGAATCCTAATGGCTTATTGTGTCTGCTTATATTTGGCTGCTGTGGTATATGATGTCAAGGCCTAAGGCTGGAGGGTAGAATAACAGGTTACTTGTATGCTTTGTGTTGTATGTCAGTGGCAAATTAAAGTAATCTGAGAAACATGGCAATAATCTATCAGTTAGGTAGAAACTGAGCTTTTACTTTCATCACACACTGTTGTGATTTTCTTTCTCATATTTAAGATATGTAAGAATATCTGAGTTGAAGGTAAGATATCTCAGATTCATCTGATTTTGTCGTCAGGGAGAGTTGTTAATTTTTCACTGTAAGCACTTCACATATTCAAGGACTGTGAGGACTTTCTAAGTGATCATTTCTCTATACATGCCTCACCATAATCCACAACTTGAAATGAGATTGTAAGCACCAAAATAGGTTATTTCTGAATGCTACTTCTCAGAGGATAGGATTGTATAGGATTACGGCAAATTGAAGTCTCGATGACAACACAACGCCAGCCGACGAAGTTTAACAAGTCTATCAATAAAATGAAGAGCCAGGTTACGTTTGCTCTGCTTGGTGAGGTTGGAGTTGGTCGATGAGCACTGGTAGGACATAAACAGGATTCACTGACACTTCACGCCAGATGTAGCTGGCTACTAAACTACGATACAACCTAACAAAGTTTGCTTGTTGTTACGTTTCAAACAGCAGCGCTATGTAATTGCTGATAAATACATCACCTTGTCGCTTTGTATTGAGTAAAGAAGAAAAGCAGGGTCAAAAAAAGATCCAATCTTCATTCATTTTTCCAAACAAATACACAAGACATGTCATCAAGACAGTTAGCATGAGACCCCCGGCTGAAGGAGTCCCTGCAATCCACTTCACACAGACTCTCCTCATAGTAACTTTAACTCAAGAGCACACTCTACTGATTCTTTGATAATGGAAGAAACTTTCAGTTGGATCAGACAGCCACAGGGTGTTGATACCATCAACCAAATGAAATCATCTGAAGTTTGTTTGTGGTTTTATAGATGGGCTTCCTTTGAGGTTCTCCTAGACTATTTGGCTCCTGGAAAATTTATGTGAAAGCATCGCTGCAAGGGAATGAATCAATTAGGAGCTGAACAACTTTTTGTTGAAGACTTTTTCAACAGGAAACAAATAAAGGACATGAAATGCAAAGAAAGCAGTGCCTTTGGATACATATTAAAAGTCTTACAGATTAAGTCACTGAAGTATTTCCTATTCTTAGCATTTTCTTGAACAGTCAGTCGTACTCAGTAAAAGCAGACAGTCCAAAAATGAGTTTAAGTCTTTAAAGACGGACGGTTTAAGCCCGCGCAGCCAGACAGGCTGACTCGCAAATCTAAGAACACAATACATGGTTTAAAATCTGCTTAAAACTGAGACATGTCAGCTGAGTCTGCACTGCAGTCATTTTTGACTCTTAGCACATGAACTTAGAGTTTACAAGAAGTTCAGACAGGTTTTGTGTTCTCAGCTGCAGTCATTACGGAGCAGAGCTGCATTTAAGGATGATCAAAAGCTTTCAAAGTAGCTGCCAATAATAAATAGAGCAACATTTTCAGCTCCAGAAGAGTGGAGAACAAAATCTACTCTAATTGTCTCTGGACAACAGTGGGGTGTTTATACTCTTCTTTGTTCCTGGACTTGGACAAATCTCTGTTACTAAATGTGGGATTTTTTTTTTTTTTTCTGAAGGTGCTGCTGGGCCCTAAACCAATGTTTATCAGAATTTAAGTGGCTGTGTAATATACCAAAAATATGCCTAGTGTTTCTTTTCCAGAGCCTGTTTTAACCTGTTTGGTATTTCTTCTTTATTAATTCTGTACTGTCTTAATATACACCCAACGCTGTTCTTTCCAAGTCATGTCATGTTCAGGGGGCTGTGGATAAGCAAAATTTATTGTGATGTGCCTGAAAGGGAAAGTGACATCATCTGCATGTCAAAGGCTGCTGTTATTCCACGGATAACTTTGGATCCAACAGTCGAATAATCAGATTGATGTACTGATATCTCAAATAGTGAGGTTTATAGCTTCATTGTTGTGAGAAGAACTCATGAAGCATAATCAAAAGCCAGGAAGCAAGCATACCAAATTCAACCTTTTTTGTATCATTTTGTTATTTTTCACAGAGTAGGAAAACAAAAACATACATAAATGAAATGCTTCATACCTTTACTGTGAGATCTGAATTTCTGACATCATCTCTGGTCTTTTACTTTTTGGCTGTCTTGATGAAAAATGTAGTGCAGCACCGTGTTTGTCCTCAGGCTGTTTTTAAAAGCCATTTGCACAGAAATATCTGCATTTTCTTTTCATTTCATGCATGGTGTCATTCCCAGTTTGGGGGCACTGTGATTCTGTCCAACAGAACAGACCGGTGGTGTAATATGTAGAAGAAGTGTGTTTAAGAAGGAAGCATCTGTCAGAGAGGGGTTAAGGGGGGACGGAGGATGTCCCCTTCATCACTCACCTTAATGCTCTGCTGAGCTGAAAATCCGTGGTCCACCACAACCTCCAACCCCCACCTCTCTCCCTCTCTCTCCCTCTGTGTGTGTGCAGCTTGAATGATGAGCTTAGAGTACACATTTAAGTGCATTATTCCAGGATGAGAATTAAGTGGAAACATGGACATGATTAATATCAGCTGCCCAAATTGTGCCCTTGTTCTCCTGCAGTCAGAGCTAAACTGATGAACTTATTTTCATTTAGACAGAGTGGATTTAATCATTGGAAAAGAAAATTGTGTTTGCAAGAGAAAGGGTTGCGATGCACTGCTGTGAACAAGCACAAGGAAGAGTACTGATACATGTATTGATGTTTTGAACACTGAGACGATCTCAACACCTTATTTGCTGAATGTTAAATAGACAAAAAACTCAACAATCCTTTCAAATAATAGAGAAGGTGCATGTGCATCATGGTTCTGCAATTTTAAGTTCCCTTTTCAGACAATCAAATCTTTCTAAACAACTACTTTTCTTGTCATTTTATCATGTTTCCAACACTTTTTCCAACCTCAATTTCCTCTTTACCTCCTTACCAAGGGGGCAACATCTGGTTTAGAACAATGAAGACAAGATTGAAAACCACAAACACACCAAGCCAAAAAGCAGACTTTTACAGCATAAAAAAAAAAAAGTTTCAAAAAACAGCTTGGGTTTGAAATGCTAACGTCACTCTCAACTAGGGCTGAACGATATGGACAAAATTTCATATCTCGATATTAATGCCAGATATCTAGATATCGATATGATACAATAAGACTCTGGGTTTTGTGAAAACTAGCCATTTTTCAGAAAATAAAAGCATGATTTATAACAGGATGTGGAAAGTGGGGTTAATTGATGAGAGCTCACTGTCAGTCATCAACATTAACAGAAAGTCATCAATAATCATGTGACTGTCTGAGCTTTACATGCAGGGTGAGCTGGGAAAAATCTACATTATTGATGTCTCGATATTGGGATATTCATATCTTGAATTATCATATCTCGATATAGATACGATAACGATATATCTTTCAGCCCTACACTCAACAAATGAATGGGGCATTAGAGCCGTTTGTGGTGTTTTGTTTGGGTGTGTTTCTGTCTTGGTGCCACGGCAGGTGGCATTAGTTCTTGTGTGTTATCAGTGGAAGGTGTTTCGTGAGCTTCGTTTGACATTTATGTTGCTGTGATTGAATCATCCAAAGGCAACTCAAACTAATCCTCTTCCCTCCCAAGTTGTGGCTCATACACAACCAGTTTTTCAGAAATCAATTTTTCTTTCTCTGTCAGCACATAAACTATCAGCACACACCCTCAGTCGCTTACACAAATGAGAAATCCCTGAAAGTAAGATGCTAATCACTAATCCTGTGGTTATGATCTTCTTAATCTCTGCAGGGGCCTTCTGTCCTCTCCTGGTGGAGCGGAGAAAAGAGCTGGCGTGTTGACACCGTGGTATTAGCAAAATAGCAAAAACAAGGGATTAGCATTTCAGGGAAGCAGGTTTTTTTCTAAAAAAAGAATACAATTTGTTTTCTTCACAACTTCTGGGATGCTCTTTGGGACTTCTTGTGTCAGATTAGAAGCTCCCAGCTGTGTTTCCATATCCATGCAGATTTGGACAGTTTACAAAGAGGATGAAATGATGTAGAAGGAGCTGTCAAAGTATTGTAGTGATCAGCAAAAGCCTTCCAGTCTGGGTCCAGATTGGTTTTTCTGAACACTCGCACGTTTAGGGTGAGAGGTGATCATGTGGTGGATTACGAAAGTAGATGAGAGATTAGCCCCCTCCTCCTTCACTATGTGTGCATGTTTGTACGTTTGTGTTTACACAGAGGCTTAATGCATCCACTCAAGATGTTTAGCCCCTTGAAGCTACATTTCTTTGTTTGTTTTTAAATATAAAATCAGTGAAACTCTTATAATAGAGAGCAGAGCTGCTTTGTTTTCTCATCTTGAAGGAAACATCACTGATCATAAGCCCCTCTGGTGTTCATGTGTTTCCTGCCTGCAGCTGATTTGTGTAATGCTCTTCATCCCAAGGAGCTTTCATGTAGAGTAGTGGATTCTTTGGCTGCTGTTCATTTCCAATACAGAAAAAAAACTGACATGTGAAAGCTGGATATCGCAGCTGACATTCAAAATGTCTAGCAGCAAATGAGGAGTCACACAAAGGAAAGTAAGAAAGGTTTAAGATTAAGGTAATTTTTGTGAAGTAAACAGCCGTAAGATCAGCTCCAGATACCCTTCGTGTGGTAAACTGATGACCTGATCAGGTTTATTCTGCCTCTTTGCAGATGCACTCGAGGATAAAGGAACAGCTGGGTCGAATTGTAAAAGAGCAGAGACTTTTATCTGCTTGGTCAGAAGGACGCTCCTCTGACTTTCTGTCTTTGTTTACATCCTCTGTGCGTCTGTCGGTGACAAGGTGAACATATTCACCCTGTTCACCTGTCAGCTCTGTGTGTTCATGCGATGGAAGAGAAACAGAGCTGTCAAGGAGGAGGAGAGAGCAAGACAGCCTGGCACTCCAACCGCAGTGTGAAACACACACACACACACACACACATACACTCACACACGCGCAGCACCAGTGTGAGGTGGAGCTGACTTTGTGCCAGGGCTGCAAAGCCACTCTGCAGGAAAGCTGTTAACGACTGTTGTTCCTCGCCACTTTAGCCAGGGCACTTAATACTCCCTCTGAAAAGAAACATAACAGACAGATGGTGACAGCACGTTACTGTAATGACTTTGTAGCAACTTGTTTTATTAAAATTAAAACAGAGCAGTCGAACCTTCAGTACAACTTGTGAAACGATTGTAGGATCAACTTAGCTACATCAGTCTTAATGCTTTTATTTGTTACTGTCGCCACTTTACTACATCTATGAAACAAAATCTGGGCGTTGCCAAGCATAAGCTCAGACTTTGTGGACTTGAAACTACTCCTACACCAGCGATTAAATTCTAAAAGGGATAATAAAAGCAAATGAGCTGTACAAACTATATTTTTGTTGGTTTTTGTGTGAACAGCAGCTGGGTCATTTAAGAGATCTACGTCATTCTCACAAAAACAAAGACAGAACACGCTCAAAGCAGAATTTATTGTGAGAACTTTTCTGCCGCTTCCTTGCTAAAGCCACAGAATGTCCAAAAACCATGAGTTTCTTCAATTAATTACATTTCTTTGAGTTGAATGTAAAACTTTTTTAAGTTTTATATCTATGACTTTCTTTTCTTTCTCACAAAAGAACAGCCACAAGCCAAATATGACATTGAAAGGGACTTCCCAGGCTCTGTAGAAAAGATAAAGTTGACGTTTTAACGACATTGGCTTTAGGATGAAAACCGTTGTACTTGAGCGGCTAAATCTACTGACTGCCTTTCAAAAAAATGTGCATCTGTTGCACTACTTCTGCAACCAGTGAAGAAACATTCAGATCAGCTCACCTCTACTTCAGCCTCCCTCAGATTTTTCACAGTGTATTTGGGTGAAACATTTTTGTGTGAACAGTGCCTAAAGCAAACAGGTTGACTAGTTTGGCTAAAAATTTCACCTTTGCCTTTCATTAGATAGTGGAAAAAAATAAAACCATCAGTATTTGTCCAGTCTGCCCAATAGTTGACCCCCCTAATCATTCCCTCAACCTACTCAATGATTAGAGTGGCTCGGTCACCAGTCTGCCCACTAATCTTTGACTATAACTACAGGCCGGTCGTCCTCTCTCATGTAATCTGACATCACTCTATTGATTGCCCTTATTAACACAAATGTGGGTCACATTGCATGCCTCCCATTTTAACTCTGATTTACCAACTCATTAGCATTTTCAATACAAGGTTGCAGGTTAGCACATGATACTCTTTTGCAATCCCTCTGATAACATTCAAAACCACTCTGCTTCTCTTATCTGGCATCTGTTTTTGGCTTTTTAGTCGCACACATCAATGCGATTGTTATTGGCGGATCTCCAGGATCTGTGTGAAACTTTGAAAAGATCAAGCAAGCAATCTCTAGTGCATAACTTGAGGTGTTACTGGCACTTGCTTTATTTAGCGCTCTTCTTAGCGGGCATATGGGACTCTCTGATGGATGGTTCAGAGACTGACGTTCATCCTCCGTCCAGGGGACGTTTCTAATTGGGTCATGCAGGCTGAGCTGGTTTCCTAGTTTTCTGAGTTGGGACACTGGGGAGCTGGACTCTTTCTGACTGTCGAGGGAGCGAGTGCAGCGCGTACGTGAACGCAGGCTGAGAGACAGTCTTAGAGCAACAGTGCAACACTGCAGGAAGGAGACAATTCACCTCTTGTTCTGCCTGGTTCTCTGGTTTCTTTGACCTACTGTTTGTGATCGGTGGGGTGAAATAAAACCAACACTTGTCCCATAATTCAATCTTTTAAAAAATACAAAGATGAGGAGCATTTTTTGAAAGCATACTGTGTATCAGCTTTATAGAAGTGTGATTTTTCTCTTGCATGTGAAAGTTCTTGTGTTTATGTTTTTCAGAGCTCATGGTCTCTAAACGAAGGCACTGTGAAGAGGAAGCAGTTTTCCTTTTTCTAATTTCTTTTTTAAATTAAATTTCTTCCTTTATTGCCCAGCTCTACCAAACATCACATGGTGCTTTAAAATCTGCTTGAATTAACTAGTTTTAGCTTGACCTTAGTTGGCAGGCCAATGTAGTGATGCTTCTTAGCTTTTTGTTGGATCATTTTGAAATATAAAGTGACCTCAGCATGGGTCAGAAATCATATCTACCTCAGCTTGCACACATCATAATATTAAAACAAAATATCAGTTGTATTTTTAGTGACAAATGAAAGAGTTAAAGGCATGCTGTGGTGAAATAACAGTGAGATTTCCCTTCACACTGCACAGAAGCAGATGACTCAGGTCAGTCATGAATGGAGGCTTTTAGAGCTGTGCAGGATGGCTTTCATTGTCCATCACACACAGTCTCATGCACATGATTCTGTGCCCACTTAGCCCAGCATTCCTGAGCGCCCCGATCCGCAACCCTTTCAAAACCACACACACACACACATGCACACACGCACGCACACACACGCTTTCTCTCACACACACTCACAAAGCTCCCCAGCTGGTCGCCCCCACCAACAATGCATGCTGTCACCACACTCTGGAAAGTGACACAATTGTATCTCAGCTGACTGGCATTTGTCTGGACAGGACTGCATGATGCAGCACTGCTGTCACTACAGTCGTGTTTTTCTCTCAGACCAGAGGAGAATTTCTGAACAGTCAGTGATACATCTGTGCTGTGAGGCTATTGTCTTCCCGATACATTTCCATAAATGCTTCAAATTCTTTACAGAAAATATTGATGTGTGTTATTCAATATGTTTTAAAATCCTTCTACTTTGATAATTTATCTCCACTGAATGAAAGCTTAAGCAGGTGTTACTCAGTAAACTTGTCTGTTGAGTTTTTCTCACTATGCCTGCTGGATATTCTTGCTATATAAATGTCTATAATGGAGACCCCTCTTTTTTCCCCCTTTTATTGTGCTTCATGAAACATGAAACAGCTTGTTAACTTTATAGCAACTACTGTGCCAGCTGTAGGCGCTACTGAAATTGAACATGATGAGGCAAAGCAGCAACAAAGCAGATTTTTCCACAAGACGGTGTTGTGTTGAAATAAAACAGTGCAAGGAACAAAAAGAAGAACAGGAAAGTAATAAAACCACTTTGAGTGAACCTTTTTTATAGCTCCACCTGCTGTCCAAAGAACCCATTAAGAGAAAGGGTTTGCCTAGGAGATAAAAAGTACTAGATTGTGCAAAACACACCCTTTTAAAATTTAAATAACTTCATAAAAACTAGAGATTCCCAAGATTATTTATGGAGGGGAAGTATACCCATGTAGAGATGATTAAACTTTCCCTTTTTACGGTTGCTTCTTAAAGCTTGCATGGCTCAGGAAAAATATGGTGTGGTCTAAATCTTGTTAATCTGCATTAATTAAGCTGCAAAATTGAGCTGCACCTGCTAAAAATGGAGAAGCACCACATTTTCTGGACTATGAGTCGATCTTTTTTTCACACTTTGGCTGATCCTGTGACTTACAGTCAGGTGTGACATATTTCAAATGAATCAGGTGTTTTGGTATTGTGTACTTTATGGCAAAAGTTCGCCAAATTCAAACATGAGGAGTATTGATGAGGAAATGTGTGGCTCTACGCGGTGATAGGCACTCTGCATTTACTGACAATTTTGGCCACCACCCGACTGTAGCGTCCTTTGGGAAGTCACTCTGTCCTGAAATTCCCTTTACAGCATTTTAATGTGTGTAATGATAATTAGAATAGACCCTTGTGGGCAGATGGAGATCATACATAGCGTCCTCTGCTGTCGGTGTAGGACTGTGTGTGAGAGAGAAAAGAAGAATGCTGACATGACATAACGCAGGCACGATATAAGAGGAGTCTGTTAACCGTTTTGTCGAAGAAGTGAGCCAAACAAAATACAATGCATGCAGACACAAGTAGACTTAAAAAAATACATCTGGTAGATTCTATCCCCATCAGTGCAGGGTGCTTATGCCAATATTTGAGAGACAGAGAGAGAGATAGAGCATGTCAGGATTGGAATTATTATATTAGCTCAGAGCACTGTCATGGCTTAAGTTTAAAAATGTTAAAATATAGCCGGAGTCCATCAGCTTTGGCAGTGTCTGATGGTTAGTAGCAGGACTGGCATCGTGTTTTCAGCCCGTTTCAGTTGCTGATTGTTTGTAGCTCACTTCTGAAAGTCTGGCACTGCTGCCGGGGTGAAGGGTTCAGATTTCCATTGGGCACAACCATGCTGAAAATACAAGCACTCACTGTGGTGAAGGGGATAAAAGCATCCGCTAAAATGGCACATGTTTGACTTGTACAGTAGGAGCCCTGTTCTCTGGAGCTGCTGCAGCTCAGCCTCTGTGTCCACAGCAGCATGCAGAGGTCTTCTCAGGATCCCTCAGACCTGGACCACTGACAACTCCGCAGATCAGGGAGGCTATTTGTATGCAGTTCAGTGGTGATAGGGCTTTTAACAAGTCTCAGTGAAGCACAAACCAAGTTTATAAAGAGCCCCTTGGCAACTGTTCTGCAGTTAACTGAATGGATTGGTATGATATTGACCAAGTAAGTACAGTCTGTGACACAAAAACTTCATGGACAGGCCCTGTTTTGAATAAGAAATGACCACAGCCTGCTTGTAATCGAGATACAAATCCCTGCAGAGCTGCTACGTGTTGACATCAAACTTGGAGAGAAAGAAGCACAAGCCAACCTGATCACCGTTTATGTAAACACTGGCACCTGCTTTGACAAGAGGAGGGGGAGGTTCACTTTGATAAATGTGGCTTTGCTTTGCAGTGGAAAAGAGGAACAGGTAGAAGACTAATCTACATTTCTCTGTCACAAATCACTCTGTCACACACCTTTATCATCATGGCTGAAATATACACCAGTGATGATGATATAATAAATCTCTCATATTGAAGCCGTGTGCAGTTACATGCCTGACCTGTGTCTGGTTCACACCAGCAGTTCACTGGTTTCAAGTCTCTTTGACTTAAGAGTGTCAACTAAATACCAACAATGGCATGGCTTAGTTTATAGTACTGGCCTTTTGAGTGCTGTTATCCCCATCAGCTTGCTAGTAGGGGATAAACTCTAATCCTGACTAATCTAGCCAGCTGCACCTCCCTCTTTTAGGGGGGCAAGGCTGACAGCTCCTTTGGGTCGCCAGAGTCCATTTATGACTCTTATTGTTAGACAGATACAAGGTGCTTAGGGGAGTGATGTTGTGACTTTGTGGTTATTTAGCAAACAGGAGCATAGAGGTGAAGATTGAGAACTGGTTCCTGTTAAGAATCGATAGGAATAGGAGTAGGAAATAGTTCAGTCCATCAGCTTCATTGGCCTTATTCTTAACAATTTGCTTACTGATTCTTCACATGATGCTGGCGCGGCCAAATCTTACATCCACAATTCTGACCATCCCAGCTTAGCAGATAAATTACAGTTTCCCAAGAAAACATTATTTCAACTTCCTGCACAAAAACATATTACAATAATTTCTTGTGAATATATTTATATCTGTCTAAAAAAAGTCAAAATACTTACAGGCAAATGTTTTCCAAACAGGAAGTGCAGGCTCATGGCTAACTTCAGCATAACTACGGCAAGTTCAAGGTTCCAAACAACTCAAAGCATTGCTGGGCGGCCTACTTAGGTCAATAACATTCAGTAAAACAATACATTGATATCACCTGATACGCAATTTTACTTATTTTAATTTATTTATGTCAAGTGATATCTAAATCCAGCTTAGAGCTTAAGGTTCATGACTCTTACAAAGACTCTCCAGGAATGTACTAACTTTGAGTTTGAAGTGAACACAGATTAAACACTGAGAGGTGCCCGCTAGAGCTACAAAAATCATAGTTTTTTTTACAGTAGTTCAGGTTACAGAATGATGGTAACCAGAGTTGTTCAAAAGCTTTTGGTTTTAACAAACCATCACGTTCACATTGTGCACTCACTAAGCAAGAATCTGTTCATGTGTTTAGGGATATAATCACTTATTCAAACAGCTGCTGAGTAACTTATGTAATGTGAGGGAGGCGTAATCTTCATTCACTGAACTCCCCTGGAGTATGGTCATAACTGTTGTGAAACTAGTCAGACTTCTCAAACTAACTCAAAAAGATAATATCTCAAAGTGTGAGCCCAATCAGTCTTCAATTCATCTCCTTTTCCTCTTCTGAGTTCGTGGGTGTGCAGAAAGTAATTGCTACCATGCAAAAGAATGTGAGCTTTGTATTAACAAGACCCTACAGAGGAAATTGGGGCTTAATCTAATAACTTAAATTCCTCTTAAGATCTTCTTAAAAAAGTACTTAATATGATCGCATTTGTACATTTTTAGGGGTTAGCTCGATCACACACCGTTGAGCTTGTTGGTCCTGCTTTTTCCACATTTGTCACATGGATCATTGCGGTTTATAACCCTGGACTTCTTATGACCCCAGGTGCTCCATACTTTTACACAATCAGCTGCATAAAACTTTGGGTTCGGTCCTTTTCATCGTGTTCCTTAAGACAAAGCCTGGATCTTGCAGATATCTCCCAGATATATTTATATATTTTTGTGTGTCTCACCTTTTTCTCTCAATGAAAATATCCTTATAGGCAGTATCAAGAGTGAAGTTGATCAACTAAGCTTGTATTCACCACACACTTATTAAACAAGGCTTCAGCCAAAGTTTCACCCATAAAAAAATCATACGAGTTATCGTATCAACAGTTTTGAAGAACAAATAATTCTGTTTGTGAAGGGTTAACCCTGACCCCTAGTGTAAGCTTTGTACGCCCAGCTCCATTACTTCCTGGATCATAAGTCTGACTTACAGCTGGCCACTAATTACATAACACATTTTATGGCATGAGCACAAATATGGGATGTGTTGCCATTCAGAACCACAGTTGGATGTTTAAATATTTGGTTATTAAGGGATGGTCTTGCGTCACACATCAACAGTGTTTGCCGTATAGATAGAAAATATTAACCCTCATTGTTTGGTTGATGCTTTGCTGGTCCTGGGATTCTTTCCTAAAACCCCTTCACCCCCGTGGAGAGGTACAATGACAGGATTCCTGTGCATTTGGAGTAAGGAAAGCTGGCTCCAGTGCTTCCTTTCTCTAATGGATGGTCGCCTTTAACTTGGACTGACAGGCACCCGTGTTTCCAGGGGTGACAGAGGAGTGAAGTCGTGAGAAAATATAGGGGGAAGGGATTGTGTCACCTTCAGCTGTCCACTATATGGAGTAATGGGACTCTGCCCAAGTTGAAATCTATCAAGGTTTTATCTAAAGTTACCAATTATCTTATCCTTTGAAAAGAAGTTTCTGGTATAAATAACACATGGTGATCGTTACTTTACTTGTTTTTGTGACCTCTATGAAAACAATGTAAGGGTAACAATCAATCTTGGTTGACTCCACAATTTACATAAAAGTGTCTCAAATCTAATTACTGGTTTTTTGAAATTCAGTTTGATGAATCTGACTGGTGTCTATTGCAGACTTAGAGAACATTTTGTTGGCTCAAGCAGTTGTTGAAGTCTGGAGAATGTCATTTTAGGTTAAATTTGAAGGAGAAATAACGCATCTAAACCACTTTTATGTTTTTTCTTGTCTGACATCTCTTTTATCCTTCATATTTCTGAAGACAGGCTGCTTTAGTGGAAGTGTAATGGTAAAAAAATTAAGTTCCCGCTTAGGTATTCATTACAACGCAGCTTCACCACTGGCCTAGATGTGTCTGAAAAGTCCAACTTCTGTGGAAGCTTAAGCTGTTGTAAACACACCGATCACTCTGCAGCATGCTCCCGTGTTGACTCAGTTTGTCACTGAATCGTCTGATTAGTGGAGTCGTTCTGAGGACAGAGAGAGGGCAGCGTGTCTGAACGTGTAACCCAAGAAGAGCTGAATCTTATCATGTTGAAAGTAAAGAGGAGTTTTTTTGTTTGTGTTGGCTGATGAACAGTCCTCCCTCTCTAAAAATGACAACATGAAGATGAATCTACTTCTTATCATCTGTCTTGTATTTACTCAGATTCAAGGTCTGTTGCCTGGTTACGGCACAGAGCAGGGTGCACTTTATCGGCACTGAGCCAAATCTTTATATCGCTCAGTCTTGTAGAAAGCAACACTTGAGTTACACTTGACCAAACTCAGTGAAAAATTAACAAGTGTAACCTCTCAGCTTGAAGCTTGATCTTTGTTTCTGAGGGATTAATCTTATCTGGGGACGTGGAGATTTAAAATAATTGCAGGAGTTGTCGGTGATACTAATCTGGTACCTGCCGTAATTGGGTGATGACAGAAGTCTCGTGATAATACTCATGATTATACCAATCCCTTCAAACTTTCAGGAACACAAGCTGTGTTTTGACCTTGGAAGGGTTTCTGTCCCCTGTGTAACAGAGAGAAAATGGGGAATATTCAGCTGCATTTGAGTACACTTTGTTTTAACCCAAGAAACTATTTTGCATCCAGATTTTGTATGAATCAAAAAGAAAAGTCCATATGGATGTGTTGAATTACTTCCAGATGAACCACTTTCCTTAAGTTCTTTTTAAAAACTGGCCACTCTAACACCAGACGTAAAGATGCCTGTCCCTGCAGGTCAAACTGGGGCGTCTATCTGTCTGCCGTCTGTGTGTCTCACTGTCTTTCCCAGTGTAGCTGGGGGCTGCATGTTGCTCCTGGCCTCATGGAGACTTTGACAGGCAGGATATTGGAGACTAGTGGAGGCCCCTGGAAAAGCCCCGCTGCTTAGGAAGCTTAGCTCGGGGAGCTGGTGTCGACACGGAGGCCCTTTGTTTCTGATCTCGCAGAGATGTGGGGGGTTGTCATTAAAATTCTGGTAAATATGGTGCGAATGATGAGGTAACTCTGCAATGCTCTGCATGTGTTTGGTAAAGTGTGAAATTGGTTTTGATAAACAGAGATGTACCAACTGGCCTCGGGTGTTTGCAGGTCTACCTTGAAACTGCAAGGTCACGACTTTGACTGCACCAAAGTTTTCATGTGGAAAATCAACTATTTACCTGCTCCTTTTCCATGTGTCATTGTTCAACCATATTTAATGTAGAAAAGAAGATTTGTATGAGGGGAGAAAGATGAAAGAGATCAATGAATTGTGGTTGTGTTGGCAGTAGGGCTGAACGATATGGACAACATTTCATATCTTGCCAGATATCTTGATATCAATACAGTACAATATGACTCATAAATAAGAGCATTGTAGTATAAAGGCTGGGTTTTGCTTTCCGCAGGAAAAAGTTGGCGAGATCCACATGAGAGAACGTGTGAGGCTTTTATACTTTTTATCTGTTTTCTTCCATTCCCAAACTGCAGGGGGCAGTGTATCGCTAAAACACATCTACCAGAGCATTTAACTGGAGTAGAAGAAGTGTGCCTTTGTTTACACGATTTTCAACATTATTTTTCCTCCTCCTTTTCCTCTAATCTGGAAAAGTTCGAACATAAGGAATAGTCTTCACAGTTAACAAGCTGAGCTCTGTGTGATGAATCAAATAAATAGCTGTATTTTTGCACTTTTGACATTCGAAACTACAGGCCAGCCGCCATGTTGTCCGCATGTCTCCGCGCAACTGTTAGAAATTTTCAGAGGTGCGCAACGCGGGTCCGCTTGTGGGGGCGTGGATGTGAAAATTGCATCATTCGTCCGCGTTGGGTGGAGCAGAGCATAAACCAGACTAAACAGGATATTAATTTCTTGAATTTTCATATCTAAATACTGATACGATAACAATATATATCTTTCAACCCTAGTTGGCAATGATGCTGAAGCTACACTGCTCCGTTGTGGTGAAGAGAGCGCTAAGCCAGCCCTCACTGATGGTCACGAGCCACCCCAATAGACAAGATCATGAATACAGGCAGCTGAAATTAACTTCCTCTGCTGTTTGTCTGAGCTCAGCCTTAGAGTCAGGGTTTGGTGATTGAAGGGACGGGCATCTGGTGAGGATAGCTCCCAGTGGCTTACCTGTGAAGGTGTTTCAGATATGTCCATCTGTGAAGAAAACCCCAATCTCAGACCCAGGATACATTGGAGGGATTATATCTCTTAACTGGCCTGGGAATGTCCCCTAGAAGAGTTGGTGGAAGTGGCCCAGGATGGGGGTCATTAGTCTTCGCTGATGCGTTGCTGCCCCCGAGCTTCAGACCCAGATAAGCTGTAGAAAATGGATGGATGGAAGAATATTTCTAGATGTTTTCAGAAGGATTTGCTGATCTAAATCCTGATTTTACTGTTCAAGACTGATGACAAAAGTGAAGCTGTAGCTTTTGTTCTGCTAAGTAGAGGTTAAGGTACCCTGTGGTTTGAACTCGATGGGTGGGTTGGAAGTATCATTACCCCTTTGAGATATCAGTGACAACACAATAAAAGCCCTGTTTCCCAACCCAACCACATCATCAACAGGCACATTGTTTGACAATTTGCCTTCGACTCATTCATCAGAGAAGCCGATCTGTGACACACATGTACCCAAGCACCAGGAATAAAAACAGATGATTTCTTACACTTATCACTCTGACAGGCCAATTTCATCCTCAGTAATTGATGTTAATGCAGCAGTGAGAGGGTCACACTTTCATTATGTTGAGAAGCAAGACACACAAGTTGAATTTCCAAACATAACTCTCACACATCTGTTATGAATGTAGCTAAAATGATGCTTTGAATGAAGAAGATTATGATTTTGATGATGCCCAAAGGACAACATCTTATAACATCGCTCATCAAAAAGGAAGCTCAAGAATTTAACTTGGCTGAATAAGCTTCGGTGTCTTTTGTGGTAGATAATGTGACATTTTTCTTCTGTAGCAACATTCACAGTGATCTGCAACACTTCACAGTCAGAAAATCTGCTCAAGTGCAGCTGGATCCATGTAATTTTCTATCAAAATGGAAGCTTTATGCTGAATTCTTCAAGTATTAGCTGGTATTAATGATGAGGCTGGATTCATTGGACAGGTTGTTTCTTCAGAGTCACATGAAACACCTCCAACCTCCCTATTGTCTACATACGCTCTCGCTTGTGGGTTTATTTAATGCTAAATGACTTGGCCAGCAATTCCCAAGAGTCAGCATCACCTTGCAGATAAAACAGGACAAAGTAATCAACTTCACCCTGCCCCGCACCCTGCATCCTCTTCCACATATGACCCCATTGTCATTTTATCATGCATTCCCTCCCATCCTTTTACATCCAACAAAAGCCGAGCCATCCTTACACCAAATACTCCGTCTTTGTGGGCTAAAAGCCCAGCAAAACCTGGAAGGGAATGGGCTCAAAGAACGATAAGGAATGAGGATGGAAGTGAGTAGCAGTATTGGGGGCCAGGAGTGGGGTTAATCCACAACCCAAACATTGTTCCATCATCTAATCAGGGTGGAAATGGGACGGACCGGCTGGAATACTAACATTTAGCTTAGGGCTAGGCTGTTTTAGATGCAGGAAATTTGGCTTGTTTAATCAGAAGGGCTTATCAAGAGCTGAGGGGAACGGGAGGCATGGAGAAGGAGATTGGGCGTTGGAATTCAGACTGTTTAAGCTTTTAGGAACACAACTTTGAAAGTGGGCAGTTTTGCCCCTCAATACCAGGTTTTAGGGTTTGAATGCAAAGTACACTATATGTTTTTCTAGTCATCACCCCCCAGGTTTGTTTTATTTCTTTAAATGTTTTAACAACATTTCATTTTCAATTTGTGATTGTGATTTCTGATGTGGTGCTTCTTGTAGACTGGTGTGCTCTTATTCAGAAAGTAAAGGCCTTTATTACTGTTTGAGTGGCTGCAGAGTAGCAGTGCATGTGAGCTTCACGCTCCTGGAGTCTGGATGGTGAACTGGGTCAGAGTTCTTAATCACTGCAGAAGAGTGGCAGTGTTTCTCTTAAGAGGTTTGGATCCTTTCAGTGGTTGTTTCTATTGCACCTAGAATTGCACAAAACCTAGATATTGCAATAAAAATGGTAATGGAAACAAAAAATTTGAAAACAATAACGTCTTGAATTTTGATTAAAAAAAAGTTTCTTCACTCCCATAAGGTGATTTTTCAGAATTTTCAAAATTGAAGTTTTTTCCACAAAGGTGCAATGGAAACACCTTTTCTGCCAAAACACGTCACTGAACATGGCAAACTCCATTGGCGCAGGTTGCCAGCTTGTACAGGGCCACTCACTTTCTTGTCAGAACTGGCTCCCGAAGGGATAATAAGTCTGGTGCAACTAGAACCTTGATCAAATTGCACATTATGTTGAATGTAGGCTGGGTCATCCTGAAGTTCTGCTCCTCTGTGAACTCAGAATCAATTTCAGAAATACGGAGGAAATTCTTTGTTACTATAGCTCTTAATATGATACATCAGTAGGAGAATAAATGGGGTGGAGGTAATAAAATGAGTAATAGTGTAGACAATAAGTACAATAAGTAGTAAATGTTTAAGCAGATCTACAAACAGATTGCTCAGGCTACAGGTAGATTAATATGGAAGATGAATAGATAAATATGTCCAGGTAAGAATTAAAATAGATTTGTCGAGGTTAACAGTCCACTCCTCTACCACAATGCTCTCCAAAAAGGCTCGAGTACGTGGTTGCGACTACACATACAGACTCTGGGTTTTTATATTTTAACACCCTCTGCCTTTCTCTGTTGACATCAGCAACAACAGAAACGCCCATTAAGATGACAGTTCAGCTCTTAAAATGTTTGTGATATCCATTCAGTCTTCCGTCCTCCACAATCCTCAAATTGAATCTTGTGGGACAAAATTTTTTCTCAAGTTGCGTGCAATTTTGGTTGTAATGGAAATACCGGCAATGCCCTGTTGTATTTTATCAAAACTTCAGAAATGCCACTTTTGTTTTTCGTGAAAAGTGTAATGGAAAGTAAAGTAAATAGTAAAATACATTTTGTACTCACAGGACTCTTGGAAGCTGACATGTGTCAGCAAATTAGAAGCTTGTTTGTACATTCTCTACATTCCTTTCCTCTTCTGTCTTTACTTCTTTGTACCTTGTTTGTTTCTCGGATTTCTATTTTGACCTGTTGAACTTGTCTCTTTAAAAGCTTCTTAATACCCATGTGTCTCATGGCTCCTGTCTCCTTTAAGTGGTGTTTGATTAACTGCTTTGTTGAGGTGAGATGCAAAAGTTGAACCGACTCAGAGACTTTTTCTACACTCCAGGTTCCCCACATGTCTTCAGGAATTACAGTCACACAGTGTTTGGTTAAGTATGACAGCCTCTGCATGTGTGTACATTACTGTGTGCATGGTCTGCACATTTTCTCCTAATCATGAGCAGATGATGGGCTGTTTGGCTTTCAGGTATGCTTGTCTGCAGGATGAAGTGGTTGGTGTTAAACTGGAAATAGACCTCTGTGTTATCTTGATCAGGATTATGATATAATATGCTTCTCAAATACAGAACATATATTATACCAGGGATTAAGACTGAAAATAGGACAGACTCAGCGAGCCATACTATCAAGCCTGTGCAGTGTTTTCCTGAAGTTTCAGGGTCAATCTTTGTTTGCTAAAAATAAGGTCGCATTATTTTCCTCACGTCCCGTAAGTTAAGACAGAAGCTTGACAAAGTCTCTTTGGAAAACAGGCACATGCTAGGAGACGATAAGTATTCATTATGCATACTTAAGGCCTCTTTTGAAGCCACATCTGCATGAATTCTTGTTTTCAAAACCAGACACTCACTGATTGTCTCATTTAGACTCGTTTCAGCAGCACAACAGGAGACACACTCAGTGGTAGACCAGGATTTTAGAAGCACAAAGAAAATATTGTCTTCCCTCATGTTGAAGGAATTCAATAATTTAACATTACAGGTGAAAAAAGCCATCAAAATCTGAGTTTGCGGTTTAACAAGGAGACTTATTAAGATGTAACATAGGGTTGATAAGCTGGTGCTGATTTGGAAGGCCAGGGTTTGTTAATAATCTGAGTCCTGCATGCTAATTAATAGCATATTGTGCATGAGGTCTGCAGCACTGTGTAATTTTCAAAGCAACATGGGACAGAACGACAGAATCCTCATTTACCGTTAATGTTCTGTTCTGGTATTTTCTCTCTGTGGCTGCTTTTGTGCGATGACATATCACTGCCAAGTAATTTCAGCCACATATGGACGGAGCTTCCAGGTGGTCTCTAGATTTACAGTGTGAATACAAGCAGCAGACAGACATTCATTCACAGCTCATCATTTGAGCGTGTCAGACAGTGGGCCAGTCTCCAGAGATGAAGGTGTGACATTGAAAACAGCTCCGCTTTGGGGAGATGTGTTTCTGCTGCCTGGTTTGGCTGAGAGATGAGTAGTCCCGAGGGTGCCGTTATTTCCAACCTTACTTCTGATAATATCTGTAAAAACATTGATTTAAGATTAAAAAATTATAAATATCTTGTGATGGTTTTTGAAATCACTTATTGGAAGAAAAAAGCAGTGCAAAGGTAAAAAATGCTTATGTTTAATTTGAAAAAAAAAGTTTGGACAGGAAAACGACATACTGAAAATGTGGTTGGTAGGGCAATCCAGAGCCGTTGAGACCCTCAGAAGTAAAGATAGTAAGAGGTTCACCTGAGTTTCTAAACGATGCACCTTTTCTTAAAACTCCATAACATTTGGGGTTTATCATCTACAGTTAAGCCTGTCGCAATAATCAATAAATCAATTAATTGCTCGATGATTAAAAATGGGCTTGATAAGTATGCCGGGCTGGATATTTTTTATTCACCAAAGACACTGGATAATGAGTTAACTTTGCTGTATCACTGTGAGTTTTTTTTTCTCTTTTTTTTGTGGTTTTTATTCAAGTGCATTTTTTTGTCAACAGAGACTGACAGTCCATTTTAACAATTGTTTTTGGTTGTGTTGATTATTTATTTGGGATATTTACAATGTCATTTTTCATAATATAATTCCAATTTTAAATATTCTTCAGAGAGGGCGTTCTTGCACTATTATACCATTGTTATTATATTAGTTGAAAATGGAATAAAAAAAAGCAATATTATCGTTTTTCGCAATAATTTCTGGGACAATTTATCGTCCAGCGAAATCTGTTATTGTGACTAGTCTATGTAGAGTAGAGAATATCATCAAAAGGCTTCTGGTTTGTCAAGGGATTGATGATGATGACTGAAATAAACTTAAAGAACCAGAGAATTTGGAGAAATCTGTTTGAAAGTGACAAAGCTGAGACTGATACTCATTGATCTTCGGCCCTGGGGTGGCACAGCAATAAAAACAGGCTTGACTCTGTAGTGGAAATCCCTGTATGAACTAAAACTAGGGGTGTCTTGATCCAATACTGATATTGAATATTGGTCCGATAACTGCTTAAAAAGGATATCAGATTATATTGGCCTGCATTTAAGATCGCCAACATCAGCTTTCCAATAATTTCTGATAAAGATGTTGCAGTTGAGTGCAAAACTTGTCATGCACAAATTTCCTGTAGTGGCACAGAACTTGGGAAGTTTAATACATTTAAACCTAAAACATTCCCCTGAGGCTTAATCAAGCCCTGAAGATCTACATAAAGAGCTGAACGCCACACCAATGGGGCTCATATTGTATCGGATCAACATCTGAATCTGCCAATACTCAGGGCTGTAATATCAGTATCGTATCTGAAGTGAAAAGGTTGCATTGGACACCGTTACCCAGAGCTGTACCAAGCAAAGTCTCCTCTAGTCTCTTCTCTATTTCTCTTGTCTGGGTGTTAAACTGGCTTTTCTCCAGTCTTGACTTGTCACCAATTGAAAACATTTGGCTGGCACATCTTGAAACATGGAAATTGCAAAAAGGAAACTGTTTAGCAGCTGAAACTCTAAATCAGGCAAGAGGACAACATTTCATTTTTTGTATCTGGTCTCCTTGGTGTCTAAATGTTTACTGAGTGTTTTTAAAAGAAGCAGTGATGCAACATGGGGGTAATACTTGCTGGCATCAAACCAAAAAATGAGCATAGATTCTCAATAAACCATGATTTAAAAGTCTGCTTTTCTCCATATTTCACTCAGAACCCCAACTATTTTTTTTTTTTAATTAGAGTTTTATTTAGTTTTTAATGAGCCTACATTGTGTTACCCACGAGGTCAAAGTTTTAGTCCCCTCACTTGCATGTTTCCCCTTCTAACAGATAAAACAAGTGCATCTCTCTGAGTCGGAGGAATACAGGAACAATCAACAGTTGCGTAAGGTTTCCCACGCCAGATGACTCTCACAGAAACCGCTGTGTGCCTGGGAGCATTTAAGCTTTGTGAGCACAAAAGAGTTTGTTTGTGTTTATAATACATGAAAAGGATTCATTATGTTTGATGGAAACTAAACTGTGAAGTTTTTTTCCTGCATTCTCTTTGAAAATATGTTAAATAATCTGTGTAACATCTGATCATCTGTAACTCTTCTACAAATGTCTCCTACAGCGATATGAGGTGTAACAGTCCAACACACTTCTGATCTGGTGTGGAAGGTTTTTCACTCTTTTTCTGTGCCGTCCTGCTCTTTTTATTGTTCCCTCTTTGGCTGCAAATCAATATAACTAACGGCCAGTGCCTGCGGCGTGTGGTTGGCACATGTAAACTTGTGAAAGTCTGATACAAAGCTTTTTCATAGCAGTCTGTCTCAGTCATAATGTTTCACATGTTGTTTGCATTATGTTTATTTTTTGATCATTGTGGAGCCAACTGGGATCGTTATTCCTCTCCTCAGGTGGTCTTTCAAGATGTTCGCCATAAAAGTTTTGGATTGTGAAATATCCTTTCGAGCAGATTGAGCCTCAGTTGCCCACTGTCATCAAACCACTCTTCTCAGAAACTGAAGTCGAACTCTGGGATTACAGCGTCTCGCTCCAGTGCTGATTCCTCAGTAAAATACCAGATCAATTATGCCCTATTAACTGTCATTACCTGTGATGATCCCTGTGTAATAATACTCACTTGTTCACTGTCACTGGCCTGTGCAGTGGCTCCACTCTGGCTCCAGTCGGGCTGCGTTTATTCAGCGGCTTCTTTCCAGCCGTCTGTCTCATCCCCCGCCAAAATGAGAAACTGAGGTGTTTGCAGCCTCTTGTAAACACATGCTGACACCAAATGTGTGTGATGATGATGTGTGCGGAGGCACGTCCGTTTGAGATTGATCATATTTTATGTGCGTTTGAATTAATGATCACAAGACTGCGTTTGCTTGTATTTGGCTTCAGTTTATTTTCTGATCACTTGTTTTGATTCCAGGAAAACACTCAGATCAGTCTGACATGCTGAACGTGTGGATCTGTAACCGAGTGGAGTGATTTAGTGCGGTGATTCACCTTTCAGGATTTAGTGGCTCGTCCAAAATTAGCCCAAATCTTATAAAACCTCCTGCATTCCAAGGAAAGGACCTCCTGATGCTAAAATTAGGCAACAGGGAAACAGATACACAAGCAATCTGTTTTCCAGGCATCGAATTGGCATCATATATATTCAGTAATTCTTTCCTCAAGGGAGAGCTTTCAACAGCATGCTGCATCATGAGTCTGGAAAGCAAAGATTGTAACAGATCTCTGATGATATTTTCTTATATCGTTTGTTTGTTATCTTTTCTGCAACACACAGAGTCTCATGTTACATTTTCTTGTGACTGGTTTTGCTTTCCGGTGAAGTACCCTTGTGGTGAGCCTTCCTCTGTAAGCACTTAAAAAATATAGATGGAGGATGTTGGTTTTATGGTTAGCAGTTTTGAAGAGCACAACCGTAAGCTATAAATCCTCACAAATTTAGACTCTAAACCCAGAGACCATCTTGGATTCTTTGCATGAAAAACAACCAAAAACAGACAACCACTGTGGTATAAACAGTTACCAAATAATCTCTGTTGCCCTCCTTTCTTCTGAAGAAAAGCATGATAGAACTTGTCTTCTATTCATCCTCTTTGTAAAACTGTACCACCACTGTATAAACTCAGTGAGTCCACCAGCATGCCAGCACAGAGCAGACTGTCCGTGGTCACAATAGAGGATCCCTGCGGCGGTGGCAGCTTGTGAAAAGGTCCAGATGATTGACTGCAGGCGGACACCACTCCTGGCCTTTGGCTGAACTTGTAAGAGCACTCTGAGTAGGGGGGACCCCCAGCCAGATGGTCTCTTACTTAAAAGAAAAGTCAGATGGTACCAATTTCTATACAGTTGTTTGTCTTTTGGATTTTTTTTTTCTATTAAACCCCAAAAACATACGCACATTTTTTGCTTTTCCATTCCTCTGCATGATACAGGTTCTGCTACCATGCACAAACACTTTGCATATTCTTCAGTGTCTTTCTGAAACAACTATGAGGTAACACAAATCAGTAGTTGTTTCTTTTTCAGATGTATAAATCTGAATGTGTTTACTTTGTTGTTTTTGTGCTGTAAACCAGCACACAGAGTATTTACAGATTTAACTCTCGCCAAATTGAATTATCTAGATAAAAGGCTAAAAGCCAGAAGACGTGTTCCTGGAGCTGGACGCAGTGTCGGCTTCTGTGAGGATTATGCAACACACTTAAGACAACATCCTGCATCACAAAATGACTACAAAGCAAAGGGGTGTGACTGTGAAGTAAAGCAGCCGTGTAGGTTCGGAGCACATGTCTCTGTTTATGTTTCATCAGCTCTTGAGCTAACAGCTGTCAAGACGGAGCGCACTTTGCCTTTAGGCCTTGAAGGAAGTAGTGTTTTACTTTCCCAAGTCACGGAAACCAGCCTGTCTCAAGCTTTGAGTTATTGGTCATTAATTTAGGACAGGTAGCTGTCCAGTGAAGGGCCTCTGGGAGTAGATCTGTTTTCGTTCGATGGCCCTCAGGGTGGAGGGACTGCACCAAGATACTTCAGGAAGAGATGTGGAAGTAGAAGTACATGCTTTTAGATTTATCTCTGTTTGACAGAAAGTTCTTGATTTGATAAATCCTCTGTACTAATTCTTTATCTCTTTGTGGTTCTGGAAAGAAAAGGCAAACCTATTTCACTAAATTGTCCTTGGTTCATTGCCAGACATGATATGACTGTAGGGGAGTCTTTTCTCATCACAACGATGATCTATTACCTGAACATGAAAGCGATGTTTCCCCCGTCTTCATCAAAGCAAAAATGGATTTACACACCACCACTGCTCCTGAAGGCAAACAGGTTTTGGCAAAAGCTGAATTTGCTTCTGCAAAGTTCATCCATGCATTTCTAAACTAACAGAGTCATTTCATCTCTGTGTTTGCTGAAGTGACAGTGGCGAGTGCTTTGAACTTGAAACCATGAGCTTGACTTTGAGTTTGTACATGAAGCTTTTCCAGAAGGGAAGGAAACAAGAGAAAGCAAAGCATCGTTGTTATTTTCAGAGGAATGTTGCCTTCATTGTTTCACATACAATCAAACACGGGCGACACATTCCTGCTCTTAATTGAGATGCCTCACATGACCCAGGTCAGCGCTGGTTTGAAAACACAGTAGAGATCCAGCAGTTTCCAGAGTTTTCAGCAATTGTTTGTTTCTTTGTAGTCCAAATAAGATTAAATTACACTTTATCATTTTATGAAAGCACGTTTTTTTCTGCAGAATACAGTGGTGTTGATTGAGGTTATTAAAATCATGCATACAATACCAGTGAAACCCCTTAGTTTCCAAACACATTGACCTGCTTCTTTTTTTAAACAGTGCTCTGCTCGTCAGTGTGTAGCAGTTTATATAGCTGATTACCGTCTCAGCTCCAGCACATTAAACAGCATGTAAGCCTATTTGTAAATGTCACTTAGGTCCGATTAGATTTTGGTATCTGACTCTGTAGTGCCACGACTGAGACGCTGACTTTTGTTGACCGAAGAACTGAATGCACATTTATTTAGACCTGTGGTTCCCAACCTTTTTCAACTCAGGGCCCATTTTTTAGGTCTCAATACTTTTCACAGCCCACCTTTGACCCCATAAATGCAGAGGCCATTTATCCTTTCTTAGGGCACTTTTTTTATTTATAAATATTTGAACATTTTTAACCCTTGGGATACCCACTTACTACACTTACTTTCCAATGACTGGCATTTAAAAACCCTTTATCCAATCCAAAACCTGAAAATTGTTGCCTTGAATCTCATGCCCCCTTTGAAAGTTTACCGAAAATCAACTGTTTGCTCTGGCTAGATTCTTAAAAAAAACAAAATATTCTATATTTTTTCTGCTTTCATCAAATCCTAAATGATGAACATGCACCATGTATTTGCACCTCTAAAATATTTTTAATTTTTCCTGAACCCAAATAGGCTCAGGGCTTCACTTTATAGAGAAAAATGTGACCACACTGAGTAAAAATATGACTGAAGCAAAAAACAACAACAACAGCCAGAAACTGCTTAGTATCCCAAATATTAAAATCCTTTTAAATGTGACTGAATTTTAATATTTGGGACAACAATCTGTATGTTTTTAACTTTATCTAATAACATCCCCCCACACATAAAAATCATAATATTTTGGAAATTATTTGGTGGCCCACAGGTTGGGAATCACTGATTTCAACTTTCACAGCTTTCACAATGTTGGGGAAAGGGCTGAACAGTTTGCAAGAATAATCTTATTGTGATTATTTTTCCCTATATTGCAATTAGAAATTATTGTGCCTTTTATTTTTAGATTCCCCATCTTATGATTTTTTTATTTTATTTGTGTTTTTATGATATTTCCTTTATTATTCTCATTTTGAATAAGATAAACTTGTGCCTGAGGGGGGAAAAGTACTGCATAAATAGGTGCATCTCTAAAAAGGAGCATATCATGAAAAGTTAAATATTTTTGGTCAGTCATTTGAGAAAGTGAAACCCAACAATTATATAGAGTCATTACATACAGAGTGAATCATTTAGAGCCTGATTTCTTGAAATGTTGATGATTATGGCTTGAAGATAATGAAAACTCCAAATTCAGTGTCTCAGAAAATTAAAATATTACACAAGATCAAAAAAGGTGAAATTCTCCAGCTTTTCTCCCAATTTTTGCCCCTTTGAAGCCATTTTTTAAGCTGATTTTTGACCATTTTGTCACCTTAGACTTATTTTTATTGTTACTTCTTGCTATTTTTGACTCTTTTGACCACTTTGGTTGTTTCTCTTGCAAAGGTAGTTTTCAACAGTTTGTCTTTTTGGTTGAGCAGGGTAGAGTAACACTGTTGTGGATCATAAAAAATCCACTGCAAAAAATTAACCTGGTATTCTGACACATTTGAGGTTAAGGAAATATTGCACCGTCAAGACTTAGAATATTGCAGCAGACCACATTGCAATTTAATCTTATTTGCAATTAATTGCCAAGCTCCAGTTGTTGTGAAAAACTGTTTGCTGTTTTGGTATTTAGAGTGGGAATACATGAGGCTGGGTGGTCGTTAATTTATTTTTCATGACTTCCTCAACACAATCACATGCAGATGGGATTCTTATTTAGCATTTAATAGCCACTTTAGTTAAATTTAACAATCTTGTGCCTTTCACCTACATTTAGCAACACTTCCATGTTGGAGGAAAATGGTACTTAAACTTTATAGCAAAGTTACTGTAGCTGTAACCCAGGGGGTGTTTTATTAGTCAGGGAGGTAATACTTTCTGCACAGATGTGACGCCCACCATGAACTCAGCTACAGTCAAGTATGTCCAGTGCATGTTTGTGTAACCTCTCCCCAAAACACAGTTTGGTTGAAAAGCGTGCCCTCTCTTGTGTTTATATGTTGCTTAAATCTGTGTTGTGTTAAACGTACTGCTCCCTCCGGTCCGTCTCCGAGTTCCTGGGCTCAGGACGACACTTATGGGAGCAGCAGATGTACATGAATCAAGGTCCTGAGCAGCTTTGTGCTCGCTGCCAGCTGAGCAGAAGATAATGAGAAAACCTGAATCCCTGCAGTTTGCTGCAGATCAGACCTTTAACTCAGCCAGGAGAGAAATGTGAAATTTATATAATGTGCACGAATCCCAAAGGACAGAATATTAATTGACCTAACCTCTCAGACACTGATCTCTACCTGGAGTTTTGGGCTCCCCAGAGAACAATTCAATTAATTTTGGGATTTATGCGATGTGATAAAAAGGTGCGTACGTTTTGAGGTATCTCCTCTGTCCCTGATGAAATAGTGAGGGTTCGGAGCTTTCATTGAATCTTGAATTGATAAAAGCTTTTATTATATCCTCGCTCATCTGACCCACTACATTTTCTTTTGTTTCTTTTTCAGTCTAAGTCATCGTACTTTCTGTCACATTTTGGATCTTTATAAAAGTGGTGAAATTGTGACTCTCCTGGTGATGGAGGTGAAAGACCCTTTTAGTTTGTTGTGTATAAATAAGACATAATTATGTACATCAGAAACTATTGTGCATAGTGACTGTCTGATGAAAGGCCCAGTCATTAGACGCTACCTCAAAATTACACTACCTAAAACCACACGAGTCACTTTCAGGGCTTGTAGGGTCATTAAGTATTAAAAGACAAAGCTTTCTCCGGTCGTAAGATCACTGATTAATTGTCAGGATACAGGATTGTAGAACAGATTGAACATTTTGTTTCACTTTTCTTCCGAATAGATCTGCAGAGTTAATTAATCTCATTGATTAAGTTGAACCTCGATGAGCCGAGCCAAAGAGGTTCGTCTGGCCAAGTAACTCCAGACTGCAGCACAGTTGAGAAGAAAGGCTTTCTCTGTTAAATGAGGACATCCAGTCCAGCGACATTAGGCCGTCTGTGTTAACAAGCTTGTTTAACAATCAGGTTGCAGATGCTCTGAAAGGAGAGATGACATTTTTTGGAAATGTGGTCATGATTTGTTCTTCATTTTCTCTCTTTAGCTCAATGAGGAAAATGACTAAACCATCTGCCAGTCACTTATGATGTCATGTCACAGTCTTTGTGCTTCCTCTAGACTCAAAGTGAATTATATCAATTATCCATTTCATTACCAAAAGACAGTATTTGATTAAAAGAAAAGTCGCTTTTAGGTCTGAGAGAGATATATCATTATTGTATTGGTATCTAGAGAGGAACATTCAAGATAATAATATCGCAAAATCAACAATATGAAAAATATCAACAATATAGATTTAATGACTGACTGAGTTCTAATCCATAAACTGGACTTTCCACATCCTGTTGTATGATGATGCTTTTTTTTTTTCTTTAAATGCTTATTTTTTACTGAACCCATTGTCATATTGTATAATATAGATATTGAGACATCCAGCATTAATATCAAGATATATATTTTTTTATAATTCAGCTCTAGTTGCTTTTTACCAAAAGTGCTAGACATTTAGAAAAATTTTGACATTCTTAAATACAAATATTTCAAATTAATGGCTGAAATACCTGATTTTCCAGATGCCTTTAAAGAGCCTGTAACTTTCAAAATCAAACAAACAGAGTCAAAATTGGTTTGTCCAAGCTTGAAAATAGCAATAAACAGAAATAATTAGCAGAGCCAAGACATGAGTCAACAAGTTTGAGGTTTTATAGCTTAACATGAATGAAGAGAGACTTATAGATTGAGAGGAGACTCCAGCTGTTTGTCAGAACAATGACCTGAAATGTAAGAAGGACCAGAAGTGTCATAAAATGATGTAAAAAACCCGAAATGTCGTAACTGATTGATAATGTAACAAAAGTTCTGAGCCTGAAATGTAAAACTTTTAGCCTAAATTGTAACATCTTGTTACGTTTTTGGTCAGTTTTTACATTTTGGGTTTCATCACATTTTTTTTTCTATTAATTTCAGGTCCTTATTACATTTCAGGTCATTGTTACACATTGGGCTCTAACAGGCCCTGCTGCCACCACACTGAATGGCTGAATGTCAACATCCAGGGAGTGAAACTCTTCTTCTTTTTTTCCCCCCTTATTTGTCTGTCTCTATCAGTCCAACTCACGAGCATCAAATTGAATGTCTCGCTGCCCCCACCCTCGCAGAAATGAGGTCTACCGTCGTCCTACGCTGACATTCAGCAGTTCTACTTCTTTTGTAACCGGTCCAGCCTCCCAGACGAGCCAAGAAGCTGACAGAAACACACACCCGGGCCAGACACCCTACGTCTCCACACTTTACTCCACAGCTGTGCAAATACATGTGAAAGAAAGTCTCAGGAAATTTAATCTTGTAATTGTTTTGGCTTCTAGAGCAGCAGTCCAAAGGGGTCCCCTTCTCTTTACGGCCAAATTTGCTGCCTGTGTGTGCGAGAATAAATGGATCTTAAGTAGTCCTGGTGTGAGAGTAGTCTTGCAAGTGGGAGAATCCTTGAAGTGTTTGTGTGCTTTTCACATGAAATTTGTATTTACTTATTAGGTGACCTGTTAACTCTGATAATTGAAAGTGATTGATGCAAGTTCAGTGAAGGGTCAAAACTCAGAAGAAAGGAGAAAAGCAGCTTCTCAGTTTCGGTTTATGTCATTAACTACGCGGTTGCAGCCCTTGCGTTTGTGCAGTTGAGTGTTACGTAACAAACAAGAAGCATTAAAATGTGTTGAAAGAAGAGCATGCATGCCTACAGATGCACCGTAGTCATGCAGATTCATGCAAAGAAGCAGCTTCTCCTTCTCAGAGGGTCTGAGCAACTATTACCCAATAAATCCCCTGTCACAACATATTAGCCTGCCAGAGCCATTCGCTCGGGATGATTGCGGCTTATGTCAAGCTTGTTAGCGTTTAGCGCTGTTAACCAGAGAGCGACTTGATATACGGCCGGCAGCTCTTTGTGCATCGCTCTACACTATTCCCAGGATTTACTGTGAAGGAAAGACGTGAAAGGAGTGTTGATAAAGGTGGTTGGGCTTGTTTCTTGGTTTCCAAGTGGACTTTGTGTGTCTGGACTTCAAATTCAGTGACTGACTTGATTATTTGTGCTCTGTTTTTGTCATATTTAGCCAACTCCCTTCTTTTTTTTCTTCTGCAGGCTGTGACAGGAAGATGCTTTGGTGACAAGGATTTCAGAGGAGGTTTGGAGAATGGGATACTGCTATGCGAGTAAGTTATGTTAATGTTTGCTTTATTCGAAGCCCACACACAGGCTTACATGCTATAGCAACCTAAAATAGATTCTGTAGAGCTGCTGTTCTAAAACGAGTTCAGCCATCACAATCTCGGTTCACACATCGGTCAAATGTTTGACCACGGTTTCCCTGAACATTTTACCTTTGAGGCATTTATTTGACATTTATTTATACAGACATTTCATCATCCTTCTGCTTCAAGATTGTGTATTAAACAAAAAACACAAAACAGGAATTGATGTTAATCCACCGTATAACAACTTGCAATTAACACTCAATTAGAAAATCATTAGTTTTTCCTTTCATTTCGTTCCTTCCCCTTTGTTTTGACATCTCTGTGGTCGACTGATCAGAGAGACTCAGGTCCCGTTGAATTGTCCTCCAGTGTGACACTTGAACTCCCGTCTGCCCACCCATAATGAGTTGAAGTGCTGAAAGAGACTGAAAACACAAACAGACACTTGCTCTTTCTCTCCTCTGCATTCCTCAGCGCCAAGTTCATTTACACAAAGTCTAACGTCTACGCCGTCCTTATTGTGAACACAGACATCATCTCCAATTTAATCGAATCCCTGCTGGGTTTGGAATTCCTGGAATATTTGGAGATAATTAAAACCCAATATTGATGAGCGTCTTGTCAGGAAGGATAAATTTACATTAATCTTTATGAACAGATTCTTCAAAGGTTGCATCACCTTATGACACAGCACTGGAGATTTTTCAAAGTCCTTTTTTATAGTCCAAGTTCTGTTGTTAAAGAAGATTTTCAAAGTTTTTTGTCTTAGATTTAAACTGACCCTGTAGACAAAAAAAAAAAAAAAAGTAAGTGTGCCCAAAAGTTTACACCCTCCAGCAGAATTTCTGATTTTTTAGCCTTTTCTCAGAAAATATGAATGATAACTCAAAATCCTTTCCATCACTCATGGTTAGTGGTTGGGTGAAGACATTTATTGAGAAAAAAAAAGTTTACTCTTTTTAAATCATAATGACAACAGAAACTTCAAAAATGACCCTGTTAAGAAGTTTACACAACTCTGGTGGTTTTGTCCTGATAAATGCACAAAAGTGAACACAAATGTGTTTGAATGTCTACTAAAGGTAACCATCCTCACCTGTGATCTATTTGCTTATAATCAGTGTGTGTGTATAAAAAAATGAACAGGGTCATTTTTGAAGTTTCTGTCGTCATTATGATTTAAAAAGAGTAAACACAGTTGTTTGTTAATAAACGTCTTCACCAAACCTCTAACCATGAGTGACAGAAAGGTTTTTGTGTTACCATTCATATTTTCTGCTGGAGGGGGTGTAAACTTCGAGGCACAGCTGTATAATACTTGTATGATAAAGGATTGAAAATAATAAGATGCTACCAGCTTTGGAAATCTGAATCTGGATTTCTCTCTCCCATATACACTGAAACAGTCGCTATACTTTTATGCACAGCTACGTCACCGAGAAAGATTATTTATTCACAAAATCATGTCTACCTCAGCTTCTGTGGGCTTCTTTCAGCTGGTTATTATCAAACCTTCACTTGTTATGTAACATGCCTTAACAATTCAAAAACCTAGTGAGCAATGAGGCGAACTAGATGCTCGTGAAATGATGAAAAATGAACAACTGTTCTGCTCTGCTTCCTTGGTACATAGAATTTGATAGCTTCACATTGTGTACTTCCCTTCTCACTCACTTTTTCTGTCAAGATTTTGTTTACTGCTCTGCTTCCTTCGACACATTTATGCCCCTAAAGATCCATCATGCTGGATCTAGAGCAGAAAGCCAACCAACATCTTTACATGTTTTGTTAAAGTCCGGTTCAAGCCAAACTAATGTGGCACATCAATTTTTTTCACGTAATGTAAACATACTGAGTTACCTCAAAGATTAATATATGACAGCCTTTATTTCACAGTTGTTTCCCAAACAATTCACCCTCGACTCCCTTTCCTCTTCTCCCTCGTGCTCCAAGCTTCAGGAAATGTATTTGTCCCAGCACATACTTATTTACATGATGTATTTATGTTGCTCTTTCTTTCTTTGTTTGTTTTCTATTGAGTCTGTGTTCAAAATCCTGGAAAACTCTCTCCCTTCTGTACTTCCTCCAACTTCCCCCTCATGTTGAAACAAGTTTGAAGCGTAACAGTCTCCAGGGGCCACAAATGGACAACATCCCCGCTGAACACAGGAAAAAAAAACCACTGAAATGATCTCAATCATCAGCCCGATGGGATCTTTTGGCAAATTTTCTGACGAGAAAACATGAGGGTAAACAAACTGTTGGAGGAAAAACAATGACTGAGTCAGAGTAAGCAAAGGGAAAAAGCAGGCTGTAACATTTTTCTCATTCCAGGCCGTTATTTAAGAGTGGAAATCTTCACTGTATCCATTGCTCACTGTCCTCACCTACACGTATTTTCTGCAGCACTGAGAACATGTTTCTCTGGGGGCTGTTGAAAGTTATTCTGGGAAACATTCGGCACAGCAGGAAATCTCAAACAGAAGTTGGTGCAGACAAGAGAGAACGAGGGATAGAGGGAGCTTAAAAGGTTAAGTTACCGCATTTCATCACAGAATACCTGCTGGAACGCCATCAGCATAAGAAGCTCGCTTATATCTAACACTGTAACAGTATCCCAGGGTGGGTTTCCCCCTTTACGGAGTCATTACGGTGCTTCCTCTGATGAAAACATTCACAAAAGATGAAACTGGAGACAGAGAGAGAGAGAGAGGGATGGAGACGCAGGGACTGACACTTCTTCTCCATGACTGATGAGTCTCTCCTGTTGCGGGGTGATACAGTCACTTTCTTTTTGTGTGTAAGCAACGGAGAAAAACAGCAGAAGTGAACTGGATCACGTTAACAGCTCCCAGTAGGACAGAGGCAGAAGCACTGGTTTTCAACTCTGATTTAAGATCTGTCCCGTCATAAACCTTCCAGGCAGCTCTTTGGGACCTTCATAAGTTCCCTTTCTTCTCCTCTTCTCCATTCCCCCTCGTTTTCTCAGAAGAGACGCACACATTTTCACACATGCTTGATCTCTTTAGCCTGCAGGTATTTTCCTCTGCGGGGTTTTGTTGCATGAAATATTTATCTCAGCTCGTCATAGAGCTGAGTGTTTGAGGACGGCTCTGTTTTTTTTGTCGGATGAGCTCAGGTTGTGATGTTTCCATCTGTCTGTGTCTTTTGTTAGGTTGCTGAGCTCTATTAAACCCAGTCTGGTGAAGAAAATTAACAGACTTCCTACACCAATAGCTGGCCTGGTAAGTCCTACACACTCATCATACATCATATCCAAACAGAGACAACATGTTGGATGTTTCTTCTCGATTTCTGTGACTGTTTTTCTTCTGTGTCTTTTTGGAGAGTTTTTTGGGAGGCAGTGTGAAGATAGTGTACTGGACTTGTCATCGATCTTTTTGCACAAAGTTGGACACCATGTACAGCTCTGGCAAAAATTAAGAGACTACTGCAAATTTTTCATTTTCTCTGATTTTGTTATTTATAGGTATTTGTTTGAGAAAAATAAACATTTTTGTTCTATTATATATACTACTGACAACATTACACCCAAATCCCACCTACAAATATTGTCATTTAGAGCATTTATTTACAGAAATGTAAATGGTCAAAATACCAAAAAAGCCCACTGTTTTCAGACTTCAAATAATGCAAAAAAATAAGTTCATATTCAATTTTAAGCAACACATTTCTAATGTTTTAACTAAGGAAGTATCCAGAAATCAATATTTGGTAGAATAACCCTGATTTGCAATTACATCTCTCATGCGTCTCTCATGTTCGCCACCAGTTTTTCACAGAGGAGAGTGACGACCACAGCAATGGTTTTTGTACATTTCCTCACTAAATAAGACTCGGTTCAGGTGATCACCTCATCAGTACTTTATTAGTTAGAAACGGGTAGAAACCGTTGTGTGCTTGTGTTGGAATTCAACAGACACTGCGATGTGATGACTGTCATATGTAGAGATGCTTATTTTTGAAAATTTGCAGTGGTCTCTTAGTTTTTCCAGATCTGTAAGTTTGTCTGTCCTTCTTATGCATTACTGATGTATGAAACACAAAAGTTGACCAAAGTCCTCTTGGATGAGGCAGTTTTTCCACACCACTAAGAATCTGCCTGACTAAACGTCTGAAAAATTTTCTCAAAACCTGAAACACAGCTTGAAAGGTAAACCTCTAAATCGATGAGCAGGTTTAGCAGCTTTTGTCTTCTGTCTGGGTTAAATTACAGCTCACCTGTATCTAAAAAATCCTAGTTTCTGTCCCCACAGGTAAGGTGTCAATCAGAGCTATTCACAGTTTATTGACTGTACAATTAACTCACATATTTTAAGAATCGCCTTCACGTAACAACACAACTTCTACCAACAACAAGCAAGTCTGGATATTCCATGTTATTTTATGTTAATTAATTGAATCTTTTGCACAAACATTTATATAACTTTGGAAAAGGTAAGCAGTCAAACCACCACTACCTGACTCTGCTTTGAATCAGAGCCTGTGAAATTCAGTCGACCTGAACACTGATACTTCTCAGAGTACAGTGTTTTACTGAGAGGCCCTTTCATGAGCAGCTAAACTCAATCTGAATGAATTCACTTTTTAGGAGTAGGACCAACACGATCACACAGGCACGCTGTAAAATATTTACATTCAAGCTCCAGATAAATCCAATTTCAACTCACTTTTAAGGCTTGCTTCAAAAAGAGCTGCAGAAATGATTGTAGATTGAGATTTCAACAAACTGAGTACTTTGGTGCAGACTTGATTCGAGCACAGACTGCAGGACCAATCTTAGACTCTGAAAAGGAAAAAATAAATCTCTTTTTCAGGAAATGGATTGAGGAAATGTGACAGCCAAGTATGAGCAGCCAGCTCTTATATTGAAAGGCAGACGGGACCTGTTCTTGGGAACTTTCCAATTCTGCTCCGTAAAATTACTAAAAAAATAAAAACTACTTCATAAGAAAAATTACCCATATTAAAAATGTTGGTACTCAAGATTTGTGCATTTATCAATCAGTTAGTCAACCATTCATTCAACCAATCAATCAATCAACTTTGAATTATATAGCACCTTATATATAAATAAACTGTAGTTCAGAGTGCTTCACAATGATTCTACAAAGTAATAAAGAAAATAAAGCTGACAAAAGGCTTTTGTCAAAAAACACATTTAAGCTTTTATTGTAGCGACTAATGCACGCCGTTAGAAAACATTTATTTTGGCCGTTTAAAAGTTTCAACTGATGATCAGCTAAGATATTAAATCAAAATAAGTTCAATGAAATAAACACATAAAAGGGTAAGAATTAGACTTGAAGATAAATAAATAAAAGTACAAAAAAATACTTTCTCGCAAAGATAATAAATCTTAATAATAAATAAAAATAAAAATAAATAAACAGAATAAAGAAACCTTCAATTGAATAAAAGCATCACATTTATCAGAATTATAAAAGCCGTATAGACACTTTATAAACATGGAATTGTTATTAGAAATGACCTGCTCTCCTATATGCATTATTTGCAAGCAGACATGTTAACGCTGTATTTAGCCAAGTTAAACTTTGCTCAATTTGACTGTTTTCAAAGTGTTTTGTACCTTTAGACTTGTTGGTTTGTTGAAATTTAGTTTAAGCAAATAGGAAATAAGTCTCTCAGGAACTTCCTCAGTCAATACTATTTGAATGTTTTTGTGATTTTTGTTGCAGCTGAAACTTACAGAAGAAACATTTAGAGCAAAGCAAATGTTCTGTGAGCACAAACTATCAAAATGTACACACCGATATTCTCATTCTTGAGTTATTTCTACTGAAAAGTCAACCCTGATATTTTAAGGGCACAGTCTACAGTCTTCAACCAGTGGCAACAACTTTATTAAGCTGCACAGACATGTCGCTCTGAATACAGTGGCCTTTCAACAAGCCAAGATAGACCAAAAGATCCTGAGCTTTGAAACATAAGAAAATAAAAACATGCATGATAAGCTGTGTTTGACACGGTTTGACAGAACGGAACAGGAAGTCTGATTTGGGCTGAAACGGCTTTCCTTATCTCTCACTGCTCCTAATGGCTGCCAATGAGCCTTTTCTGGCTTTTACAAGTGGTGGATGATTTCACTGCCACATTCTTTACAAGCTTTTTTCCTCCTCTTTACAATCAGGGCTAGAATAACAATTGACTCGGCTGTTGAAACACAAAGAGCTTCTGTTTTGACTCTGCCGTTGTTAAATACTTGGACTATGTGATCCGCTCATAAACATAAGATCAGTTTGTTCTCAGGCTGTTTGATTAACGTCCCTTATGTTTCATGTCTGTGAACTCACTATAGCTGTGTGATTTTTCTCAAAGATGATGAACAGGTTGTTTTTGTCACCACTGTGTCAAAGTGACACTTCATATAAAAGTTTAAGGAAACATTTTACCAGCTGGTTTTACTCCAGACCAAACGTTATGACCCCATGAACCCTGAAAGGTTTCATAACTGTCTCTGAAGCTTCCTGTACTCTGCAGGGATTTTTTTGTGCTCTTGGCTGTGATTAGAGAGGTGAGAAACATATAAACAAGGGCTCTGCTGTTATCTGGCCCATCGTAATAAAACACAGGCTACTCCCCCTTCCTCTTCCTGTTTGGGGGCTAATGGGAAAATGAGTCTCTGAGGAGCTTTGGCTGTTTTGTAATTGGAGCAGCTACCTCAGTGCTTTGGTAGCTCGGCCTGTGTGGCTCAGTGTTCGTTTGAACAGGCCGGTTGTTGCGTGCTCTGGTATGCTCGCGTTTTACGGCGTGTAAACAGACACGTAGCGCTGATCGGCATGCTAGCTGAATGGTAGTTATTCACATGTTTAAAAAATGTGTTGTTTTCCAGACGTCAAGTTCAGGGTGGCAGGCATTTGTGTTCAACGTGGTGACGGACACAGAAGTACAGAAAAAAGTTGGTTGGATGATTTCACAACATCTACAGAGTCTAGATTTTGGGATTTTCTGATCTGATATTCTATTTAATGAATATTTCAACAGCATTCAGTGCAGTAGATGCTTTTCAAGGCCTTAAAAATGTGATGTTGCACTCTTGCAAATCAGCGCTAGTCCATCTGGAATACAACGGAGAATTGCCCCAAACCTGTGAAGAAAACAAAAGCTTTGTCAATAAGTTTGTTTGAATTTAAGTGAACTTAAATACTATGATAAATATATATATAATATATATAAGAACCAAATTCTTGCAATTCTAAGGAAGGTTTCCTTTGATTTTCTTCGATTCTTGCAAAATCTTTCTACATACACTCACAGAATTTTACACTTATATACATTTGATGTCACGCTAGTCTGTTGAATGTTACTGATGTATTGTCAGAGCAAGTTTGCAGAAAGAACTGGTGATAAATCCCCATCAGCACTTATCCACAGCAATGAATAAGGTGCTTTGTAGCTCAGTTATATTTTGTACACCAGCTTAAAGGGGCTGTGAGGGCTTTCTAAGTGACCTTGAAAAAGTCTCATCTCTTGATATGTCTGATCATAATCTACAACTTAAAATGAAATTCTCAGCGCCAAATTAGGTCATTTTTGCCAGGTTACATTTGCTCTGCTTGGTGAGGTTGAAGTTGGTAGATGAGCACTGGTAGGACACAACCAGGATTCACTAACGTGACACGGGACAGACACTTCTCAGAGCACCAGGCTGGTAGTAGCACTAAATATAGCCGGCTATTAATTTACGGTTCAAACTGAGGTCACAAAATTTGCTTGTTGTCACATTTCAAACAGTAAAGCTACATAATTTTTGATAAATACATACCTTTTTGCATTGTATCTGGTAAAAAAAAAGTTGTCTAGAACGCAGAAAAGGAGTGTTGAAAAGATTTAATCTACATTCATTCTTCCAAAGCAAAGTGAAGCAAACGCCTTTGTTCATTACATTAGCTTTTCCAGAAAGTCCTCACAGCTACTTTAACTTCAGTGGTAGATGAGGGAAGGCTTTAGTTCTTTAAAAGAATCTGTTTGGGCACAAAATGTTTCATCATTGTGTCCTTTCCTGCCTTTCAGTGAGATAAATAATATTTCACTGAGACATAAGTCTTGTTTCCACACCCAGGGTAACTTTCTCCTGGAATCTTTCAAGCCCCAAAACCAGGGCGTCAACATCAAATCTCTTCCTGGAGAAACTCCAGAGTCTAATCTAATCATAGCAGTCAGATATTGATTACAATGCAGCTTGTGTTCACAGGGGTACCTCATGATTGGATATCTCAAACACATGTAGAAACATTACACAAATATTAGACAGATTTTTTTTTCTGTAGCAGAGTTGAGAGAGACTTTGTCCTTGAGTCGCCCTCCACCTCTTGATCCGTCCACTTACACATTGAGCTGTCAGTCATTTCTTTGTGGTTGACGCCCCGCTTCCTGTGGCAGCGACCTGCAAATGACCACAAAGTTCTGCTCACACTTAAAACACAAACACACACACACACACACACACACACACACACACACTCTTAACACCCAGTAAAACCTCTGGTTTTCCATTGCGCAAGTAAGCCTGTTTGGTATTTTGTTGTTTGTTTCAGAGTTTGTGATTCCAGACGATGAAATGTCAATTAATGAGGAATATAGATGATGATGGGTGATGTTAATTTTCAGAAGTTAAAAAGATCAGAAGCGTGAGTGTATAAGGAAAGTGCTGAAGTGAAACACAAACATGTAAATGTGTTAAGTGGCTGAGAGGAGAGATATTCTGTGGATGCATCCATATTAAACAAGAGGGTACCACTTTGTTCCAGTAACTAATGATACATATTACTCAAGCAAAGCCAACAAAAATAAACAGTAACTGACTTTAAGGGCTTTCATTTTGAGCTCAAGTTTGACCTTGATCTACAGTGTGTAACTGTGTGTGTGTGAGACCCAGCTGGTCCCACAGTAGGTGTGTCCACCCTGGGGGAAAACTGTCAAAAGAAGAGATAGCCGTGTCCTCTATCAAAGAGTAGCCCATATTTGTGTGTGTGTGTGTGTGTGTGAATGTGTGTGTGTGTGTGGGCGGGTGGGGTTGCCTCACCAGGAGCGCAGAGACGACTCAGTCCCAGAAACACAGGAAGCTGCAGGGAGGGTTCAGACGGGGTGTTTTTCTCCAAATGGGAAAGGATCGTGAGAACAAGTGTCGTCCAAGTGGTGTGTGCTTACATGTTTACATCCATGCATGTGCTCCTACACCAGCAGGTGTGTGAGGATAAATAAATCTCTCAGATATGTTTATCCAAGCAGCAGGGAGGAATTTGTTTAACAGCAACTTGTATAAACGTGAGCGTGTTATATGGTTACATAAAAGATTCAAACTCAGGTTTGGTTTTGAGAGAGAGAGAGAGAAAGTTCTTGGGGCAATCAGGGTGGAGGGGAAATGTTGACACCCAGACAGAGAGAGCAAGAGAGAGAGAGAGAGAGTTTAGCTGTGGTCCTCTGAAGCATAGAGAGACGCAGCAACAAAGAGAGAGAGAGAACCTGGGAACAGGAGAGGAGCGCTCAGCTCAGGTTGCGTTCAACAAAGAGTCTGTCTGAGAGAATCAGGGAGAGAGGGAGCAAGACTGAGAGGAGAGAGGGAAAGTGACGAGCAGTGAAGGAGCAAAAAAAGGAACTATTTAGAGAAAACAGGTGGAGGAGAAGGGATGAAAAGGGAAGCGGGAGACACCTGAGGAAGGAAAAGGAGCAGAGTGAAAGTTGGAGTAATCAAAGGAGGAGAGAACGGATCACAACAACCTGGTGGTGTTATGTTTCGGTCTAGCAGGTATCCTGATTTCCAATCGCTGAGTGTGTGTGTGTGTGTGTGTCGTTGTATACTTTACATTCTCATTGTTTCTGTGTATTCATGACCAGCAAAGTATCTGTAAAGATTTATGAGAGGTTAATTCCTTCAGTTGAAGCAGAAAAACTTTCCCTTTTTGAATAGTTTATCTTCAGATACTATGTTTATGTCTTTATCTGCCTGTTTCATGATTATTGGAGGAATTAAAATCAGTAAATTCCACTGATTAATTTATCTGATGGTCTGTGTTTGCATGTGTCAGCGATCTGCAAAGTAAGCCAGAACACATTGGTTCACTGCATTCCAGCAAAATCCAATATTCCTCATTCCATGTAGGGATTAGGATTATGTCAGGGGTAGGTTTCAGATTAGGAAAGTTCTGCATCTTTAGTGTGGGGGTTTAGTGTTTGCATACAGAGGTCATTCTTGTGTGTTGTTTACATTTTAAAGCATTATGCAGTATTATGGTTTCTTACTATGCATGTTTCAGAGTGAGCCAGGAGGAAGTGTGTGTGCGTGTCTTTGTGTGTGTTTGAGCTGAGACCTTGAGCCGCACTTTTACGACCTGTCCTCTCATTGCCTTGTATCTCTGCCAACATCCATTTATCCCAGTGAAAACCTGTGTTTGTATATGTGTGTGTGTGTTTTTACTGTGCAGGACAACCTCAGTGTGTTCCTGCGAGGCTGTGAAGAGTTGGGACTGAAAGGCTCTCAGCTGTTTGACCCTGGAGACCTGCAGGACACGTCGACGCGCCCCACAGCCAAGTAAGAATCAAACACTCAAGTTTTTTTATTATACTTAAGATCCAAGATATACAAGCTACAACTCTGAGTTTTATTATATTTTCATGTAAATGTCAAAAAATCTTTTTCCACTGTATTTGTTGTACACATAACAAAATTTTAATTTCAGTGAATTGTTGGTTCATACATAACTGAGACAAAACACAACTTAGCAAACAAGATAAAAAAGTAAACACAGCTTATTCAGAAAGAGAGCGCAAACAGGTGAAGTGTGTCAACAAGTGTGTCAAACATGTTACACGAAACATTTTTGACGGAATTGTGGAAAAGTATTTGTGACGAGGGGTGGAACGGTTCACAAAATCCTTGGTTTGGATGTTATTATGTTTTGTGGTCACTGTTTTCAGTTCAGTTCAGTGTGTATGTGAGGGGTGTGAGCTGTGGCGTCATGCATGTTTAAGATTCGATGGACACATGTTCCGAACTGAGTCAGGTTGACCCAAAGGTCCAGATTTTTTTCATAAACTGTCACATCCCCAGTGTGAACTGAAAACAAATTCAATACATCATGTTATGTGATTGGGTTTTAATATGAGCAGTCTTTTTAAAAACCTTTCCGCCTAGAACTCTGTGCAAGAAGAGATATTCACTACATGATTATGTAACCTGGAGGGATTCAACTGAAGAAATTATCCAAAGTGGTTTCTGGCTCCTTTCAAGAAGCTTACAGTCACATGATCTGTTGGATCTGGATAAATTTCTTATTGTTTTCTTCTAAAAAGTTCAAACTCCTTTAGAAACAGCAGTTGATTCAGGCTTTGTCTGAAATGGATTTGTGAATATCAGAAATCTTGTCCCTAAACAAAAGCTTGTGTTTCTTAAAGTGGATGGACTGATTGTTGGTGCTGAACACTTGAATGGTGTGTTAAAGATAGCTCGTCTGTATGTTTCTTTAAGTGTCACTCTCCGTCTGTCATCCTCCGCATCGAACAATCCGCCCGTTCACCGCCAACATAAATAAATAACTGCGAGTCAATGGAAGTTTATAGAGCCTGTGTCTGTGAGGCAACAATAGCTTATCTGTAAGACACAACTGGTCTCTGTCCAAACAAAACACAACGCTTTACATCACTCGCTGAACTATGACTCCGTCTTTGTTGCTTGGAAACAAAGCCAAGTGCATGTTACAGTAATGTATGCGTTTGTGTGTGGGGGTGTGTTTCTGTGTGTTGCAAGTGCATCAATGAGGTTATGTTCACACAAGGGTTAAAAAGGTGCTGAAAGAGATGAGGAGAGAGAGAAAGAGAGAGAGGGGACAGAGCTAATCTTAGCTGGTCTCAGGAGAAGCTGTCAGACTGGTTCTGTCAGGACAAAGATTCTTTGATAGTGTTTGTGTGTGTTTGCATGTGTGTGTGCGCGCTTCTGTCTTAAGTACTTGTTGACACACTTTGTTTCCGAGCATGTTGTAAGCTCACAAGAGTAAACATTCTTCTGCTGCAGAGTTTGACCGTCCAAAAGTAGATACTGAAAGCATTGATTGTCCATACTGAGGAAAAAGCATATAATTAAATAATTTTTCATTTTTGTTGCTCATCATATGTCGAGTGTTTCTTTCTGACTCTGAAATCACAAGTCAACCTTTGATTCAAAGTCTTAAATCTTGATTTCACAACCCCTTAGTGGGACAGTTAAATCAGTAGAGACATAGAGACGCTGCTTGGCTACGTGCAGGGACGATTGTACGTGTTTGATTAAAAAAAAAAATGAATTACTTGCAGAGGGCTGTTTGTATTCAGGTAGTTTGCACAGTTATTCATTTTTTCCTTTCCCACTGGCTTTTGGCTGCAGCACACCAGTGGATTTTGAATTGTGAAATCCAATCTGGCAGGATTTGGTTCATTTGTGTGGGAAACTGCTGTAAAGGGACATTGGGGCTGACAAACAGAGGATAACAGCTATTACTTTGTTGAATTTTAATTCAACTCTCCAAAATAAAAGAAAATGTAGATTTTTCCTCAATTTACTTATATTTAGTGGTGGTACTCGATTAAAAAAATTAAGTTAAATGAATTAGAGGCTTTTTAATAGAGTAATTGCAATTTAATGGCATGTCAATATCAGGCATTCGAAGCGGCATTTTCAATTCAAATGGATTTTGGTGGATAACTGAAAAGATGAATAGACATACATAAGCTTGGACAACATTATCATGCTAATTATCAATTACATACAATTTTTAAATGTAAGCTGCTGTATAGAAAAAAACATTTCTGCATTTAGAGGAGGCAATGTCTTCTAGGCTCAATGACTAAATTCAAGGTCATTAGGCCTTTGTGTAAATATTTAGCATTTATATCTATATTTAGTCAGGCTGTCATAATACTCTTAGTTGGGCTGAAAGGACTCTACCAGGGCTCTGGTTGTATTCTGGAGATTTTCCTCCTTCCTCTGTTTACTTTGCAGCTCGGACTTCTGTTTTTGGGGTGGTTTTAGTTTTTTGTATAAACTTGATGTGTTTCTATAGTATCTTATTTGACTCTGAAGCTTAGTCTGCTGCTGTAGGATTATGCCAAACAGTCTCTTCTGTGCCATGTGGAGTGAGTGAGAGGAGCACACATCGAGAAAAGAAACCTAAACTTAACTATCAGTGTTAACACACGTGTTAAAGAACAAGTAATGACAGCAAGAGCAAGTAACGTTCATTATTTCTGGTGTGCAACTATAAACTGCTTCATTTTTTTTTACACTTTTTCTGGAATAAATTGAAAATTAACGCACTTAGGTCCCAGCCCTACTTATATTATGAAGTGTGATTAACATTTTTTTGCCCACAATGTCTAAAACTTGTCAAGTGGTTACAGATTTTTTATTTTATTTTTAAGTGCCAAAACAATGGCTGCTGAGGTCTTATTGACATTTCCATTGATTAAAAACAAGCCAAAGCTTTGTCATAGCTGCACAGACCCGCCCTCTCTAATTGAGTTAACTCTCTCATTCATTGAACATGTTTCAATGTGAATATGTTCCCTCTGGAGGTATCGTCCATGTCAGAACTGGAAAGGAAACTTAAGTGTCATTGTCTTGGCAGCCCTCTTCTCTTTCCAGTTATGTAACTTTCCGGCCTGCAGAATGCTGTTTCCTTGCTGCGTGCACCCACGACAGGAAGCAGCTTCAGTGCTTCTCCCCCTTGAGTCTCTGGACAGGTGTTTACTCATCTAGGAAACAGCTTTTGACAGGGCGACGTGGAGACAAGCAGGCTCAGGTACTCAATGAGCTCAGACCTGAAATATCTCCTGTGTCTCAGTGTGTTGATGGAGACAGATCGATCCTGAGATAAGTTACGGTTTGCCAGACAGAGTCAATAAGGGGAGAGTAGCTGTTTGCATTTAGCTGTCAAGCAAATGTCACGAAAATATGAGGAAATAAATATTGATTAAAAAAAAAGACAAACTAAAACCAAATTTAAACAGGTTGCCACAGAAATGCAGAAACAAATATTGTGAAAAGAGGAGCCTCATTTATAATGATTGGATATGGTGGTACTGATGCTCTTAGCCCCGGAAAATCTATGAAGCTAAACAAAAAAACATAAAAATAATCAGACCAATGTGTAAACACTTGTATAATTCGGAACAAGCCAAAGACATGTGCTGTAGGTTTCATTTTTAGATTTAGAGGAAGGCATAATAATGGAATATATACCCATCCATTACATTTTTCCTTCAGCTCTGTTTCTGCAAGATATCAGTAGAGAAAGAAAACCTATCCGTCTGTTTATTTAGCCACCTCAAGGAAAAGAAGGATGGTGATGGTGATGGTGATGATGAAGAGGAAGACAGGGGTTAACAGACCATCCCCTCCAGCTACCTTTACCTCTTCTTTCACTCCCCTCTTTGTCAGATCCCTGCTGTCATGGAAAACTCACGAAACTATAATTTGGGCGTCACCTTTGTGTTGACTGAGTGGAGCTTTGGGATCCTCGGGCTCTGGAAAGAATTTAGAAACCTTCTCATACTGTATACTTTGAATAACAAAAGAAGACAATACTTGATTTTTCTTAGAAAGACCTCTAAACTTTCACTTTGTATACAGAAATCACACTCATAGAAGAATCTTTCTACTTCCTATTGTGAACTATTTCTTCAACTATGAGGGGTTTTGTCATGGATCCACAGTCACTGAAGAAACAGTGTGGTACATATAGTAAGGTTGTGCTTCTCTCTCTTTATATATAACCCACACACATAAGGGTGTTATAAAGAACATGTGTTCACTAGACTCGAGAACAATTCCTCACCCATGTGTTGCATTATGCTTTTCCCACACATTTGGCGTTCTATCAAATTTCATTTGTAAATAAAGTTATTACACACTACAGGATATTTTTGCTCAAAGCCAGCACAGGCCCAGTTTTCTGATCTTTGCAAACAACATTGTGTCTAATTTACCTGTTGTGTAGAGTGAGAGATTTTGTCTGGTCTGATGTACTCAAGAGGCATCAGAGGACAATCGTTAATTATGAACATGTTTAATATTTGCGACTAGAAGTTGTGGGATGCTCTGAGAGGGGCGGTAATGTCACGTGTACTGGAACAAAAGCCTATCAAGACGCAGGCGGACTCAGCTGACTGACGGAAAAGGAAGTAAAAACAAACAGAAAACATGGGGCTGGTAAAAAACAAAAGTCTCCAATTTGGGCTGAAATGCATACAGCCCACATTCCCGCCGTCTCCATGACTTTTCCCATAATTATTTATCTTTTGTGTTTGTTTTATAGGAAAGTAAGAAGCTGAAAATTACCATCATTGCTTCTTTCTGTTTGTGTGTCAGGTTTGTTTACATTAAAGTCATGTTTTACTACACAAAATGTGGAATATTAGGCATGAAGAACCTGATACTTTGCTGGAGAATCCGTAAGTGTGTGGTGTGCGAACCAGACACAAACAGACTGGCAGCACCTCGAGTTGAATGAGCTGTTTGGCATTGGCAGAAAAGATTCAGCAAATCTTCCATGGGTGTTACCCACATGTTTCGTACCATTGTGGCTCTATTTGGAAGAAAGCGAGATAGTGAATAAACAGACCAATGAGTCAACATTAATTTCCAAGAAGCATTGTTACAAAAAAGAAATTATATTCTAAACTAAAATGTCCTAACTTTTTGTGCTAAGCCGAAAATATATCACCAGAGAGCAAAAACACACCCTGGCTTCTGTCCATAGTTTCCTGTAAAACCAGGATCAATTGTGTGGGATTATTATATCTCCTGTTAGGCAGGTATTGAGTGGGCACTTGCAAATAGCTTGTGCACAGATTTAGAAAGTGTTTTGGTAACTCTCCAGGCTGAATTTTAGGACAATCTGACTTCTTGCCTTCAGCTTTCTAATTATATCTTCAAGAGACTTCAAACTTTGTTTCCTTTTTGGTGAATTTAAATCCAAAAATCCGACACAGTATTATCAGTCTCAGGGCTGGTTATGTGAAATCAAAGTAAAGTCAAACCAGTCATGATTTCTGTGATGAGGCTGATACTGTCTTTGTCAAGTTGAAGCCCTGACCTCTTTTCCTTTTGGCTGCTAGGAGAATAATTTATGCTGCTGTCTGTACTTTCCCCACATTATACATCAACCTTAGAGGGGAGAGGAGTTTCCTATAGGTCAGATACTGCAAAACCGAGCACTTTCAGACCACTGGAAAAGGTTTTTCTCAGTCTGTGTCTGAGGAGAGCTCTTGAGTTTCTCTGTAACTTATATTCTGTTGTATTAAATCTGCTGTATCATGCAGTTCTAGTGTCTGATTCTTTATTTAGTAAGCTGCTTTGTCTGTACTGTCACAGAGAGGCCTGTAACTTCATTATATATTGAGAAGAGCTGTGCCGTTGTGATTTTATGACCCCAAAGCTGCTTACGACTTCAGTCACACTAAAGGAAAGAGAGGGGGATCATATTTCATGGAGTCAAACCTAACACAGGTGTCCAGATGTAAGATCTAGGTTTCTGTCTTCTGGTTTTGGGATACTTTCCTCTTTTAGCTGAGTCAGTGTTTGGATATTTCACAGCGGCTTCATTCCACTTCTCATTTATAGCTTCAGTCGGTGATCCACAAGATCCATTTCTTGTCATTTTGGTAACATCTGTGGCGCTCAGTGGCTGCTGCTGTGGTGTTTCTGTACTCCATCTTCCAGACATCATGAGGCCACAAGTGTGACATACAGTCTAACTTGAGTCTGGAATAGGAAAAAATCTTTTTAAGCATCATAATGTAAAGTTTCATCCTGTTTTTCACACTGTTAACTTATAAGTTTGGTTTTCTCAAATGAGTTTAAACATCTCGGTTAAGTTTTAGCTGCAGGGTTATGTGGGAGTCACTCAGTCTAAATACATCTGCTGATATATTTATGTAAGATGTTTCATTAAATAACACACGGGTCAGTCTGTATCTCACTCCGTCTTCTCTTTCTCTTTCAGGGGAAGTGACTGCAGCCGAAAGCTCAAGAATGTAAGTGATACCTCTGAATTATATGGAGGGATAATTTGTTTGTGTTCTAAATGTGTGTTTGGATGGAAACGTGCTATTATGGTCGGGTGTTTCTGTTTTTGTTTAGCTTGTAACTGTTTTACTTGTCACTCTCCTTCCTTTCTGTATCTCTTATCAAGACTTTTGTAGCTCTTACTCTGCAGTCAGCTCAGTGTTACACCAGAAAGACAGATTTTATTGTCATTGGACAGATGTGTGTGGACAATAATGTTGCAAAATTATGATTGCACATAGTTTAAAACTCAAATAGCATAAGAAATTTGAGGATAGCTCGATGAGTCAATTTTAAAATAACCCTTAAAGAGCTAAAAACAGCAGCTTTGTGTTAATCTAGTGGAGTGCTCATGTACTTCTTGCTAATTCATGCATTGATGCATGTGTCACAGGATCGATGTGGTTGCAAATGCTGCAGCTGCAGTTTAAACAGACACGTGATGCAGCGCACGTCTCAAGTCAAAACAAAGGAGCATGGATGGAAAACTGTGCCAAATCAAAGCTGACATGGGAGCATTTAAGATCTTTATGAAAACTAGGATTGGTGGGGTTGAACACTATGCACAAAGTGGAATACTGCAGAAAAAAATCAAAGCCATATAAAACTAAAGAGCGATTTCTGCTCAAACTTTCTAACAACTTCTCCACAAGTCAGGGGATCTTAAAAGCACTTTCATGCCTTATTTTTTGAATGACTTGTGCACAGAGCTGCCTCATTTTTGAGAGCGAGGTTTTTTGGTCCAGTGCCTGAACTCTGATGTCTTAGTTTTTTACAGATGTATAGGACAAACATTAAACCTCCTGCTGTAAAGAGAAGTAGACTCTAAGTTTGGTGAAACCACAAAACTATTACTTCATTAAAAACTCAAGTAATAGGGATGACAGAAAAGGCTATTATATGTTTGAAAATTAAAAATATTTTGTTCTTATTTCATGATAGCTTTGGGGATACTTTGATTAACTCCTTGGATGTCTGAGGGTGTTTTAAGTTGTATTATTCTTAAGAACAATGCCTCTTTTGTTAGTCACAGCAATAAAAAACAGCTGTTGTTGTTAACTCTGTAGGAAATGACCATTAAGTAAAATCAATTTGGGAGATGTATGAAGTCATGGCTTTTGTACTAAGAGGCTATGGGGATTTTTCTCAAGTTAATTTGTTGTAAATTTTGAACATCAATAGCTTTTTGGACTGATTCATTCAAGTTTAGCTCTCTGTTGTCTCTAGTTTAGTCCTCTGTGTATTTGTTGTTGTGTCTCCTTATCATTACCCTTTTTTAAAAGGCTTCAGTGTCTTTTATTCCCTCTCAAATACACCTCAACACCCTCTCCTCCTTTTCTTATAAAGGCTGCTTTAAGAAGTAGAACACATAATGCTAGCCCTGCCCACTCTGCAGTCAAAGCTCTCTCTCTCTCTCCCTCCCTCTCTCTCTCTCTCTCTCTCCCTCACTCTCTCATACTGCTGTGCACTGTACAAGTTGATGTGTGGAGCTGCAGAGCCGGCCCTGGGCTGCTAGCTTATTTAGCCGACTGCACACAGGGACTCTCAGTCGTGTGTGTGTGTGAGCCAGCATTTGCAGCAACAGCAAACTCCTCACTAACTCTCAGCAGCCAGCGTTTTAGCCTGGACCTGCTGCGACGCTTTGCTACCTCACTATGGATTTGACCCGCAGACTCTCAGGCTGAGGAGTAGGATGTAGGAGCAGCTGTCTCTGCAGCACATCACACACTGAGAGGTGAAGGAACTGCAGGTCTATTTGCTGATGTTATCTCGCACACAGACTGAATGTTTAGTCAAAGGTGTTTCATGCTGAGTTTCTAAGATTATTGTTTAGCAGGTGCTGATTTGAACAGCAGGCGTACTTCTGCTTGTGTGTATTGTGATGGATAGATTTGTGATAAATGTGTCTGCAGATGTGACATTAGCTAAAATGTGGGCTTGTTTGAGCTTGTGTGTGTGTTTTTTAACTCTAGCTGGGTTTTCTGTTTATTCATGCCCTTGTGTGTGCATCACTGGAGTGTGTGTGTGCATGAAACAAAAAGCTGAGTTCTTCTTTTCAAGAAGGTAGAAACCTTTCTGACAGGTCTTTCAACATCTCTCTTCTGCTGAAACTGAAGGATGCAGACAGTTTCACAATGTGCATTACTTCTTTGATTATACACCAGTCAATCAAACCTCCACTGACATGTTTTGTTTGGGCTACTGCAGCTCTGTGCTGCTCTCCAAGTTTCTGTGTTTGCAGGGCTGTTTGCTGTAGGTTTAGTGCTGCATATCTGAATCATGCAGACACAGTTGTGGCTCATATATTCCTGTTCTACTGTGCAGTTTGGATCAATAAGGCTGCGTTTAAAGCACAATAGTAAGCAATGGAGATCACATTGGGTGATGACCCATTTCCAATGGGAGCTGGCACGAGCAGTTGTGATTTAATCGGTGACACAGAAGCAATGCACACGGCAGATCAGGGCTCTAAAGTTTGTAGATAATGATTCACAAGGCCAGCTGCAGTATTGTTTGGATATAATACTTATGTATCAATGGCAGGTTAAAGGGTCATATATGAACATTTCACAAAGAAAGAAAAATGGTAAATTTTCTATTCTGAAGGTAGATCTGATTTTGAAAGGCTTAGAAATTGACAAGGACTGTATAAGACTGAGAATTCAGCATAAAAAGTTGACTTTATGGTCATGTTAGGGCTGGGCAATTGATTGCAAATTAGATTAAATAGCAATATGGCCTGCTGCAATATTCTAATCCCAGGCAGTGAGATATTTCTTTAACCTGAAATGTGTCAATTACCAGCTACAGTATTTTTGCAGTAGATCTTTTATTCTCTACACCAGTGTTACTGACCCCTGCCCAAACAAAGAGCCACATTTTTGTAAACTACATTTGCAAGAGAAATCTAGGTAGGGAATGTGGCAAAAATGGCAGGGTATGGCAATAAAAATATGTTCAAGGTGGCGAAAATGGTTGAAAAGCAGCAAAAATGGATAAAAGGGAGGGAAAAGTGGGAGTAAAGTTGAAAAAAAGTCTGAAATCAGCAAAAGAACGAGCCATAAGGGGCAAAAACTGTATTGACTGCATAGAAATGAGTTAACCTATGAGAAACCTGGTATTTCTGTTCAAGGTATCCCCTTTTTTATTGATCTTATGATATATTCTAATTTTCCTAGACACATTTTTTTGGCTTCCCATGATCTGTAAGCAATAATGATCAACATTAAAAAAAAAGGCTTCCCCTATGTATAATGAGTCAATGTTATTCACTTCCTGAAACAAGTGACCAAAAATGTTTTTACAAAATCCTTTACCCACATGTATGCATTTTTCTTATTCAAAATGAGAATGTAAAAAAGGATCACCCCCTTCAAAATAGCAGGAAAATATCAAATTCATCAGATGACTTTTTCCTAGTTGTGTCAATCCAGTATGGTGCTCCTTTTAATGTTAATAACATTTAACACTAATCTTTTCCACTGAGGTGCCTCAATTGCTTTGTTTCATTAACACTATTTAATAAATATTAAAAAAGTGAAAGCTGGCTCTCTATTCAGATCTAAGAGATAAAGGAGAATTAACCCTTTGCTCTTCCTTGAAGTGTTTGTGAATGGCGGAGAGTGTTTACACTGACCGTATGTAGAGTACGACCGAAATAAACACATTAAGCCTCGCTGAGCTTTCTTATCATAGCGTCCCTGTGGACTCCCTGTTGACATGGATGCAGTAAATATAGCTGAGAGCACCTGACCTCAGCGCTAAAGGTGCATCTGTCCGTGTGGCCACAGCCAACCTGAATCCACAGCGCTGCATGCAGAGGCTTCAGCTCCTCAGTCACATTCGGGATCACGCTCAGGATCACGTCAGGTTACTGGAGGCAGGAGTGCAGCTTCTCTCAGCCACTGATTTCACAGAGTTACTGTGTTGGCAGGAAATGAGATTGACTTGGTTATTTATGTACTCCAGACTAAGCTAGCGAACAGAAACGTATAAATCACTGTGCTGTGCTCTACCAGGAGGGGTACCTGTGACTGACTGCAGAGTCAGAACAATGGCTCAATGTTGTCGTGTTTGTGCAGCACGCTTAAGCTAACACGCAACTTCACTGAATGAGACCAGACTTCAATGTGCGGGGAAAGATCTTGTATTGATTTTCAGGAAGAATTGATTTAGTAGCAGAAAGGAGAAATATATATGTTTTTGCTCTTTTATCCTCTGTCATAAAATGTATGAGCAGGTTAAACCTTATTTATTACCATTTTCCAAGAAATACATTTCAAGGGGTTATTTATCAGCCTGCATTACCACATGCACACTGTGCATTTAAGCCTGAGCAAATCTCATAATTCTCTCCTGGAATTATGACCCCTGCTGTTACATTTTGTGAGAAAAACAGCATTTAAGTTGAATGTCAAGGTTTGTCTATATACTTTGGTAGATGCTGTGAGTCAATGGCACACAGAGGTCATGTGCTAAAGTGCCTTTTTTGGGGCCAATTATGCACCAAAATGCCTTCTTGGGAGCCAAAATACACTTTGGTACATTCTTTGGTGCCAAATTGCATGCTAAAGTGCTCTTTTGAGTGCCGAAACATGTGCTTAAGTGTCCTATCAGGAGCCTAAAACTTGCCAAAGTGTCCTCCTTGGAGCCAAAACTGCAATAAAGTGCCTTCTTGGAGCCAAAGTTGCAATATATTGTCTTCTTGGGTGCCACAACAAGTACTGAAATGCCTTCCTAGTTGGTGAACCGCACTAATCTGCCCCTTTAGCTGGTTAAAACATGATAAACTGCCCTCTTGGGTGCCAAAACATGCACTGAAGTGCCCTCCTTGATGCAAAACTTGAGCCAAAGTGCCTTTTTGGGAGCCAAAATACAAACTTAAATGCCATCCTGGTTGGGACACCACACTTATCTGCCCACTTATTAGGCTGGTTAAAACAAGATTAAATGCCTCCTGGGAGCCAAAATATGCAAAAGTGCCCCCTGGGAGCCTAAATGTGTTGTATGTGCCCTTTTTTGTCTCTCACCCCTGTGCGTCTGTGCACACCACTGCTGTGAGTGGATCCATTTATCATGGTTACATATGACTGCTGTCAGGGCCTTGAACACTGTACGAACTCTGTTACTTTTGTTCAAGCTCTACCAGTTTTCTCTTTTTTTAATGCATCATGAATTAGACTACACATAAAACCTTTGTTTACTGATCATTTATATCTTGAGACTTGGAATTAAAACCATCACCTACAGCTGGAGATCAGTTCTACATCAGCATATCTGAAAACAATATTTCTATAGTTTCCCAGACCTAAAGGTTTAAGCAGCCAGAGCAACAGATTGAGCTGCAAAACTACAAATTAGCTGGAAAAAAAAGCACGAGAAGTGTCCAACAAAAGGGTCTCATGAGCCAGATTAAAAACTCAACGCTCAGAATGAAGAATTCAGTCAAAATTAGAAAGCGACTGACGGCCGAACAAACAGGGATAATACAATGAGCTGCTTTTACTTTTCCCAGAAAATACATAATAATCAAGTGTTTATGTAACAAACCCAATAACCGCTGCTCTCGCTGCTGCAGGGGGAAGTGAGGAGTTTCTGCCTGTCAGTTTAAGACTTACAACATTATTGTGTTTGTGATTTACACTCTTGTACTGGGTTACATTACATCTGTAGTGAATAGAAAAGGAAACTTTACTCTTATTTATAAATGAAAACATGTCAACACATCAGGTTTTTGGATAAACTGTGGTCTTGTTTATTTCCTAAACATTTCTTCTTTCCCTCAGGTTCTAATCACCATCTACTGGTTGGGTCGAGCTGCCAACGGATGCACCTCCTACAACGGGCCCACGCTGGACCTGAAAGAGTTTGAGGGCCTGCTGTCACAGATGCGAAAGGTTTGCAAAGTTATATAAAGTAGTTTCCAGGGTTCTAAAAATATCATGAAATCTTAATCTTCAGTGCAAGGACAATGTAGTCGGTAGCTTCTGCTGCAGATCTCTTAGCAACCAGCGGCTGGAGGACAAAGTAGAGATGAGAGGAGGAGTAGAAAGAAGCTGTCACTTCTAATGAGCTGAAATCACAGACTTTATCCCAGCAGTGTCCTGACAAGAACATTCTGCTGAATCATTTATTCAGGGGTGTTATGAATCAACGCTTGTCTTACACGTCTGCCCACAGCTCAGGAATCATCGCAGGCTGTGTGTAACTCCTCACCTCAGCTCTGTGGACGAGTGTGGAGCTGATTCTTGTGTCGATCATTTCCACTCAGCTCCTCCCCACAGAGAAGAGTTAGCACTAGCAGGCCCTCAGGACACACAAACACACACACATGATGTCACCGCCATGCGATTTATTCCACGATGTGGCGTTCCTCCGCTGTTCAATAAAAGCGAGGTATCACTGCCAACTCAGCTGGATCACTTCAACAGATGTTCACACGTTGACCAAAACAAAGCCACGTTTCCATGACACAGAGATTAGAAAATAAATGAGATTCTTAAATTTAATTAAAAAGCATATGGAGTACATATTTTAAAATGAAATGGCACCTACTTGACTTAGAAACTAGACCTTCAAGAATGATGATTGAAAAGCAAGATACAGGTGAAGGCTGACCAAACTAGTGATTGTTGAATAGCTCAGTAAGAAAGCAGCGAATAAAGAGACAAGTGCCTGAAGTATGGAAAAATAATGTTGGAAAGTATGAAAAAAATGTACCTGAATTTTTGAATATCTGACCTCAGCTTAAAGTAGGGGACAGTGGTGAAACAGTCACAAATATAATGTTCTCCTAAGTTAACCCTATAAAGCCAAACGTGTCATATTTGATACATGAATTCAAAGACCTCTACCTCATCAAAAAGATAAATAGTTTCTTCAAAAACCTGTTAAAAATATTTTCAAAAACATATTCTACCACCTCGAGGATTATCATATCACTACAGTCAGCTGAAATTGCACTTTGGCTCTTTTCAAAATGTCTATTCTCATGAAATCATCCACTCACATATTTCAGAAAAATCATTGCTTGATTTTCAAGAAGTTGCAGCAAGAATAACATCAAAATAGTTACTTCTTTCAAAAACAATAAGTGTTTTCTGCATGCAATAAATGCATATTTACTCAAAAAAGGTAATACAATAGATAAAATAGTACACAAAATTGCCAAGTGTGTCAAATGTGATACAAGAAATGTATAATGAATGAAATGATAAAGCAATATTTTTTGTGGATTTTGCTAAAAGGGTTAATAAACGTCTCAGTTCCAAAAAAATTTGAATTTTCAGACTATTTTTTGACAGGCCGGATTTTACAGGGTTAAAATGCATCACTGATAACATTGTTGCCACAGTGTGAGTCCAGCCTGGGTGAAAGCATAATACAGTTTTTCAGAGGTTTGAGAGTTACATAACAGAGAGTCCAGGGGTCAAGAACAGGAAGTCTTTTAGTGGACAGGAAGGGCCTTTCCCCACCTTTCATTAGCTACAGAGACGTGTTTCAACTGTAGACAAACAAAAGAGGGGGGGTCAGCGAGGTGAAGAGAGAACTGAGTTCAGAGTTACCAACATGTTGTCACAGAATATGTCTGATTTTTCTTGATGTTTGTGTTTTACACTGATCTGGTCTGTTCTAATCTGTCCGTGTGCAAACGCTCAGGAGGCGGAGGAGGCAGAGAGCCCCAAACGTAACATCCGAGACAGCGGCTACATCGACTGCTGGGACTCTGAGCGCAGCGACTCTCTCTCCCCGCCACGGCACGGCCGCGAGGACTCGTTTGACAGTCTGGACTCCTTCGGCTCACGCTCACGACAGACCCCGTCACCGGACGTCCTGGTCCCCCGCGGCAGCAGTGATGGTAGGAAATGGTCGACACTTTTCACACTTTACATTCTACATTTTTACACTTTGTATTGATTTTCAAACATTTGGCCTCAGCATCAGTTCATGTCTCGTAAAATGGAAGTTATGTTTTAGCGAAGGGGTGTTTGAGGTGAACAAATGCACTTTGTTGAAAAATGAATTGCATTATCTTCTCTGTGGCCCGTTCAGAAGTGGAGTTATGGTCTGTGTTTGATTCAAACCACATCTTTGTTTTCTAAAAGAATGCAGGATTTACTTTGTGCATGCACACGAAAGCGTTCTTTCATAGTTTCTGAGGTTGTTGTTTCTCAATAATAAGGCCTTTCGTTAGGGCTTTAGTGTCTTTTTGTGTCTTCTATCAGTTCTCAGGTAACACAAATCTGGTGTGAACATCTGGTGTCAAATAAAACAAGCATAACTACAAAGATAAAACACATCTGTTTTTGTTTTAAACACATTTCAGTAATGTAACGTCAACGTGGGCTCCACCAATATGGCCTCCAAGGATTGTTGAGTGAGTCATTATAAAACTAAAGAATCTGAAATACTTTACACCCTGGAAATGATCACATTTAGTTGATTTCATATAAGTGGTGATAGGGCTACTAAATGAAAGAAGTAACAGTCATTTGCTGTTTAGACATTAGTTTTCTCTCTGTAACTCGAAATAATCACAGTCAAGGCGCTTTGAGCTTTAGCCTCATCACCATGTGACACTAATCCCCTGCTTTGTCAATGAGAGCTCTATTTAAGAGCATCGTGTTTAAAAATGTAATCAAGCTGAAGTCCAACGCAGCCCACTGAGCTCCGTCCCTCTCAGGTATTTCTAAATACTCACACTCCCCTCAAGTTTACACACCCAAAAAAACCTTGATGCTGAAGTTCTTTCATTAGTTAAATGAATAAAGTGAAACTCATATTATGTAGAGTCAGTATTTATTATAACTGTGATAATCATGACTTACAATTGATGAAATTCAGTACCTCAAAAAATTAGAACATTTGCATGAGACCAATAAAAAAGATGAGATGAGATGTATTAATGGTAATAGATGAAATAGTGACTGGACTTTTTCGTCAGTGTTGGGGAGCTCTCTACTCAAGTTTTCTGTTTGCAAATTTAACAGTTTTCAAACTTTGCTGCTTTATTTGAGTGTCAGCATTTAAAATAATGACTTCTGTCGGAGTAACTGAAACTTAGCTCTTCCATTTTAACTTGTTTCTACTTAGTTTTGCTACTTGATTCTTAAAAATTCACTTTAAGTGTAGCCTCAAGGAGTATCTCTTTTGTTTAACCCAACCTTATGTAATCCTGTTTCCGTTCACTGTATGCACAAAGCCTTTGTTCTCGTCCAGGTTTGAAGTCTTTCGGTGTTAGTGACACCTGTCAGTGAGGATTTACAACCTTGCATCAACATCCGCACAAAGGTGTCTCTGTGTGAGTGTTGGAGCCTGTTGTCCTGGACTACGGCTGTTTGTATGACTCTCTTTGAGCGTACAATGAGCTGAGTGACAGCTGTAGAGAGAGGAAGAGATTAACCATCCTCTTACGGTGCGGCAAATAATAGGGGAAGGTGTGTTTTTGATGTGACACTTGACTGATCTGTTGCCGATACTTTCAGGCAGGTTTAAGGACAAAGAACAGTTATTCATCATCACCATGTAGTTGATCCCATTCTGTTACAAGAAGTTGTTGATATCAGGATAAGATGTTATCAGTTTTTTTATCTGCTTTGAGCAAATCCCTTTGCATCATTAGTAAGCAACAGTGGCATGAAGAAAAAGAAAAAGAAAAATCCACTTCAGAAGTATAAATAAAATAACATAAATTTGAGTTTCCCAGAACCGTCAAACTTCAAACAACTCTGGTCTTCCTAATGCTCTACGCTGAAGTCAAAAAATAGACTTAAAGATAGAAACTGGCTTCCTAGACGTACTTAATTATGCCAAGCTTGACCATATGGTGTCAATGAAAGCTGTTGATTGGTTCACTTTATACGAATTTGTCCATTTTTAAATGTTAATGACAGCCTATAAAAAGTTACAGCACTCATCAAAAATCTTTACGTAAGCTTCATCTCTGAAGTGCATGTGGGAAAGCGAGCGAGGCCGGGCGTCCTGTCAGACTGTTTTTGTTTTGAAGGAAGTGCAGAGGAAACTGCCGTCTCCAAAGCCTGAGCTGCTGTCACCAACAGTCAAACAGACTAAAAGCCTTGTTGGCTGTTTGTTTTTCTGGATAAGAGGGGAATGAATCCATTGAAAAATGGGCTGGTTTGTGAACTTCAGAAAGAGCCAAAGATAAAAAAACCTGTGGCTTTCCAGAACAGGCTCACCTAGGGATGCAGTTTCCAAAACCATAAACAGAAACAGTCTTTGGAGAAGGAATCCACTGCAGCACAGAGAAACATCATCTTATCCTCAATACTCAGTGGAGAAGACAAAATGCTGTCACTGGCATTGTTTTAAACCACTTAGCTTTTACTACACAAGCATTACCACAACCAATCTGTCCACCAACACTTTCAACCCACAGCTGATTAGTCATGCTGCTTTTATCCCAGTACACATGGTCGGATACAGAGCAGCATGCTTTGTTGTTTGGGAGAAATCAGAAACACTTTTAACTGATTATAGAGGAAAACAAAATAGGACGGCACTTTGGAGAAGTTGGTGGGTAAGAAATAAATACATGGCACAGATACCAACATTATCTCCAATAAGTCCTCCATCTGTGTCATTTATTTCAGTCTTGTACAGTTTTGCGTGGCTAGATTGACAAGGCATAGATCAGCAGGTTTTACAAAAGGTTCTCTTTGAATAATGACTCTTTTTAAGACTTAACTTGACCTGATTTGCTTAGGGTTCCTGTCATGTAGCCCCTCACTATATGCCGGATTTTCTGTTAAATGTTATGTTATTTTTAAAGTTAGACAAACACACAGTAGTAGCACCAAAAAGGTATCAGCTCCTGTTCACCACCAGAAACAAGCTGCTCCAGTCCAGTTCAGCTGTTGTTCCTCACCATTGACATGAAGCATTGTGATATTTATGAGCCCCCGCTGTTGTGGTGTAATAATAAGGAATCAGTTTTCACACCAGACTCAGGGGACGAAGACAAGAGAGAAGTGAACACAGAAGTACAATTCAGATATCATCCAATTACATGGAACTTTGTGTACACTCAGAACAAGATCACCATTTATCAACACGGACACCAACTCAACGACAAAGCTGAGCTGTGTGAGCTCACTTCAGACTGGCAGTGCTTGGAAACAGAGAGAAGAGTCTAATTCAATCTCTGAGTTTATGCACTTTTAAAGGCAACTTCCACTACAGAAGAGTGAATAGATATATAGATTTATTTGACATTTGATCACAACATTTTGAGGAAAATGGAATGCAATAAACAATATAAAATCTCAATATTAAGGAATTTTATCCCAGATAAAAACAGATATCAGAGACCTATACTCTTCCATGGAGTCAGATCAAGATTATTAATGTGATCCGATTCACAAGACCCGGTCAAGCATCTCAGACTTATTTTGCCACTTTTAGGCTTACTATAAGGTACCATTTTTAAAATCCTCATAACTTTTGAAACAAACTAAAGCAATATGTGTTTGGATTTAAGATAGCTTCACAAATTTTACCCAAGTCAAAAATTCCATACTTAATACTTCTATACCATGAGCAATAATTATTTACCTGTCAAACCAGTTGATGTTTATGTTTTACTGGAAAAAGGGGCTAAAACACTTAGACATGGGGCATTTTCAAGGTATTTTACAGCCATAATAACAAAAATTGTCCTGGTGATTTTTAACCTCATTAGGTAAAGGGTTAAAGATATATAAATAACAGATCATTTTCATTTTGTGGTTGCTTTTTTCTACTCCGAGTGCTGGCATCAGACTCAAACACGATGTGTAGATAAAAAGAATACAACTCCTTGCTGACCTAGCTCAATTTTGATAGATGTTTCATAATAAATGAGTGTAAGCAAAATAAGCATGAACACCGTCCCAGAAAGTGTCATCATTAATTTGTCTTTAATGCCTTCAGAAGCATTGAGGTCGTCTCGATCGCTCTTCATTCACAGCCTCGTCCTGCTTTTCAATCGCTGCTGTTCACCTTGAACTGGACCCTACATTTCCTGTAATATGAATGCTTGTTTGAATATTGATGTAAATAAGCTGACATGAAGCTCTGCTACAGTACGGCACTGACCCATGACAAACATCCCCTCAGGCTTCAGTGTTTCCATATGCTCAGAGAGAGAACATCACCCCATAAAGACACATGTTGTTCCTTAAGGGTGGATAGATGTGGATGGCAGAGTCACTTCTGTTTCCAATTGATGGGTTAAGAGACATAATTTTACCATTCATTGTTGGGAAGAGCAGATACCTCAAGGCCTCTTTTGGACCTCGATCTGTCGATCTTCGCGACCACTTAAAAACGTAGCAGTCTATTGATAGAGAGGGAGGTTTTCACAAGTTCAAAATATGACGTTTGTTTCCACTGTGAGCAGTGGCAGAGCCCACATGTATCTGTTTAGAGCTAAGAGGAGATTTAACGCTTCAGATCTGGTTGAAAGTGTGGTTTTATTCTTGGAAAATGTATACATTGAGTCATCAGATTGAGTGAGCGTGCATCCAAAGGGAAGGGGAACTCCAGTAGCACATATGCTCAACATCTTGTGGAGGAATTTTGAGAGACCTTGAGTAAAGTACGGCTGAAGGTATTCAGTTTCTGCTGTTGTTTGGATTAGCATTAGCAAAAAGAAACAGCTTAATAAGGTGGAATGGACTGCTCAGATAAATCAGGCACTCTTGTCCTCATTTCCCTCTTTTAAAGATTTCACAATAACATCTTGCAGAGGAATTTAAGACGTGGAGCGGGGAAAGTCCTTGAGCGGTGCACTTCTGCAAGGCCAGGTGTTACCGCTGACATTAAAGAGCCGACAATGTGTTCAAAACGTGATAGCAGGCAGACACAGAGGCATCCTAAGTGAATTCTTCCGAACCAAAGGTTAGAATTTAGTCAGCGGAACATACAATATAAATTTAGCGCTGATTTATGAGGCCTGCTTTGTTTCATAAAAACATGCCATCAACCTGCTCGGGGTTTGATTTATGTTCAGTGGCTGGAGCACGGTACATATAATAAGACTGTAACAGCACTTTTGAGTTTTGTGTACATTCTGTAACAACCTGTGAGGGAATTCTGGGGATTTTTGCACACATGTTTATATCCAGGATGAAATACCTTTCTATGTTGTGTTTATCTTGTTATAATTTGAATTGTATTAATCCAATAATACTTCTAGTGTATCAACCATCTTTCACAGTGGCATGCACAGACATTTTGAAGGGCAGGGATGAAAGAAAAAGGCACATACAGCACACATTTTGGCTCCAAAAGGATGGCATTTAAGCATGTTTTGGCTCCTAGGAGGACAGGTTATCATGTTTTAACCTACCAAAGGGACAGATTAGTGTAGTTTACCAACAAGAGGGCCCTTAATAGTATGTTTTAGCTCTCAAGAAGTCACTGAAGTGTAAGTTTGGCACCAAGGAGGGCACTTAAGCATGTTTTGGCTCACTGGAGAGCACTTTAGGGTTGTGTTTTAGGTCCCAAGAGGGCGCTTTGGCACACATTTTGTCTCCTAAGAGGGCACTTAAGCTCACTTTTATCAACAGTTGGGCCACCACTTATCGTACATATTGACAAGTTATGTTTTCAAGTATTGATAAGTTGTCACTGAAGCACAAAAGTGACAGAAAAAGCGTCAGTACAGACTCACGTAAGGTTCCCTGCCAATATGCCAACATTTTTTGAATCATTTTAAATCTAGAAAACCTCCACTGAGTGATTAAGTAGTGTTTAACAAGACAAGTGTGCTTTCATTTTATTCTCTAAAGCACCTATAACTCTAAATTTGCAAACTGAATTAATTCTGTATCCTGCATCTTTTCCTCCCAACAGGCCGCGGCAGTGACTCAGAGTCCGACGGCCCCCCTCACAGGAGGATGCCGGATGTCCGTAAAGACGACATGCTGGCCCGGCGCACGTCCATCAGCGAGCCTAAAACCGCCATGCCCTTTAACCAGTACCTGCCTAACAAGAGCAACCAGAGTGGATACGTGCCCACGCCACTCCGCAAGAAGAGGAACGATAAAGAGAAAGAGGAGGGAGGACGCAAGAGCTGGAGTACTGCTACTTCACCTGTAGGGGGAGAGAGACCGCTCAGGTGAGTCTGCAGAAATAAACACACTGACATAAAGGAAATTATTAAACTAAAAATGGAAACAAATTTGAAGAGTGCACTTAAAATCTTAGACTGATTGACTAATTTTTGTGTTGGAGTAACATGTAAGGAGGATTTAATTGAAACCTTTTCCTTTGTTCTTTGCAAAAATGAAATAATCCGCTGATCAGAGAGAGGGTTACTCTGAGTGGTGACACCCTGATTTGTTTAACATCCATATGTTCACTGAGTAAACTGTGGCTCATGCTTCAGCATTTTACATTGAGTGTTTGAGTGGAGTCGGTGCTGCTGACTTTTTGTTTGTGATAATGGAATCGGAGAATTGGCAGGACTAACATTGTGCTTATCCAGTCAGCCGTTTGTGGATGGTGCTGGTGACGGTCGGGTCAGGAGAGTAACTCATCGGTTAATTAAGGACAAGCAGAGTAACGGTGACCTTATTCTGTATCGTGATTATTGATCAAAGCTGTAGATTAAAAAAAGACTGACAGAATGAGTGGGGGAATCCACCTTTTCAACATCCTTTGGGGGGATTTTTATTCTATCAATCGCTGAATATGAAAGAGAAGCAGCTGATGGGGGGGCAGATGTGTGTTTTCATTGGCTGTGAAGCAAAAGTGTGAATGTCGCTGCATTGGGATAAAGTGAAGCAGATTAAAATCAGGAGTCCTCATTGGAACAGATGTGCATGGCAACGTCCCAGGAGGCTGCGATCACAAGTTTCAGTTTGCTGAGCCTCAGTGTAGAAATGTGAAAACTGCACTTTGAGTAGCAGTTGTATCGATCTGCACTGTTCTATTTTATTTTTTATTTTTTTAAGTTCTATTTTGGGGGCTTTGTTTTGAAAGGACAGGGTAGTGGACAGAGCTGCAAACTAGGAGAGGAAGGTGGGGAATGACATGTGGGAAAAGGACCTTGAGCTGGAGGCCGATTCTGGCCGTCTGTGTGCAATTTAACCACCAGGCAAAACCAGCAAACCAGCACAGCCTTGTTGCAGTAGTGTGAAAGTATTGGAGATCAACCCATATAGGGCCGGCCAATGTATCAGTCAATTTTTGCATTTTTCACTTTTATAGGCATCGGCTGATATGCGGGTGGGTTCCCCAATATATTTTTCCCCTGGCATGATTTACAAACAGGCATTCGCAGGCAGCTTTGTGTTGCTAGGAAACACTACAGTCCATGTGCAGATGATGCCTTGCTCCTCCCCTGCTTGCAGACTGCAGAATGAAGCAACTGGATCGAAACATGTTGAACAAAGATTTGACTTTTCATACTGTTTGCAACGTATTCTACCTCTCTTTTCCATCTTGTTGTCATATTAGATATAGTTTAACACATGTTACTAGTTTCAAAATTGAGACCCCGTACCATTTGTGTTGTTCTAATTTTGTAATTTTAGGGAGCAAAAGCTGTATTGGCTCCCAGATATTGACCCAAGAAAACCGGCAGTATGGGTGATGAAAAAAAAAATCAGTTTTGGCATTGGCTCTGAAAATATTCATATTGGTGGCTCTCTAGAAAGTATTGAAGAAGAGTCAAAAAATTTACTTAAAATGACTTTCTGATGGCAGTGTTTGGGAGATTAAGGTGGCATTTTGGGGAGAGCAGTAGGACATCGAACATTGTCATCATTCCCAAGTGCTGCAAGTATGTTTGTTTCAGCCTGTGTGTTCCTCATCTGTCTTTCATTCTCCGTTGTTAGCTTCACTCTTTGTTTATATGTTATATCCGCAAACATGCACTGATAATTTCTGCACTGTTGTTTTTTTTTTTCCTCCATCTCTTTCCATTTTATCCGTCCTGTTGTTCTCCATCCCGTTTCCTGCCGTCTCACGTGTGAACTTTATGAACACCGTTCTTTGTGTGGTTGTTAATAATTTTGCTTCTACTCGATCATCTATGTGTGTGCTGTATAAATGGTTATACACATAACAGTCTAAATGTTGTCCCTAGCATAGGTTTCCCACCTGCAGAATCCCCCACCCCGTCCCCTTCCTCACCCCTTAAACCCCAGACACAGATTCAGCAGGAGCAGGAGGCTCAAAAGGACGTTGAGGAAGGGGGTCTGTATGCATCCCCACCTTGTATTGAGATCCAGGCTGCAGGCGTGAGGAGGAGCAGTGCGCCTCTACACTATAGCCTCCCCCCGCCCAATGTGGAGCCCCCAGAGGAAACCTACCTGATGGTCACCTCTGAGCAAAGGTCTTCACCTTCATTTCTGTTTGTCTCCTGACTTTTGTATACAGTCCTGATTAGGTGAAAAGAGTTAAGCCAATCAATCGCCCACTACTGTCTTTATTTTAGGTTAACTGATTGATTAACCTCTGTTAGAAAAACATACTGTCTTCCTGATTGAACTATTGGAGGTTCAAATGCCTTCATGTCATTATGTTGTTAGAAAAGGATCATTACTCCTGGGGGCATTAAGCTCTGGAGTGTTCTGATTTTGAGATACCTGGTTCAAGTGTCCTGCATCCAAACTCTACTGAAGCACCCTTGAAAGCCTCAGAAGTGACATTTATGCCCAAAAACCATGTCACAGCTCTGTGAGCGTTCAGTTTTTTCAGGTCTGTTTCGTTGAAAGCTATAAGTTCCACTTTTCACAGCTGGTATTCCCTTTTTGTCTCTCTCATTACCATATTATTCTTTCTAATTCTGTTCTCATCCAGAGCAACACAGCAGTGAGTCAGCAGAAGGTTCAGGGCTGAATTCAACCAAGCTACATGCAGATGAAACTGCATCACAACAGAGTTGCTCTCCTATGTGATGTCACTCCAAGTTAGGGCTGCACACTTTATCATTTCAGTATTGTCATCGCACACGTGCAATATTGATATTAAAAGGTACATAATGTATTGTGATACATTTAAGCCTTTTAAATAAGTTTATGAAGCCGATCTACGAACAATCGTATTACTAATTAATCTTAATGAGCATCCATTATATATTTTACCACAGTTTAGTTACATTTTCTCATTGCTTTGTCATCTCACCTGCTGTTATCAGGGTCAGGCAGAGTAACTTGCAGCACAAGTGGTGACAGTGAGTGGAGCATAGCAGGGATTTGCACAATCTGACAGTTTGCTTTCAGGTAATATCACATAAGGTGCTTTATTTAACACTTTCAGGATTAAAGGCAGCGAACAGTCAGAACGGGCTCTCGTTTGATATTGAGGTCTAAGCTTGGATCTTTTACCACCCATTTTATTGTTTATTTCACATCCCCCTTCACACACTATGAATTTATGAGACTTGAAACAGTCGTAGTTTAATGTCCAAGTAAACCTGTTGCATAAAGTTTGCTTTGCTTCCTGCAGAAATCACCTTTTTTCTCTCCCCATTGCGGGCCATCCTCACAAAATGCATTGTGTTTGTTCTAGAAATGTCTCCAAACATTACTATTCATTGATTCACATCTGTAGAGAAAGATTTTCCAAGCCTCTAAAAAAGGCAAAATGCAGGAGGAGGACAAACTCTGAGCAGGAGCAAGTTATTAAAAGTCATACCTGATGTAGAAAGAGTCACTTGCAGGAAATATTATGGATCAATATCAATAATTAACAGATATCAACATGATTAAGACTCTTTGCAAACACAAATGGTGTTCACCGAGGCAGAGAGAAATAGAGATAGAGGTTATGTGACAGTCTGTATTATCATTTCAGGAAGAATTCAGCTCAACAGAGTGAAGCAGTGAACTTTCAAAATATATCACAATCATTTTTTCCCAGTATCGTGCAGCCCAACTCCAAGTCTTTATTTCACAACCCAGCCTGTGTGGTGGTTTTTCTCCTGGTCCAGCAGTCATCCCAGTCACATAGCTGTTGGAGAGTCAATACAGTCACACCCCCAGTTTCCAGCTCCTCCTGGCACAGATATTATTACATTGATTGGATTGTAAGAGATTCAAGGGAGTGAAAAGAATGTTCAGCAGACATCTGACTGGTTTATATCTCAGCTCCAAGGAAAAGGGGATTTTTTTGGGTGTTGTAAAGGCCTCTAAAGAGAGTTTGTTCGTGACAGCTTTTCTCTGAAAGAAAGCTGAACTTGATGCATTTCAATGTCCCAATTATCTGCATCACATCACCTTAAAGGTCCTTGAAAATACCATTAAAGTTCCTCCTGTGGTCTTCAGCTGTTTCTATGTTTGTGTTTGGCTGGATTTAGATGACTGTTGACAATTTGCCATGTGTTGCAGAACTTTTTCTGAGCTCTCCAAATGAAATATTAAATGATAAAGCTGAGTAAAGTTCATAAATGATTCACTTCCATGACTAAAACATCACGTAGTCTTTACTTTGAAGTGATGAAAGTGGATCCTAGAAGAAAAAAATAAGGGAGCATGTGTGGGGTGTTGGCTAGTTTCCAGTAAAAACCTGTGCACACCTTTGAATACAAAGCCATTCATAAAGCAGGAACACACAATAATGTTCTGTGTCCACATACAAACAGACTCGCAGGGAACATGAACATTCGACCCACCCTGCGGATGTAAGGAAATGAGTCTTTCTTCCTTCCCTGACCCTGAGCAGACTGGTCTTTTCACAGCCGTCCCCTCCCTGCCATGTAATCTGGAATTCTGCAGTCCAATAATAAGACTCCCAGAAAGCAGCCGTTCATCTTAGTGTGACAGAAGACAAAAAGCTCGGTGCTGCACTTTGTTTTTTCCTCATACTGTCTGGCCTGAGGGGATTTGTGACCTTGCGATACTATTTTGTTAGATTTATGTCTTTTAAAAAACTTGGCTCCTTCAGAGGAATGCTGTCTGATGGTGTAGAATGAAAACCAGGCAGCACTGTTAGCGTTTTAGTTTGCTTTGCTTTCTGCAGCACTCCTCCCCGCTCCTGCTCAGAGGAACTCTTTCAGCGATCGCCGACTCTGTCAGCGGCAACCAGCCCCGTCCCCCCGTCGGGGAAACATCCACCTGTGAAGGAAGACGACGCTGCCCTGTCAGGTGCAGATGCTGAACCCCAAACACTGACCTCTTCCAAAAACGTCACCACCTGCAGCCTGTCCCACTTCCTTCCTGTGCCTGCTACCATGGCAACTGCTTCAACAGCGAAAACAGAGGCAGGCCGACGGAAGGGGAGGGCGATGAGTGAAAGCGAGGACCCGCAAGGATCTTGGGAGGACGGCGAACCTCCTGCAACGTGAGCCACGTCCAAGCAAAACACTACATTTGTGAATGTCTGCAACGTTAAGCTACAGCAGCATTAATCAACTTCAAAAATCAAAGGATAATCGTTCCATTGATGCTTTGAGTGCTCATCTCAGCATGTCAGCTTGACCTCAGACTCCTAAACAAACGACTGAACTTCTAAACAGTTGCATGACCTTTTTTTGGGAATGCAAAATGTTTTCTCTTTCCTCCAGGGAGAGTTGCAAATACACAAAATGCATGGAAACTCTGAAAAATGTGTATTACTTTCTAACTCCTTTTTTCTGTTTTGAAATTCGGAGAGGAGAAAATGTTGGACACTGATGTCATTTATCCTTGCATGACTTTGGTTGGCAACATTTGATTTACTCTGGAAACTTTAATTAAGAGATTGAGTGAACTAAATCTAATTTGATCTAATATAATCTCATAAAGTCTCCCAATTCTCGAACTCCTGAACATCCTCAAATTTGGAGATCAGCATCAAATCATCCACCAAACTTTTGCTTTCATGCAGCTGTAACATAAGCTGTCGTCTTCAAGAAACCATGTGATCAAAAGACCTTTTATGGCAAATAGCCATCAAAGACATCAGTTTCCCCGGTCTTTATCCAATGAGGCGTCTTGTGGCTCGAAACCACAGGCCACACTGTCTCTCACATCATTCTTAAGGCTCTATTAAAGACGACCTTTGTGGTTCAGGCCAAACCTTCAGCTGGTGGTCACGGACAGAAAGAGAGTCACATCCCTCACGTCGCTCTTGTGCTGTCTGATAAAAGATGCATGTGCTTTCTTTGTTATTTAACTATCAGCTGTCTTTCTAGGATCATTGCCATGTGCATCTGTTAAGTGCTACTGTTTCTCTTTTACAGTGGTGCAGTATACTTGTATGTACTCTGTTCTGTGTCGTAGATTAGACTGCCCCCTTGTGTTTGGTTTGAGAACTATCATCAAACCAAAAGCCAACACATGCATCTGTGCAGCCTCTAAGCATGCATGTTAGAAGCATTATCAGCATAAAGTTTAGTATTTTGTCATTATTAACTCAGCATTTGTGACCAGTAACTCAAGGATTTACCCATTGCTGTGTTTTAGTCGCCACATGAATGAAGTTAAGTGTGCTCATTTGTGATTGTGCTCTCTCTCCACGCTCTCCGCCCTCCGTAGATTCAGCAGCACACATAGTGTGTCAGATGACCCACAGTAAGTTGTCTTTTTATCGTTTAGAGGCTCAGCTAACAGCATCAGCACTGCTCTGCACTGCAAAGCTTGCACAGACTGTTTAACCACCCATCTGGCTTAAGAATTAATCCATTACTAAAAGCTGTGTGCCTTTGATTGAAGTAACAAAAAGTACTGACAGAGTGACAATAACAAATAATCTAAACTTTTCAATGTCGTCAGGAAAAGAATCGAAGGATGCAGAGTTTCCACAAATGAATACTCAATCAAGAGCTGAAAACAAAAAAAATGACCCAGCATGTGATAGGGAAACTGTTAACCCAATGTCTTCAATTTGTGCTTTATTTAGAGTTAGATTAAGAGTTATTTTTCAAACTTCAACTTAAGGCTTAAAGCAGAAAGTTTTGAGGATTCTTTATTAGCAGAGCCCTGGGTGTCCCTGGATTTGTTGACATTTACCTTTCTTTTCTTATTTCATACCATTTTTACATGTTTAAAAGAATTTGATTGAACCTGTAAACCTTTTTTATGTTTGCAAGAAGCAGTTTTTCTCATTTAAAGTCTAAAAAGTGTAAAGGTTGTTGAAAAAAAATGTTGCTGCTCTGATATCAGTGCCTGTGCCAGCTGCATGTTTCATGTAACACACATCGAAATATCACACAGTCAGTGTCATTTGCTGCCAGAGCTTGAGCAAAAATTTTAGAGGAGAGGATTTATATGCAGGATATACTTACGCTCTTATTGAGAAAAGTAGATTGGGCTCATGCTCAGGTGATGAGCCTTTTCTACACCTAAACCTGAGCTCAAATCAGTATCTAGACCGCTGTATCTCCTGCTATTCTTCCTTAAATCCTCAACGACCAACACAGCAGCATGTTCCTAACACTAAGGCTGCACTTCACTCTCTTGTATGCTGTCAAAAAATGATGACATAAGATCTTTGCACTTTTTTTAAAGAGAGCTTGAATGTTTTAAGAGTGCACTGTTTGTTGCATCAAAGCTTAATGAAATGTATTTTCGAAGGTCCCGTTTGTCACACATGTAATTCATTTCCTGCTGTAACAAATGTTGGGATGTGAGATGATGTAATAGATAGAAGAAAGAGCAAAGAGTGGATTGCTTGGTCGGCAGTCAGATGGTATACTTTGGTTTGCTACACATTTTTTTTTTTTTGTTGTGTCATGTTTTTTTGGATGATACGATGTAAAGAAAACATTATTTCTGGTGTCGCATTGTTTTGTTTTTTCCTACAAGGATTTTATCTGCACAGCAAAGTTTTGTAAAAGTATAGAGCCAAAAATTTGGAAACTAAGAATGTCTCGTGTGTGAATGGATATTAATCTGTTTTTATCTTCTCTCTATCTCTCCCTTCTCCTCCCTTTCTTTCTTCAGGAGTGTGAGTATGATCGACATGCGTGGCGAAGATGACGCAATGATGCCGCCACACAGTCAAGTGCGTCATGAGCTGATGCACAACCAGTACAACAAGATGAAGGAAGAGGAGGATCACTGGCAGGATGTGAGTGTCACAGGTTTTAACTTCTTAACTGTATTAATGTTAAAACAAGTACAGTCTGTATTTTCTGTCTGCTTTGTGCCACTCTATGGACGATTTTAGCACAAACTTTGATGACACTGCCGCTGCGCCCCAGTTAAACGACCTACATCAGGTTTCTGAGGCCACAGCGGTGCTTCAGGTCTCACAGTCCTAATGAGCCCGGCCCCTTCGCCCTGTTATACTTGGAACTGAAGCTCCTCCAATGTGTTTGTGTGTCAGGACCTGGCCCGATGGAAGAACAGGAGGAGGAGTATTTCCCAGGACCTCATCAAGAAGGAGGAGGAGAGGAAGATGATGGAGCAGCTGATGTCGGGAGACCCCTGTATATCAACCAGGAGGAGAAGCATCAAGACCTACAGAGAGATCGTGGAGGAGAAGTGGGTGAAATAGAAGAAATTAGGTCCTACTCAGGGAAAGACTGTCATGTTTATTACAAACTCTGCTCATGAGAACAAAGACAAATATGACTCTTCCCTAAGTTCATACAAGTTTCTCAACATAGAGAAATTTTGGAGGTGATGCTGGTAGAGCTGAATAATTTGCAAAATTAATCTAGTTGTGATTATTTCTCCCTATGTTGCAGTTGTGATTCACTGAGCAATTATTGTAAGGTTCCCCATTTTATGTCGTTCAACAAACAGAAACAATGAACCACTATTCTTTAAAAAGAGCACCATATTAGATAAGTATAACTAGAAATAAATAACTTTTAAAAAGACAAGCTTGTTTGATTCATTCAGAAAATTTTATATCAATTGCAATTTGATAAAACTTTGATCAATAAAAAGGTCAATATTCTGTCACTCATTTTAGAAACTGAAACCAATGTATTACACATAGAGTGGATTATTTTACACCTTTATTTCTTGAAATATTGATGATTACAGCTTGCAGATAATGAAAACCCTGAATTCAGTGTTGAAAATTAGAATTGCATGAGATCAAAAAAAAGTTTTTGCAAAGGGAAATGTCAAACTTATAAAATGAGGTTAATTTCTATGCACTCAATACCATTTTTGCCCATTTTAGTAACTTTTTACTTATTTATTTTGCTTCTTTCTGACTATTTTCAGTTTTTCTGCTAATTTTTTCCACATTTTTTTCTGCTTTTTGATCATGTTGGCCACCATAAACTAATTTTCATTGCTACTCCCTGCTGTTTTAGTCACTTTTCACCACCATGCAAAGGTTTTTCAGCAGTTTGGTTGTAGTTTGGTTGAGCAAGGTTTTGTACCCCTGGTGTACAGCAAAGAACATCTACTGCAAAAAAAAAGTGTTGCAGAAGCTTTAAAACTTGTGCATTGTTTGAGTTTAATTTTCCATTCATCTCTCCTTCCGTCTTTCGCAGAGAGCGACGGGAGGACGAACTGCGTCATGCCTACAGAAGAGCCAGAACCCCCGAGGAGGCGTCCGCCATCCTCCAGCGTTACGCCCAGCGTTTCTCCATCAGTGAAACTGTGCTGGAACGCCTTCAGCTGCCAAAGCTGCTGGACCGCAGCATATCTGCTGACCCCACCTTCAGCTGCTCGCCCTTCCCTCTCTCCCTCTCCCCCTCCCCGACGACCCCGGACCCCTTCGACGTGGACCCCAACGGGCCCATGAAATATCTGCGCCAGCAGTCGGCTCCGGCTCCCAAGTTCACGTCCACTCTGGAGGCGCGAATCGAGGAGTTTCCCAAAGACTCCTCCTCACACCAGCGGCCTCAGATCCGTTCCCGCTCGTCTGAACCACCATCCACTCGAGGCCTGTCGCCAAAACCGGTGCCTTTGCTGACGCCAAAGCCTTACTTCCAGTCCAGACCTGCGGTGGTTGAACAACGTCCCATCATGGTGAGACTGACACTGAGCACTTATTATAACAACAGATCCTTCATATGCTATAGGCTGTTTCATTCCACACTGCAAAAACTGAAATCTAACCAAGTGTTTATGTCTTTTTAGTCTTGATTTAAGCCACATTCAACCAACAAGTCCAGAAACATGTCTTATTTCAAATTATTTAAAGAGAAAATGAGGTCTGAATTGCTTGTAATGGGTAAAAAGAATCTGCCAGTAGAGTAAGAAAAATTTACTCATCAAGTTTATTGAAATAAAAATGTCTTGTAACAAGAAACTTTTTTTCTTACCCCACTGACAGATTTTTTTCTCCTTGTTATGAGCAATTCAGACCTTATCTTTATCTTTTAATAACTGGAAGCAAGTCATTTTGCTGAACTGGTCTGATAAATGTGGCTCATTTAGTAGGGAAAGTCATTTTTTGCTAAAAATGACACAAACACCTGCTTAGTTTTCAGTTTTTTGCAGTGCAAGTGTCTAAAAAATGACTGCAGCCCATCAGATTATGTGAATTTTCTATATATTAATTATATTTAGATTATGAAGGTGTGTTCCTTGTGGATACAGTGGCTGAAATATGGTTAGTGTAACCTCAGCAGCTCTGCAGAGGCCATGGTTGTGGTCTTGACCACTTAACATGATGTTACTTCCCACCACTGACTGCCCTCCTCACATGCTGGTGGGTAAATTCCCTCCAGGCTTTCTTGGCAGATACATTAGCATGCCACAGATCCACCATGGTAATGAGCCGCCTGGTTTCTAGGAAAACATCTTCCCCTCCCTGAACAAGCATGAAATGTTTCAATTTAGCTCAAAGTACTCTCAGGATGATCAATTTTCTTTTCTTCCAGGGGAAAAAAATAACCTAATGGGAATATTCAAAATAAGATCTTGTGTTTTGGTGTGTCAGGAAGGGGGGGCTGGTTATTACCAGACCTAATGGAGCAAAGCGTTTTTCTGGAATGTCTTGTCAGGAGTCTGAGCGGATCCCAGCCTTCAATGGAGCCCTCTGTTCCCTATTGACTTAAGAAGTTGACAAGTAGGGTCCTCTCAATGTGAAGTGGGCTCCCAGTGGACAAAGGCGGCCCACACAGACCGCTCTGAAAGGGATGAGAAGGTGGAGGCTGCGGGGGTGCAGACTGAGAGCCTGCATTCACGCAACTCCAGCACAGTGTCTTAAGTTACCGCTTACCAGGAGCTCCTCACACATACATTAGAGCCTCTTTGTCAGGGTGCCAGCATGGTGTGTGAGCAGGATGAATAGCTAATAACGAACAGAGATGAGAGGCTGATTATGACCACCAAATGAGGGCATGGAGTTCATTCTGATTTTTTGGTTCATGAGCTGTGAAAATGATGATAGGAAAGCTGTGAGGTGCAGCAGACTGTAGGTAACAAATCCCTCCATGTTTGATACAGATACGCCACATTATTCTTGTCTGATTAACAGTTTATAAACCTTTCTCCTCTGGTTCAGGGCGATGGTTTGCTGCGAGTCAACGGCGACATAGGAAGTGCTCCAACCTCGCCTGAAAGTCAAGGAAGGGAATCTCCTCCTCAGTTCCAGGCGTCGCCTTCTGTAACCATCAACAGCAGCGTGGACGCTCCCTCATCAGCAGCTGTAACGACTCACAGTCCACCTGCCTCGACTGCAAGAGAAAGCCTGGTGTCAACGACTACGACGACGACATCGGTGGGAAAGGAGTCACCGAATGTACCAGAGACTGTAGCGAAGGAGGCCCGGGAGGAAAAAGTGGTCGAGCATTCATCACCCAGCCGACCCACCTCGCTCCCATCGGTTAGGATTACAGTTTTCGTAGTCATATCTGTTTGTTATTGAATGTTTTTACTGTCTGGTATAGGGTAGGGATTGAGAGTTGGTTCCTGTTAAGAATCGATTAAAAAATGGTTCAATTCGAGTCTTTACATTACGCCAAAGTGGCCGATAATGTCAACTATTCTGCCCCAGTTATCTTATCTTAGCTTAGCAGATAAATGACAGTTAGATTCAGGATTTTCCACTGAAAGTTTTACTGAAGAAGCTGTAAAAGTGAACACACAAAGAAACGTACATTACTCTCCCTATTCAATACATTCAGCATGTTATACATCTCCTATTGTACCAAAAATGATGGAGAAAACATAGCATTAGCTCAGTGCTAACTTACACAGGAAATTGCATTGGTATGCTAGCAGTTAGCATACATAGATATAACTTTGGTTTTAAAAAAGAATTTCATATTTCATCACAGAAACATATCTCAATAATCTTGTGTGACTCAGGAAGTGTAGACTCATGGCATAACTACGGCAAGCTCAAGGCTCCAAACAACTAAAACCTTTGCTTGGTGGCCTTCTTAATTTAATAACACACAATTAAACAACACAGTGATGTCACTTGATGTGCAATTCTTACTTATGTTGTGTATTTATGTCCAGAGATATCAAATTTTATATTTATTTACTTATAGATAGAAAAAAATGTTATTGACACTGAAAACCTGTAAAACATACTACATTTACAGGGCCAATTGATAAGGGAATCAATGAAGAATTGGCTGGACAATGGCATTGGTATCAATAAAATCTTATCAATACTCCTCCTTGGTTTTGAATGACTTAGGCAAATTTATCAAAGTACTTGGATTCAGCTTTTCAAGCCTGGTTTTTTACATATCTGTTATATAATACATACTCTTGCTGATCTTAGCCTTGTTTAGCTCAGTGTTTAACTTGAGGACCATCTGTGACCTGTGTAGGAGCTGCAGAGGCCAGAAGAGAGCTTTGGGAAAACTGTAAAGCAGCCTGTAACTGTCCTGGAAAAGTCCAACACTGCAGCTCAGCAAAGGACAACTGCAGGTCTGAACAGCTGCACTGACACCTTGTGGTTACTCACAGAGTTGTGCTTAAAGGGGGAGAAAATGAGGTTATAATTATAACACTTTATCTCTGTGTTTCAGAAGCCAAACAAGATCAAATAAAAGCTGAACCATCTGGTCCAAATATCCCAAACCGAGTCCAGTTTGGCGTAAACAAACAACCGAGTCAACCACCTTCCTCACAGGTAACGCTGCTACTCACACTTATATCAGCTTTGAGCATAAAACATAAAAATATTCATCTAAAAGTCTTTGGATCTTGTTGTAGACGAGCGTCCTGAGCTCCAAAGAGTCGTCACAGAGGAGAGAGGACTTACCCAGCCTGGCTGCACCTGGATCGTTTGGTTATCACCCTCCAAAGGAAACAACATCAGGTCAGTGAACTCCTCATGTCCGAACACCAGATTGTCAGCTTTTTCTTTCATACATCTCCTGCTTTTCTGAGTTTCGGCTTTTTTCTCCTCTTCTTCACTTTCAATCTCAACTTTTTCCCTCTTAATTGTGTATAATTTTATCTATTATAATGAGAAAATTGTCCATTTTGTTACAGTAGGTTTTTTCCCTAAAGTAGGCAGATAAGCCAAACCCTTCCCACGTTCTCTTGATGTCCACACCAACCCCCTGGTTTTGACATCTGTCTATCCTTTATCATTTCTCTCCCTCCTTTCCTTCCTTCCCTTACTCCCTCCTCTCCGTCCACCCACACATTTTTTATTTCACTTTAGAGTTTGAAAACAGTGTCAGGTCTCCTCTGGCAACCAGCAACCCTAAGTTACGCTCAGAGTTCTTCGCTCCGCCAGGTAAAACTTTTTCTTTCATCGGTGGAGATCATGTTTCATCTGCCCGGTGCTGAATGCACAGGGTTTCCCTGCTGTTTCTTCAGGGGCTTGACAAGAGGCCTATCGCCCCATTCTTTCTTTGTTACTCACCTTCAGACTCGTGTGTGATTAATAAACCTCTCTTTATGTTTGAGTGTGTTATTAAGTCTCAGTCTTGCTTTAACTATGTGCTATGAAAATGCTTCAAGGTCTAACTCATCATTATTGTTCTAGAGGACTTCATTTTCATTCACAATAATATTTTGGCTTTGTTTTTAGAGCTGCAAAGGTGTGACATTTTCATATTATAACTGATTCAAATCATGAAATGGTTTGTATCATTATCATCAGTTTTTTTTTGCTTAAGAAATACTATTTCTATCAACTATGTTCTGATGAGATAGAATTCAACATCCATCATTAAAAGAAAAAACTAACCCTACATTTGTTATTGCCAGTTTTTCTCATCTTGGAAAACCAAAAAATGGTGTAATGTTGCAGCTCTAGCTGATGTCATTATTTACATACTGTGCATTTCTCAGTAGAATGTACATACATACTAGAGAGTAGTTGTCATAAAAAATCTATTTCCATTAGGGGAGCAATAATATATTTCTGATTCTGATTCTGAAAGTGTGTGCAGTTTTCTGCTTCTTTCCCCAAAATCTGCCTCTGAGGAGGAAACTTATGTCAACTGTGAAAATGGACCTAGTCTCTAAAACCTGAATTTGATATGTATTCAGTTTCATGTTTGTTTTAGTCTCTAGCAGCAGTCTAGTATTTCACACGGGGTCAAAAATTGTTATAGAATGAGTCCAGGGCTTCTCATAGGTTATTGATGAGATCACTGCAAACTATGAGACCAGATCTTGAAGTGAAGTGCTGTTATTGTTCCAGCTTCTCCAGAAAGACTTGAATAATTTTAGGGATGTTCTGATCCAGTCATGTGATTGAAAATCTGAGTGCCGTCCCTACCCCACACAGAAACATGACATGACGTCACTTTGCTGCACGAGTACACATAGGGGACATCCTGGATCTGTTTCTTGGCTCTTCTTCATGTTTTCTAATGTATTATAGAAGTATCAAATTGGGACTCAGTACTGGTAAATACTCAAAAAAACCAAAACCAAATGAAGGGGACTCAGACTCTGGGGAAAAATCCTGATCGGGACATCCCTAATGATTTTATCTTTTTTTGAGATAATGAAAGGAGTTACTTAATCCCAGAAATATTAACATTCAACACTCAACACGACTGTAGCTTTCAGTTGCATGGGTATTGGCCCCCCCTAGTGGAAGAAAGAATGTAGCCCCATTGAAATCACTGCGACTCTAATAAACCTGAAACATCTGGATTCAGTTCATCCCGTTCAATTAGCCTTTAAAAAGTGAAATTAAAGTATAATGTTTTATTTAATGCTGGAAAGAAAAATATATCTTAAAATCCGGATCTATCTTATCTGGATTAGAAGTTCAGAGCCTTTCATGGTTCGGCTTTCTGTCCTTCTTTCTTGTTATCTGCAACTTTAATCTTTAGGCTGTCAAAACAACACTTTGCAAACTCTGAATGTTTCCACATTTCCCCTCCAAGGCATTTTTATTACTTTGTTTGTTTGCAAAATAATCTTCTTATAAGCTGCAGCTTAACTCCAGTTTCTCTCACTTTCTTTACAGAAGGGACAGAGAAGGATTTCCGTGGAAATGTGAGTAAAAGCATCATCTGACTCAGAAAAAAAAACCTTTTACTGATTCCCATCTGGCTCATCATGTTCTGGGTTTCATTATTTTAGATGTTTTAACTTTATTAAAGAATGAATGAAGAGAAGATTAAAGTTAGAATGTAAGATTAGAAGATTTATAGCCTGCAGGAAGGATATTAAAAACAAACTTAATTTATCTTTTCTTGTATTAAACATCCTCGGAAAATACATTTTGTAGTGTTTTTGAAATATGAGGCAGTTGATTTCTCACAGTCCCATAAAAATAAAGTTTAGATCTCTACTTGTTTTAGTTCAGAGAGACATTTGAGGGTAAAGAACACAGTGTCCTCGCTGCGAAACTCTCCTACATACGACAGGACGCACAGAGCTGTTGGTGACGTAGCATGATGATGATGCTGTAGGAAATGGCCGAGACTGCTTCTGTTTTCCTTTGAGCTCATCTGTCTCTCTCTCTGTCTTCTCTCTCCTTAGTAGGAGTCCTTTGGCTAGCATTGGAGTAGTGCTGTTGTGGTAGACCAACTATTTCTGTCTCCTCCCTTCCCTTCTTCTTTTCCTGTGGTGGACGTGTGTGTGTGTGTGTGTGTGTGTGTGTGGGACCGCCTCGGCTCCATGGATGAGATTGTGTTCCGTCTGTGTGAATGTGTGCATGAATACTTGTGTATCCTGTGTGTATTTGTGCATGTTGATGTGTGTGTGTGTGTGTGTGTGTGGGTGTGTGCGTGTGTGTCGGGGTCTATCAGGTGTCAGTTCCGGTGTTGCCCCAGGCCAAGCGGACTGACCGCTGGTCTTGGGACCCGGATGAGGAGCGAAAGCGTCAGGAAAGGTGGCAGCAAGAGCAGGAGCGCATGCTGCAGGTACACGGTTAACAACAGAGAGTGAAGCATGACGCATGAGTCTGCAAAGTTACAGGGGCACTTTCTCATGCAGCCTTGATTTTAGGACACAGGAACAAAGCTGTGGGAGATTATCTGATCCATTTAAGCATAAAACATGTCAAGTAATTTGTGATAAACAGATAGCACTTATTACATCTTCGTTAATCCAACACATAGCTGAGCTTCAGTGTCAGCTATGGAGTTTTGCAAGTAGCAGCTTAAGCTCCATTAGCTCATATTAACACTTTATTCCTGTACAACATGATTATTTATTATTTAACACTAAGCAGCTTCACTTTTAAGTGACTGATGACTGAAATTGACAAAAGCAATAAAAAACAACAACAGTTTTTATTTGAGGAATATAGTTTTCAGTTCTATTTTCCAGAAAATGCTGTCATTAGAAGAAAACATATAGTCACGTCATAGAATATGATTATTAAAAAAGTAGCTTTGTTCAGATCTCTTTTTTTGGCCACATTAAGTCAGAATTTTGAGATGACAAAAAAATATGGGATAAAACTTCTTTATTCCAACTTTTAATCTCAAATTTTTGACTGTATTTGCTCAAAACACGGACTCTTAATCTCAAATTTTCAACTGATCTCATTATTTTGACTGTTTATCTTTTTTTTTCCTTTTTTTTTAACGTTGGACTTAATTATCCAAAAATCCATCCAAAAATTTTGACTCTTTCTCAAATTTTTAACCTTATTATCTCATAATTTTGACTTTTTTATTTCAAAATTTCAACCTTTTCTCCCATAATTTTGACTTTTCAATCTAAAATTTTGATTTCTTTTTTCCTCATCAATTGGACTTAATCTGAAAATGTTGACGTCCTATCTCATTTTGACCTTTAGTCTCATATGTTCGATTTTTTCTCACAATACTTTGACTTGATACCTGGCTGAAAACTATGATTAAATATATCAGTGGCTCATTTCATAAAGCAACTGTTGCTTGTTGTTGAGCAGATTTCTTAAAGTGAGGAACATATTGTATATTTGGGGCCTAAAAGTTGAAAATCTTAAACCGTCTTGCCAATTCAGCTCACTTTAATCCCCAGATTATGAGCAGTGGACTTGTAATTCTTACTTCCAGAGCTCGTAAAAAGACCAGGAGCTGTTTTATGAGACTCTTTGCTCAGCTGGATGTCATTGCTATTTGCAAAGCTTGCCTTAATGTCGCTTTCACACTGAGCACAGATTCCTCTGATGCTCACTTTAACCACTAGAGGGCGCTTGTGTGTCATGGAAGAACCTGTACTTTGGCTTTTTGTCAGGTCACTAACTCTAAACCTCACACACATGCACAATAACACACATACAAACACACACACAAGGACTTTGCCCAAGGTTGCTGCTGTTGCTGCTGCCCCCCCCCTCTCACTCCTCGGCCAATCAGAGGATCATCTCAGGTCCAGATGTTTTCAAACATTAAAACGACTCTTTAGTGATGCGCTGTGCTCATCTGCAGTGTGATAACGAGGAACAAATCTAAAGCCAGCAGCGATCAGAACAGATTGTTTTGCTGGCCGGTTGTTGCAGGACTGTTTGGGTTGAGATGCGCTGGAATGGGTGAATGTCTGGTGCAATGATGTGCTTAGTATCTGTGATGTGATTCATCCTGCTGTCTGTGCTTTCTCTCGGACTCTCTGAGCTTTGAATTTAGCCTTTTATTGAGTTCCTCTTCAATTCTAAAATCTGTCAAAAAACCTTTTTGTGTTCGTCCAAAGAAATAAGAAGAAATCTCAAGAGATTGTCGACTCTTAACAGTTACATAAATCCAAAATAAGTGAAATTATGATTATTTATTCTGTATGAAATTGAAGAGGAACCTTTGTCAACAAGCTGCATGATCTACTTTTGTCTTTAGTGCCTGCTTTTGTTTGCTTCTGCCTGCTTCATAGTCTTTACACATAAGTATCATATCTTTAAGCTTAAGTTAAAACATCTTACAGAGGACATCAAATATGGGAGTTTCTAAGTTCACCAACAATTACGTGAGATTTATGCTCTGTTAGTATGAGATACAGCATGATGCTTTAGGCAGAATTTTAGCTTATCAGAGCCCTGTTGAAGCCAGACTCGTCCAAACATTGTCTCTGTTTTCCTGCTAAATTTCCACCTGCAGGCGCTTTAGTCTCTTCTCTCGTTTTGAGGCTCTCTGCTGTATGTCATGTGTCTGTTCCCATGGTGACAGGAGAAGTACCAGCGCGAGCAGGAGAAGCTGAAGGAGGAGTGGGAGAAAGCACAGAGGGAGGTGGCAGAGGAGGAGCGGAAGTATCACGAGGAGGTGTGACACGGGATATCTCTTATTTTGAAAGTCTTGTGGTGATGTATTATTTACACCCATTATAAATCACCTTTCTCTTCCAGGAGCGCAGGATACTGGAGGAAACTGTGACCCCTCTGACTCCTCGCTCCTCCGCCCTGCCCTCCCCCAGCCGAGGGGAGCTGTCCTCCACCCCGGCCCCTCAGGACACCATCGTCCGCTCGCTGGCTGACTGGGAACGCAAACAGGAGCTTCTGGAGAGGCAGTCGGTGAATGGCTTACTGGTGTTAGAAAGTTTGTTTGAGAAACTCTGTTTTTGTTTTCTTCCTTCTAACTATTCCTGCTTTCCAGAAGGCGAGCACTGAGAGCGTGGAATGGAGAAGACGAGAAAACGACAGGACCAGTGACATCAGCACTGCAGATGACAGCATGAAAACAGTCAGGAGGTTTGTGAGCCACGTCGGTGTAAAACTTGACCTCACGGGGCTTTACTGTGACACAGTTTCAACCAGTTTTCAGTGCAATGAAGCAGCAGATTTTATCCCATTACATTTCTGATCCTCAGCTCAGTGAGCCAGAGCAGCGGCCAACCAGAAACCTTCAGTCACAATCTGCAGAACGGCCAAAAACTTCCTCAGATGTCCGCCAAATCCTCCACTTCTGTGAAGAAACAACAGCAGCCCTCGGGCGACAGCAGCAAGCCCGGGCGGCCTGCAGGAGACAGGAGGTGTGTGTGTGTGTGAGTGTGAGAGGTTTCTTCCACAGCCTCTAGATATGCTTGTCTGTCTGTTTTGACTCTTAGACCCATCATTTTCATTTCTGAAAAGGTTTAAGAGCACACTGCTTGCACTTAAACCATGTGAGGTATGAATCAACCAATCACAAATACAAATCCATGATGTTCTCACCGCAAATTCTTCATTTAAGCGACAAATAAGCTGCTTTTCAGCTAAAGATTCAGGGTCAGGGACAATATTGGGCAGTTACACATATTAAAGTTACTCACCCAAAATGTAATTAGTTACTTCCTTACTGTTTTTCCTAACTCATTCATGATTTAAAATACAACAATCTGCAGGTTAATTTCATCCTGTACATCAGCCGAGCAACAAGATAGCTCGCTTCATGGTTGCCAGGTTTGCAAGTTTCCTGCAGAATTGGTCATCTTCCAGGTGCTGCCTTGGAAAGTTTTTTTTCTGCTGATTGGCTTATCTTTACTATTGTTGTCACACATACCTGGCAACACTGGCAAGCTTGAAAGATGGAGAAGTACACATTTACATTTAGCAGTTGGAAATAGACCCATTACTTTAATGTTGAGAGGAACATTGTTGATAGATGTAAGTTGTGCCCCACTACTAGATTTCTTTCAATTTAGATCAACTTAGACTAGAATTCAAAAACTGTCTACAGTTGAACAAAATGTGTTTCATCCAACCTTTAAATTTGATGAATTCATAGACTACAGAAAAAAACGTACCTGCCTTTAACACAGAGGCCATGTGCAAACTCAGTCACACAGAAAAATAATTAGAATGATGATTATAACGAAAGTACAAATGAGCTTTATTTTTAACCCACTTTCCATTTTCCATATTCCAAGAAATATCAAGTAAAAAGGGAAAACAGCCAGTCAAACAAAGACATCACACGAAAAAAAAAAAAAAGATATCATAAATATCAAACTTTTGTACTGGAGCAGCAGCAAACAGAACACCAGCATCTTCTTCTCTTATCAAAGGACATGATTATTTACTTTGTTGGATGTAAAGAAAAGTAGTTGAACCAGTAGTGTAATAAATTACTGTTGGCAAATAGTAGAGGAGTAAGGAGTAGCATATTACTTTTTTTCAGAAACAGGCCCAAAACTAATCAGACTCCTCATGTTCACATCCGCATTTTAACCCATCGATAAATGTAAACTCTCTCAGCACTGAATCTGAGTGATGTTTAATGTCGACCAGCAGGTGGCGCCTTATACCTCTGCTCCCTCTGCACAGTCTGCCCTCCACCTGAAGAAAAAAGCATCTTTGGAGTCACATATTTGAGACATATCAGACGTATGACTCTGCACTTTAACTGATTGAGTAAATACAGGTTTTAGTTCAAGCGTAATTTGAGAGTTTACATTATTCTGCACCTGATTGGTTCAAGTCAGACTCCAGCAGCCAATGGAGAGTCTCTGCAGCTGTGAGTCATCATCATGTTGCATGTTGCTGTCCATTTCCAGGATCGCTCCCATTGATAATAACAAGGGACGCAGCTCATCCAAACCCCCCGCAGCATGTCCACCACCTCCAGACACTCTGCCTCCAGCACCCAACAGGTACCGCATCACAAGCAGCCCACGCCGAGGGGAGGGGGGGGGGTTCATTTCTGCACCGTCATTTTCTGCTTCATAGCCTGTTTTTCCACCCATCATTTAACGTGTCACTGCAGCAGAGAGACGTTTAACAGGCAGAGTTATGATGCTTTATTCTGTTTACGGTGGGAAACACATTTGCAAACATGAGAGCAAAGATTGTAGTGTGATGCAGATTGTATGAATTGAAAAGAGTTTGTCTTCACATCTTCACATCTGCAGTAAAAGGACCCAGCCTCTTAAATCAGAGGTCAAGTATCAAAAGTTTTCTCTCTCTCTCTGTATCCTCCCATCTGTTCCTCCTGTAGGTCTGTCAGCGGGAAGAAGCTTTGCTCCAGCTGTGGGCAGCCGTTAGGAAAAGGGGCGGCAATGATTATAGAGACACTCAGCCTCTACTTCCACATTCAGTGCTTTAAGGTCAGTGATGGAGACAGGACTTTTTATTCTCGTGTCCAGGTTTTATACCTTTAATGTTGTGTTATTTATTTGATTTTTCCTCATATCATCAAGAAAAACAACCTGTTTATCTGAGCAAATGAGCTCCTTTGCTATAAAATTACTTCTTGAAGCTTATCAGAGACACTCAAGGGACAATTAACTTCTTACAGTAAATGTGGAAACCTTTGTTTTACACTCACATCACACTGTAAAATCCAATTAATAGACTTTCCTAAAAAAAAAAAAGGCTCGCTAATCACCTTAACCCTCTGAACCTCAAGCAGTTTCTGGTCATTTTTTGCTTCTGTCACATTTTTACTCTCTGTGGTTTCATCTATCACTGTGATTATCTATATCACGACAAACATGGCTGAAACCAGATGTAATGGTATTACATAATCAAATTTCGATATTTATATCATCATTATTACAAGGCACTATTTACTCTTTATCAACCATTTATAGATAGTACTATTACAAATATTTACACAGTTTACAGTCTACATTATAGAAGCATCCTGTCAATTTTCAAAGCAGTGTCTGTCAATAATGAGACTGAGTGCTGAGCAGAAATTTTACATCTGCAAGACAGAACCATGAGAAGCAACATTCAAAGGATTTTTGAAGCATTAATCCAGGGTGTATGTCCATCATTAAGGGCTTAATGAAAGTAGAAAGAAGCAGATAAATATTTTTTGGGGGGGGTTACCGAAAGAATGTAGAGAAAACTATTTATTTTCTGGAAATTTTCAAAGAAGACACAAGAATCAAAGCTATGTTGATGAAATTCTTACGCCTTTTCCGGCCAGTTTAGACATGTTACTAACATCACTTGTGATACATTCAAGTACCATCGGTAACTTGAGCTTCTGGCAATCACGCCATTTTTTTAATTGGACCAATGGTTTGTTAATGCCATTAAACAGTCATTTAAACATATCAGGGTGTTTTTTTTTGCTCCCGCCAGCAGCTTTGGTACTCATAGCCGAGTTTGGGCAACGTAAATTTTGTTTAATCTAAACTAAACTCGATAAATTCTGTCACATGTACTTGTGACTTTTTACAGACAGCTTAATTGTCTAAGTAAAAATAACTGTAAGTGCTTTTCATTGAACATGTTTTTAAAATATACCAAAACACTCAAGTACAAAGTTTCACAGCTCAATGACTTTTCAAAATAAAATTCACAAGAAATGTTGAAATATTTCTGTCAGTGCAGTTTACTTCGTGACTCACCGTGTACGCTCAAGGTCGGGCATTTCCTTATCTTCTTCTACCTGTTCAATCCACTTTTCCGCGTATTACTGCCACCTACTGGACTTGAGTGTGAAACGTGAACTTGGCAGCTCTTTGTAGATTTAAGCAGGTTACACTCAGAAAAACAGGGAAATGTTTTTATTATTAATATTTAAGTGATCGTTACTTCAAGTGAACAAGTAAAACTGCAGATTTTAGTAACTCAGTAATGGTGACTTATAAGTGGAAAGCTTCAAGATACAACAAAATACTGGTCCCTGAAACCTAAATTTTACCCAAACTGGCTTCTACATGAAGAAAAATGTGCAAAAATAAAGAACTTTCTCTGTTTCTTTCCAGTGTGGCGTGTGTAAGGGACAGCTCGGCGACACAACCACAGGGACAGACGTCCGGATCAGAAACGGCCTCCTCAACTGCCACCAGTGCTACATCCGCTCCCGCTGTAAGTCCACACTCCCCTCCCTCTCTTTTTTTCTGCCTCAAGGCCAAGTTTCCATCCATCCATCTGGAACATAAACTAGATAAGAATATGATCTCAAAGCAGATCAACCACAAAAAACACACTCGAAAAAGAGTTTTGTGTTACATAATGCTCAAAATGAGAGCGATTAATCATTCTCCAAAATTATAAATAAGGTTAGGAGTTGTCCCTCCTTATTGTTTGGTAATGTTGGCGATATTTCATCTTTCCACTGATGAATAAGTGCAGTTTTCAATAAGGTGACGGTGTCGTAGAACGAGCAGATAATACAGTGCTCGTAAAGCAGTTAGAAAAACTAGTGAAAGGTTTGTTTGATTTATTGTTTTCAAAGTGAACCTGGCACTGTTTCATGATAAAAGAAATTCAGTGTGTATCAGAGGTTTCATTCTTTATTGCAGACCTGCTGTGTGCGTGATAAGACGAGTGTGTTTTAATATAAAACTTCGACCCGGTGCAGCTTTAATAAAGAAGTGTCAGACGCAGTGAGGCTCGGATCTGAAGCTGCATCAGGGAGAAGTAACTTTCTGTGTCTGTCTCTACACCTGAAGGAGAAGGAGGGGTTCATATTTTGAACATTAGAGCCTGATAAGCTCTTATTATTAATCTGAGGGTCAGAAAGAAACAAATCAGAGACCAGTTAAGTCGTTAAACCCACTTAAGAGACTTTCTTTCATTAGAGCAGCCTGACCTTAAAATCCCTCAACTGGTTTAAAAATCTGGGTTTCCTTTTTCTCTCTTCTTCTTCTTTTCAAGCGGCTGGACAGCCAACCACGTTGTGACGCTCGACAGAAAGCACAAGGTTCACGGATGAAACCCCCCCCCCTTCTCTTTTTAAACCGATTATCTACAAATCATGTCCTTCACAGCGTGTCGGGATCTTTGCATCCTCTGCAGTTCAATAACCAATGAAGATTCATCACGGCGGGGAGGCAAACGGGGATCCGGGGACAGTCTCGAGAAAAACAATATCTATTCTTCGTGTTTATGTCATCTAATACGTGAGTGGAATACGGATTTGATTGGTCCACGCACCGTCGCCACAGACTCTGTCTCATCGTGCAGAGAGCGAGTAGGAGGGAGACTCTTCTGGGGTGGGGCCTCGTTGAAAACACAATAACACGAACGTATGCATCCAACACAGGTCGGCGAGTCTCGTTTGAGAGGAATCAGGTTCTGTTTTCCTGTTGGAACGAATATTTTCCATCAAATTCCATTTAATGGAAACGCAGTATATCAAAAAAAGGAAGAATCACTTTTTTATCAGTAAAGAACGATTTTCTTATTGAGTAGTGATCAAACTGGAGTGAAAACTGAACATGTGGTGTGGCAGCTCAGACTGGATTCTTTATTTTCTGACAGGCTGGATCTGAAAAACAGTAACTAACGCCCCCTCACAGAAACTAACGAAACACAAAAACACTAAACAAAGTGCAATAAAGGTCACTATAAACCCTCTTTTTGATTTAACACACAGAACTTATTCACAGTGACCTCTTATATCCTCTCATGTGCTCTTTAATAAATCAGCTTTTAACACACACACACTCACACACACACGCATATTATGGATGTAGTTTCATCATTAGGGCAATAACTCGACTCGTGAGCTGTGTCTGTGGTTTTCGGGGTCACAGCAGGTTGCTCCTCGTTCAGCTCGGGAAGTCAGGACTTCAATGTGCCTTAGAGGAAAAGCAAGGTGACGCAGGAATGAAAAAAAAAAAACACCAGCTGTTTGGTGTTTCTTTCCTCTTTTATTTCTTTTTTTTTTGTTGTTGTTGTCGTTGAAGGTGTAGGGAGGGATTTTTGGCCAAATTTGAACTCTTAAACTGCAGACACACACGCTGCAGCCCTCCCTGACATCACGCTTTACTTCAGTGGATAAGCACCATTTTCTTTTCTTAGAAACCACCTTTTACTTCACATTCCCCCCGTCCGTCTGTGAGATCTCAGTGATTTGCAGTGAGAAAAACAAGCAGGTCAAAGGAACACATTTATTTGGAAAGATACGGTCTGTTATTATCAGACAGGAAGGGGGAACCATCGATTTAACTTTGAATGTTTTATTCTAGAGCGAAATAGATTCTGTAAGATGTTAATTGAGCTTATTTTGATAATTGCTCAGCTGTAGGATTCATTTATTAAAACATGAAAAAGACAAACATCACCACGTTAGAGGTAAAATGAACAAACGTACCAGCAGCAGTTGCACACGTACAATATTGGACTAAAGATCTGTGCTGCCAGCTGCACATTTGCCTCTTTCTTTTTCTTTCCTCTGAACTCATAAGAGAGGTGGGTTATGTATTGCGGATGTTTAAAAAAAATGCACGTTAAGCCTAAAACCAAATGATTTGCTGTATGAAAGCAAACTAGCAGCCTCTTCTTCCTCTTCCTCTTTTCCTCCTTTAGCGAAGCTTCTCCTCTGGGTTCATCTCTCTGATCTTCAGTATTTTTAAGCTTCTGTTCCGATTGTGTATTTTAATTTTTTTTTTTTTATCCTCATTTAGTTCTTAAATAAATCTCAGCTGAGTCTCTTATAGCGGGATCTTTGAGACTGAGCTCTATATCCAGACGGTCTTCTTAACAGGATAGTTGGGGAATGAAACCTTTTATGTCTGTTCTGTATTTATTGTAATATTCACCTGAACACTATCCGAAATATAGATAAATTTGATGTTTAAATGCAATGGCATTTATAGCATACTGTATGTTTATAAATAAAATGTTATACATTCAAACTGGACTCTTGTCTCTTCCTTTGCTCAAAGATGAGATGATTTTTTTACACATAACTATTGTGGCCTGATTGGTACAATATAATTCTGTTGTTTTTGTTGGATATAAATATTTTGGTGACCTCGGTTTACAGCATTCAAACTGTGGTACATAATTAAACGTTATTGTAAGATGTTAGCTTTTGGTATTTCCTACATTTTTAAAAAATAATGCACCAGCTGAAATTAGCTCAAAGAAAACACAAACGAAAAAAAGGGGGAAAATGAGATTATGCACCTTAAAGCTCTTCTGTTCTCCAATAACATGTTGCTGCTACTCGGCCCTCCCTCCTCCTGTCCTCTTTTATTTTCAAGTTTCATCAGCTGTGATGAAAAAGACAAACATACGTCTCAAATGTGGCTAAAATAACGTTGAGTCGCAGGGACTGGTTTGGTTTCAGGCAGCTGAAAATGACAATTTTTTGGCTTTAATTCCATAAATTTAAAAGTGTCTGATCACTATTTTACTAATCTGTTAACCCATAAGTCCTCGGGCTCACTAAAGAACTGTCACAAATAAAATGTCTATACCTTAAACAAAAAAAAAACATGTCTGTCTTCAATTTTGGTTAGTTTTAGGTCCAAAATTTCACTGAAACACGACACAGGACAGACCTTTTTAGATAAGAATAAAAAATTTCTTGTATAATAAGTCAAGCTCTAAAGTCATTCTGTTATAAAAATAGATTTAAAACACAGCTAAAAACTGATCTGTTGTTTCAATTCAATATCTTCAGACTTTTTAACACTGTAATAATAAAAACAAAACAATATTTTTGCACCTAAATACCTCTACACAATTCCACACTGCACATTTTACCTCATGCAAGTTTTTTTTTGTTTCTTGTTGCTGCACTTTTAAGGGAAGCTTTATAAATTTCGTCTTACAAACTGTACAATGACGATAAACGCTTCCTATTGTATTTTTTCTCGTCTCTTTTTTTCTTGCAGTTTCTCTAAATCTGTTCAATTTAAAAAAAAACTTCTGAAAAGACCTCTGAACTCCGAATATTAGCACCAAAGACAGATGAAATTATTTTAATCGAAATGTAAATATTAAGATCTTCATGGTTAAAAAAAATAACTAAATATAGTTTATTAAACGACTTTTACGCGCAGTGGTGCTGTCCGTGGTGCTGAATCTTCCACACCTTTTCGAGACACCGTTGCATTAAAAAAAGAAAAAGGAAAAATAAAGAAAAAACGAGTTTTCCAAACGAAAAACCTACAAATGATTTTTTGATGTTAATTTTCTGCTTTCCTTATCCATCCAAAGAAAACATGACAAAGCAGCTTGGACTATTTGTTTTTTATCATCAACAACCATTTCAATGGTACACCTGGAAAACTATGTGCACATGTAGAAATATTTCCTTCTTAAATATAAGCATTCATTACCTACATATAAATAACTTTCAGATCCGGGACAAAAACATGTTACATAATGCTCACAAAATGGAAGAGAACTCATCATAAAATCAGACAAAGAGACAACATGCAAATTATATAGAAATAAATACAATGTTTGCATCATTCCCTTTTTATACCCAAAATAAATTCTTCCGAGGGAACTTTGTAAAACATCAAAAAGACTTGTATGATCGATCTACGAGGGAGTATGGCCTATGGTTCAACTATAGGAGACAAGAATACGTATTAACACTATACAATTTGAGCCACAAAAACACTGCCGTAGAAAGACACACAAAACATACAGATTTCCTGTCAGAGGTGAACATTGCAGTAGTTTGTGCCTTTTTTTCTTCAAGGAAATAATTGTGTTTATATCGATAATTTAAAGAAACTAAACTCTCAGCAGCCCTGGAAAGGAAAAAACAAACACACAGCTGGAAGAGGCAGATCGTGCCCACAGAGAAGAGAGTGAGTCAGTTGGATAGTTTGTTGTGTCACGTTGATTTTAAACGTCTCTCCACCAGACAAAGCAGCTGTTGAACTCTGACATGTAATGGGACTTAACGAGGCTCCTTTTACGCACTGATGGCACGACGCGTTTCCATTGCGCAGGCGTATATTTGCTCTGTGATTTGACACAAAAAATTCCTCACCTTAAATTGTCATTTCGTCAGATAATCTGTAATGTTCTCAGTGAAAATGATCGTTTTTGTTTGTTTATGATATTTTCGATGAGTTTGCGTAATGAACTGGATTTACGCACCGATAAAAGTGTCATTTCGTTGGAATTAACACATTAATTGACCATTTTTCATGATTTTTCAATCTGCAGACGTGACTTTAAACGACTTGTTCTTACTTTAAGGAGCCGATATGACTTGTCAAGATGAATATTTTCACAGCTAAGTGTCCACTGACCACAAGAAACGGCGGCAAGGCATAAAAATAAAACAAGAGAGTTGTCATCTTCTTTTTAACTGCGTGTAATTGTCCTTTAGTCTGTCACGAGAAATTGCTTTTCAGTCTCCGGAGGACGAGGAAGCCTCTCCCGTCCTCTGCTCCCCTCTTCTTCCTCCGCTGTGGAGCTGCATTAGAACATGCTGGTCTTTACTAACGTCGCTTTGGCTCCGTTCTGTCTTTGCAAAGACGACAGTACGCTGGCGAACGGCCCGCCCAAAGAGTCCGGGATAGAAGTGATGGTCCCCGGGGCGGTGGCCCAGCCTTGGCTCGGTGCTGTCACGCCCATACCGGTGGACACTGAAGTCTTCACTTGGTCCACCGGGCCGTTTCCGGTAGTGTTGACCTGGCCTCCAGTGGGGCTCGGTCCGCCGCAGTTGGAGGTGGGGACGGGGTTCGGGCCCGGCCCTCCTGTGCTGTCGGGATCGGTAGATTTGTTATCTTTGCTGTCTTCGTCTCTGGAGTCTGATTTCTTTCCAGAACTGGATTTGGCTGCTGCTGCTGCGGCTGCAGCTGCGCGCTCCTGCTTGCGGAACTTGGCACGTCGGTTTTGGAACCACACCTGGAAAATACAGAAATTGTTTTAGCAACAAAATCAGTGTAACCTTATAAACAGAAATCTTTTGTATTCATAGAAAATCATCATGGTCTGACACTCGTGTACGTGTTATAACTGACACTTCAGTGAAAGGGTCTCAAAGTGACTATAAATACATCTGTATGTTTTACGCATCAGTACAGAAGAGCAGTATCAGCAGTTGTAGGCCCGCAGGTTATCCGTTCAAGTATTTATCTGACTAAAACATCTAGAGAAAGATTGCAGTATGTAAAAATGTTTTGTTTATTTGCTTCATCATGAATCCACTAGTGCGTAATTGTGCGTAAACATGCGTAATGGAGCGAGCTGGCTCATTGCAGCAGACCCGGTGTCTGTGTACCTGCACTCTGGCTTCAGTCAGATCGATTTTGAGTGCCAGCTCCTCTCTGGTGTAGATGTCCGGGTAGTGTGTTTCAGCAAAAACCCGCTCGAGCTCCTTGAGCTGGGCGCTGGTGAACGTGGTCCGGATGCGCCTCTGCTTCCTCTTCTCGTTCAGTCCACCGTGATCCGTGAAGAGTTTGTAGGGAACTGTGGAGGGAATAAAAAGGCACCGTTAGAGGTGCAGTGGTCTCATCTGTGCAGGAGAGGGATATGAGTGTGTAATCGTGATGTTGTCAAATAGAAGTGAAGTCAAATTCGATATTTTGTATAAAATCCGGTTAAGGGTGCTGGGCTAAAGCTTTCAATTGTATTACGCCTGTGATTACCTGTGAATTACTTCAGAATTGATAACGCTGCTGACCTGTGATGCGGTTAATTGTAATGTTAAACTAATTGTTGCTCCTCAGATTGAAGCTCAAGTTTGAAAACTTGTCATAATGTTCCCATCCGCCCCGCGTGTTGCTACTGTAACTCCAATTCGGTGTCAATAATGAGCTTTAGTCTTTGGTTATCTAATTATTTTCGAAGCTTTATGTCTCATCGCAAAGTAAATAAATTATGCCGATCATTTTGGCAGCTTAAGATAATTCTGTTGGCGGTTTTGGGTGTGACTGGGATAGTATAACCTCGTAACCGAATTACCGCTTGCCTGCAATCGCTTCTAACGTGATAAATTCTTTCATTTGTGTAAGCAAATTTCGTTTGGTAAATACTAAACACATTTCCATTTTCAAATGCAATCAAGACGTCCTATAATACAGCGGGTTGAGGCTCCGGAGCCGCTGCTTACCTGCGGCGTACGGGCTGCTCTGGTGGTCCCGCAGGGTCCCCAGGCTGCAGGAGCCCGGCGTGAGGGACGGACAGCCGGAGGTGGCCCCGAAAGTGGTCCTGATGGGATTGTACTGAAACCCGCTGGCTTGACTGCACGAACTGAAGTCCGCATAGGCCGATGCCAAGCTCGAGGTGTCCATCCCGGCCATACATGACTCGTAGGCAGAGGAATTTAGGTAAGAATACTCCATTTTATACATTTGAGAAGGCTCGGTGGAGTTAGAAAGCTGCACTTCCCGGAAAAAAAAGATGACAAAGAAAAACTACACCCAAAAAATTGGGTTAGAAAGTAAAAAAAAATACAACCAAAACCAAAGAGAGGAGGACGCGCGGTCTGAACTGGGGGGCAGAGAGGACTTGTTTGGTTTGAACTGGTTGGAAAGAGGCTGGACGGTGGGTAGATGTTCACTGCTCAGCGCCTGCTCCAAAACTGGCCTCCTTTATAGGAACCTAGCCCTGTTTTATGAAAAGCCCCCTAAGAGCCGCCTAGCCCGAGGTCTCTAGAGCATATAGTCCTCATAATAAACTTGGCTCTTTCCGCTTGGACAATAGCAAAGCGTTTGGTCTTATTGCTAGCGCTTTTTTACATGACAATAACTCATCAGTCTATTGGGCTGGCACTGGGGGCCCGGGCTGTCCAACCTCCCTATCATTGATCCCCTGCATCTCTAATTAGAATTTAATACCACGCCATTACGCAGCCCTCCACCACCACCGCTACCCCTCCACCCATCCACCCCACTCCTCTCCAACCACCATCTTGCCCTTTAATTCAATCACACCACTTGGAAATAATGAAAGTTGGGTGACGATTCTCCCTGATCCAATTTTCTCCAAGCTTTTAAGCCTTTTAAGCGACCGTATACCTTGGGCAGGATTTCACATAGTATTCCCCCTCTGCCTCCTCTCTCTGCCCGTCTGCTCCGACTCTTTCCTCCGTGATTTTTTTTCACTCTGATCTCCTGCACTGAAGCAGAAAAACATGCAGGTCCTCTGCAGGTAAAAGGAACAATTCTGCGAATATCGACCTCAATTTCAGGAAAATGTGAACCATGCAAAAATCGCTGGTTTTATCTTATTTTAGACACGTTTTGGCACCATTTTTGCCCCGAATTTAATTTTCTCTAAATCACTTTTGCTTTGCAAGACAACGATTCACGTGAACGATTACGCACGATGGTTAACTGTTCTGTTTACATTTAATTTCCCGAAGTATTAACAAGAAAAATAAAAATTTGACGCATAACATGTTTAGAAAGATGAAATCAAGCTTCCTTCATCTTTTTTTAATAACCTCTAAAAGTAAATGCATAAGCCACGAACAGAACAGCCTGTTTTTTCCTGCACATTTCCCCTCTCTTTGCTTACTTTTATCGTTCATTAATAATCCAGAGCTTCAAATATTGATTTTATTCTATTTTTTACAAGAAGTTTGCTGCAAATACTAAACGAAGTCAGTATGGTTTGTGCTTAAATCCAATTTATTTTAATTTACGCACAGCCATAAACTGATCTGGCCTCATATTTGATAATCATCGCCCTTATTTGCCAAATAAAGCTTTTCTTTTCTGATTGTCCTCTCTCTCTCTCTGCAGCAGTATCATCTGTGCTAAACTTCCGGGTGTGTTTTTATGATTCAAATGAGTTTGTAATTCTCTTTATTACTTTCATTATTCCGTTTATTTGGCAAATAACATCTTTCTAATGAAAGTAACGAACTGGGAGGCAGTCATCGGACCTCTCAGGCTCACAATATTGGCTGAGTGCTTAATTCGGTTTGTGTAATAAGGTGAACGTTTTGTATGGCGCTTACACACTCTGTGTGTTTCTGCTTTTTTTTCAGTGGACAGAGTTCAAGTCCTGGCTGAGGCTGCGCCTTTTTTCCTGCTCCAAATTACCCAAACAAACACCCTGGGAATCCGGTTCAGCAATTAAATTTAGCGGATGAGAGTTTGCTGTTTGGATCTGTCCATCAGCAGAGCAGTTTTAGTTATTGATCAGTAAGACTCTGCTCTGAAATATCACAACAATATTTCCAGAACAATCCTGCAGAGGCTGAGCGTGTGTGTGTGTGTGTGAAGAGGAGCAGAGCAGTTTCAGCATCTAACGAGGCTGCAGCAGCAGACTCAATGTTTGTTCTTTTTTCTACAGAATTACTCTAAATGTGGTCTTGTTTATTTTTTTTAATCCTTTTTGCAATGAATTTATCCTCTTATTCGTTGATCTTGTGTATTATAAACTGAACAAAAAATGAAGGACAGCTTCAACAAAAATCAAATTGTTAAAAAATCTTTTCAAGAACTCAGAATAAAACTGTGCAGGGTCTGAACTCTGAAAAATATTACTAGTCAGAATCTGAGGACTGAAAGGTGGTTTAGTTATTTTTTTCTACCAAAATTTAAAAAAAAATAAATGCTTTTTTCTATTTCAAAATGAGATTTGTTTTATTTTAATTTTTTTTCTACATGTATATCAGCATGATGATAGTTTGTGGTTGAATTTGTCTCTTGATGCCTTTATCCTCTGAACCTTTTGGCTCTTGCAAGGTGCAGCTTCTGTATTATCAGTGAAAATAAGAGAAGACCCGCACCCTTTTACCATCAATTATTTTTCCTCCACAATCGCTGACGTGTCGCTGTGTGTTTCTGCCTTTTCTTCCTTGCACGTTTTCTTTTCACACCAACGAGAGCCAAAAAGAGAAAAGTTAATTCTTTCTTGACACAACCCGGTGCCTGTTATGTAAATGTTTTCTTTTTTTATTTTCCTCTTTTCTACACACACGAGCTGGGACCCAAAAGTTGTACCAAATGGTTAATTTGATTATTGAAACCAAAGAGCCAAATGGTTCACCGTCCTCCCTCCACGCGTCTGGCAGCGAGAAAAGAAACCATCTCTGGGAATTAATCTAATAACGCTCAAAGAAACGAGAAGTCTTTTCTGATATTTCGCCGAGGCAAATACAATTATAGCTTTTAGCCATCGCTTTCTTTCACTGAAGCAGCTCTTTATTCTTCTGCTCTATAGTCCTTCCACCAGCCTCCACCAGCCATTGAAACGCCTCCTCTTTGATAGTTTCAACATCTTTTAATTCTTTCAGCTGCTTCGACCGGGATGAGGGGCCGCAGTTTGATGTTTTGATGCCACAACATTAAATCAAAACAGTGAATCTTTGTAGTCTGGGTAGATTTTTATCAATCCTGAGAAGCTTGTGCAGGATGCAAAACCTGCAGTTATCCCACTCAGGGGCCCTGGAGGCTGCAGGTTGCACCAAACTGTGATTTACAGTAGCATAATGAGGCTTTAATTCACGTTAAGTGGTCGTTAATGCGTAATTATGAGGCAAATAAAGGGCTGCAACCATATGCCTTCACTTAAATAAATCAGCAAAATGCGATGTGAGCGAGACCCTAAACTCCCCTGGCAAGTGCCGGACAATAGGCGGGATGCAGGAGGAACTCCTCTCCATTTAGTGCGCACTATCGTTGCTCAGCAATATCGGAATGCGGGTCGACAGGAGGGACAAAAAGAGGAACAAAATGCTATTGTCTCTGGATGGATTGGATGGATCCACTCCCCCGAAAAGGCAAAAGAATCAGAGGAGGATAAAGAGCAGGGGAGAGCGCGATGGGAGGGTCCCACTGTCACATTTCACCTCAAATGTCTCACTCCTCCGCCCGAGGAAATCCTGCGCTTATCAAAACGCGTATTAATAAGGCCGCGTGTTGTAGAGGAGGGGCTGATAAAAAATTCATTTTGGAGATGCTCTCGTGGCAATTTAGTGTGATGTCTCAATTTGACAGACGGGATGGGGAGGGCTTAGATCCACCTGCGAAATTACCCAAGAAATATCAAAGTTGAATTAAAGAAGTGAGTTTATCCAAAACTTAACCATCACCTACAACTACTTTCTATCAAATATCAATCACTGAATGACGTGTCGTGTTATTTTTGTACATTTTTATTCAGAAATTTACGCAAGAAAACAAGTTCACACGGAGGAAAGAAGGGAAAAAACAGCATGAAACGTGAGTGGAAGATTTTTGGCCTGTGCGTAAAAAGCGCAGCGCGTTTCCAAACGCACAGATGGAAAGTGACATCTGGAGAAGAGGCGAAATTCAATTATGACATGGTGTCTTCTCTCTGAGTCTACAGAAGAAGAAAAAAAAGATTCAGCACAAAAGACTCCAGAGCTGTCTGCTGCACGACGGCTCGTGTTGTTGTTGTTTTGGGACGTTTTTTTGACGTCTTCACCTGATGGGTCTTTTTTCAGTCTGTGGTGTGCACTTACTGTGAGGGGCAGGGATGCAGATTATGATAGTGTAATTTTGATAAATAAACTTATTTAGACTCCATTTCTACAGAGATATTCTCCTCTCTGAAAACAGGTGAATGCGTCTTTGTCATGTGTGTGATACCTCTTATCTCTCACTTACTCCTCTCTTTATCTTCCAGATGCTCCATCCAGCAGCCTTTGCGCGGGCACAGCTCGTCTCCTCTGGCCTCTCTCAGCCTTTATCTTGCGCTTCCCGAGTGACCAAGAGAGCAGCCAGTGGATTAACATAAAAATCTTATTCCGAGGGATAAGATTAGGAAACATATTACCCTCAAACGCGGCCTTGGCACGAGCGCGAGCCAGGCAAAGAATCAATTACTAAATTACTCCAACCTCTAAGTCGACATTAACGCAGAGAAATGCCATCGACCGGTTCTGAAATAAGATTTCCAGAAGATGTGATCATTAAATCTCTTGCCAGTGTTCAAGAATTTGATTCATAAAATCGTCTGAAATGAGATGGAATTAAATTCTTATCGGGGCTCTTGTCATCGTTTCATCCCGCGCTGTTTAACGTTGGTCAATGGCCTTCATGAGATTTTCCCTGTAAATAAACTTAGTAATTGAATCCGCCTCTCCACGACACATTGTTTGCTTGTTATTAATTTATTGCAGGAGGGTGGAGGGGTGGACGGAGCAGGCAGGCAGGCAGGCCTGAGTCTGGTCTGGATGTTTCTGCCTCTGCTGCTGCTGTTGTTGCTGCTGCAGACTCTTGTTTCTGGATGTTTTAATGCGCAAAGACCAAACACACCGCGATTAGTCGCAGTTAAGCTGCAACATGGTGTAAAGAAAGAGTGGGAGGGGGTTTATGTGAAAAATCATCTGTCAATTTTTCCTTGTTTTGGCCTCCCCCTTTGGGGTCAAGGCATATTTTATTTAGCAAAGTCTACAGGCATTGCCCCCCCCTCCCGGCTCCCGCATTAGCAATTGACAATTATTAGCCCCAGCCTCATAAATCAGCTGCGTGACCCGTTATTATTGTTGAATTGAATAGCTGTTGGGGAAGTGAGGGTCAGTGTCATTAACTCGCCCCCTCCCCTCCTCCCTTCCCTCTCCACACCCACCCTCGGGCCCCCTGAAGGCATTTGGCCCTCTATACAAGGACCTGCTGGCTAATAATGCCGTGTGTGCGGCCCTAAAAGCTTAATCACACATGCATTAAGCGGCAGACAGCGCTCCTTTGTGCGCACGTAGGTTTACTGGAATTAAGCGATTAATGGTCATCTGAGCGGCAGGCGACAAGGCGGCGCATCGAGGATGATGGAGCGATTCTTAATGTCACAGAGAGAGAAAAAAAAAGAAGGAGCAGAGATTTAGCCTGTAGGAGCGGAGGCGTTAAAGGAAGCAGGGAGGGAGGGGGTGAGGAGTGGGCTGCAATTACAGTAGGCCGTGTCTCCCAATCCATCATAAAACGTCAAGGTCATTGTGAATTATATTGATTATTATACAACGCTTTGTAAGCTTTATTACACCCCCCCTGCCTCCACATTATAATATGCAAAATATAGCACATGTAAACACCTGCTATCAATTTCTAAAGCTGCTAATTTGTCTCGCCTCGTGCGCCCTCCTCTCTCATCTCATATTCTTTTGATGTGTTATGACTAAACACGTGGCCTTAGAGTACATCAGAGCCTGTGTTTGGCCCCCAGCAGCCATCTGCATAACCCATCAGGGGTCATATGAGTTATTATTTCCATATAGTCAAAAGAGCAGAGGCAGAGCTGGATTATCCTAACAAGGAGGCAGCACAACAACACAATCAGCCCAGAGTGTCAGATCCACCTGGAGAATGAATGAAGACATGAGAGATGAATAAATCATACTTCAAAACACTTCATTGCTTAGAAAACAAAAGGAGTCTGGAGTGAGGAGTTGTACAGTCACTAAATGTTGATAATGCATCTAAATATCAATGAAGTATCTATAATTCACAATGTCAAATACTGAGGCAAGTTAAAATACTGTATATTTCTTAGTAGAATGAACATACTTCATATCTCGTGCTCATTTTTGTATGACACTTATGCCTATTTTTGTACTTTTCCGATAGTTTAATGCTTGTTTGAATGGGAGTACCTGTAAACTACTAAATTTTCTACGGGGGATAATGAAAGTACACTTGTGCTCATAGGTTCACATACTCTGGAAGAATTTGTGAATTCTTGGCCTTTTTTTAGAGAATATAAATGGTAGCACAAAATTTTTTCTTGGCAACAGAAACCTCCAAAAAGACCCTGGTCAAAAGTTTACACCCTCCAGTTCTTAATAGCGTGTATTTCCCGCTTTAATATCAATAACAGCTTGAAGTTTTTTGTGCTCGTTGTGGATGAGGGTCTTAATTTTCTCAGATGGTAAAACTGCCCATCCTTCTTGGTAAAAAGCCTCCAGTTCCTGTAATTTCTTGTGCTGTCTTGCATGAACTGCATGTTTGAGATCTCCCCAGAGTGGCTCAACGATATTGAGGTCAGGAGACTGAGATGGCCACTCCAGAACCTTCACTTTATTCTGCTGTAGCCACCAGCAGGTTGACTTGGCCTTGTGTTTTGGATCATTGTCATGTGTGAACGTCCAAGTACGCCTCATGTGTAGCTTCTGGGCTGATGAGTGTAAATTTTCCTCCAGTATTTTCTGATAACATGCTGCATTCATCCTTCATTCATCAGTTTGGACCAAGTTTCCTGAGCCTTTGTAGCTCACACATCCCCAAAACATCAGTGATCCACCTCCGTGTTTCATTGTGAGAATGGTGGACCTTTCATCAGCTTGTCTCTGTGCTGTTTGGCTTGTTGTAAGCAGGAAACTTTGTGGCATTTGTGTAGAAATGTCTTTCGTCAGCCCATTTTTCTTCAAGTGCCTCCTTATTGTGGATCTTGTAACTATAATCGATTGAATGTCAAATAACTTTACTTCTTTGTCCTATCAAACTTTTACCCCTCCACTGATAAATTAACCTTCCATTTTTCTACATTTGCTTTGTTTTCTTTGGACTGTTGTGTTTTGCAGAGTATGTTATTGTTGTTTTTATCATAATCGTGCCCTTAAGACAAACTCTTGTTAGTACAACCGACAGAGCTGGTTTTACTTATTTAATGTAAAGAGCATTTTACTGTTACTAATATTTAACACTTGTCTTTTGGTATGCATCATTTGAGAACGTTTATTTTGTGTTTCCTGCCCAAAACAAGTCAGATTATTATAAATTGAAGGCTAAACAGAAGCCACAAATGTAATTGAGTCCCCAAAGCTTGTTTTCCTGTATCATGGACTTTGTTTTAAACCACATCCTGTTTTCCAGCATCATCACGTCTCTCCACACGAACACAAACTCAGATTAGTAAACTGAACATCGTCCAGCAGGAAGTAAACTTCCTTGATTTTCATGTTCACTTTGTCACCATTACTCTTCCTCAGGAAAGCCATCCACACTGACAGCAGAGGGTGATTTATGTCGCCATGACCACCGTCCAATGGCAGCGCCTGTTGATCAATCAAACATAATTCGATTGGAAGGAATCCTTAAAGAACAGCCAGATGGGAGCCATCAGAGTCAGTCTGTCCACTGCAGCCTCTGATTCACTTCCTGTTCCCAGAAGGCCGTTCTCCAGGCTCTGAAGGATGAGGCTGCTGCACAGAGCTGGAAGAGATAGAGTGGGTATTCCTGCTGAAATCAATACATGTGGATGGTGAGTTGGCTGGAGCACAAACAGGGTGTCTGAAATGTTTTATAACGCTGTCAGGATGTATGTGTTTGTGGGATTCACTTCACAAAGCTTTGAGAACAGATATTTTCTTGTTTGAGAATGTTTTTATTATTTTCAGCAGCAGTGGCTTTGGTGGTAAGGTCATGTTTAAGAGTCCTGTTTGTGTTTCGTGTCTAATTTCGGTTATCCAATGAAAAGATCAAAACATAAAACTATGAAATATACTCTGTTTCTTTACATCCAGCTCTGAGCCATTTAGCTCCATGCAGCCACTCAGTGTGACATTTCCTTCACAGGCCTCAACACTTGGTTGAGATGATGCAAAAAAGTGTCCCTAACATTGTTTCTTCTGTTTGAGACTATGAAAATTTAACATTTTTCCATCGCATTTTTAGCCTACTGCGTCTTTAAACTACATATTTTGACCACCTTTAGTCCATAGTCAGTAACATCATGGGTCTCTAAAGCTGACAAAATCATCAGGTTTGAACTTTACAAGACATGATGTTAGTCAGATGTAGTTTTGAAAGAAGAAAAGTAACATCTAGATAATCATTTAAACTAAAAAAAAATGTCCAAACCTCAGTGGGGAAAGCGAGGCAACAGATGTGCTGTAAGGTCAATGACACTGAGCAGTGGTGTGCACAGAGTGGGGGCAGCCATCATAGCCAACTTGTATAAAACCCTCTCAGGAGCCAAACATGTGCTAAAGTGCCCTTCTTAGAACCAAATTTGCGCTAAAGTGCCTTCTTGGGAGCCAAATGAAATGCTGAGGTACCCTCCTGGTTGGCAAACCACACTAATCTGCGCCTTTAGCTGGATAAAACATGATAAACTGCCCTCCTTGAAGCTGTAATACATGCATTAGTGCCCTCTTTGAAGCCAAAATGTAGCCTATATGTACCTTATTTTCTTTTTTTTATCACCCCTGCCCTTCAAAATGTCTGTGCACACCACTAAAACTGATGCATTTTTATCATTGTTGCTGTGATTTGAGCTGTTTGCAGATGTGATATAAAACCTGAGCAATCTGAAAATAAGCATTAATGTTTACAGAATGTACAGATGAGGCCAAAATGTGCATTTCCAGGCATTTAGACATGAGTAATCTTTGAAACAATAATTGCATCATAAAAAGATTTTGAAACAAGGCTTTAGAAGGAGTATATTTGTGTTTACTAAATTTAAAGACACTGCATATGTGTGTGTTTATGTACCTGAACCTGTATACACTGTTAAGGAAAGAATAAACAAGATCAGAATGAATTTGTCTCATCAGATGTTGTTGCAATTTCATCTCAATTTACAAAAAAAAAAAAAAAACTGGCTACATGATGCAGGTAGGGTGAATCAGATTTAAATAAGGCTTCTTGTAAAACAATTGGAAACACAATACACCTTCAACCATCCTCTTCCTTCCTATCCTCCTAACTACCCATCTACTCGTCACAAGAACATCAAACTATCAAAACAAGAAGTAAAATATACAAATAAAAGCACACATGGTATCAAATGTCATCCAGATTTCCCCTTAAACAAAATAACAAATACATGTCTTAGTGTAAAGACATAAAGAAGCTTTGTTTATACCGTGGGGAAAAATGAGATGGAGAGATGAAAATATAGGTTTAGGCTTAAACATTTTCCTGATTTTATGTCATATCATTCGACGATGACCTCCAAATACTGTCTGCTTTTTCAAATATGTTATGTAAAGAGAGATTTGTACATACTAAAATGCATTCAACAGTTTAAAAAGTGAATCATCTGACATTTCTCCTCCCGAATCCATGTCACCATCTTGGACAGTTAAAGCAGCTGCTGTCTCTTTGCTGCAGTTTTATTCTATCTCTTCTATTTCTACACCACGTATCTCTCCTCCTCTGGCTCCTCTGTTGAAGCCTGACGTGACAAATAGCTGGATCTGCACTTTTCTGCATCAAAACCAACATGCCCCTCATCATCGCTGTGTGCAAATTTGATCAGAACACACCCAGAATCCCCCAGCCGCCTGATGATGAATTGGCATATTAGGGACGATGTTTATGCATCAGGCCGGCACTCTCTCGGCAAATGACAGCAAATTGCTCCTCAGACAAATCTCTGGTCTGCGATTCCACCGACTGGGGATGAATTGAAGCTTCTCCCTGGATCCCATGGGCTCTGAGAAACCTTGTCAAAAAACGCAAGTGATGGCTCCTGCTTCATCAGCGAGGACTTACAGCAACTTCTCTGAGAACTTTATCATTTTCAGCATATTTGGCAAAAACAGGGGTGAGATTAAAGAAAACCAAACAGCAAAGCAGATACTAAAAGTGCTGGTTCCTCCTGTCAGTAGATTGAGGCTAGTTTTGAAACTGACTGGCAAATGTTGCGTTCATGTACTTGTGTTCATTTGAAAACTTGGAATCTGGTTAGATGACAATGAAATGTTAATAAATTACCCTTCTAATGAGTCTGGGTCACTCTTTGCAGACATTACCTACCTACAGATACCACAATACAAGTTATTTCCCGTTACTGTGCACCAAGTGACTGAATAAAAAGTTAAACAAAGCATTGTTTGAGGACATGTTGAGGACAAATATGACATTAAGTTGAAAGGTTGAGCACTAAATACTTGCTTAAGTTCACAAGATGAACAAAAGTAAAGACAGAAAAAGACAAAACAGGGTAAGTGTTAGTTTGCGATTTACAAATAATGCTCTTTGAACTCAGAAACTTTGTTACATAAATGCAGCATAACCTCTTCTGCAAGCTATGTTCTGACAATGAAAAGTTAATCCTCTCGTCTTTTCACAGTTGATTTTAAAACTCAGCAACTTCAGTGAGTGAAGAGGTGTCAAGTAACGTTTTGTCCACAGGGGGCGCCTAAATAGACACATACTGTTCTTTACAGGAATTATAGATGGAGATGTGGGTAAATCCCTAAAAAAATAAATGATTAATGAATTGCTTTCTTCTGATTTTCTTGAGACAGTTTGTATATTTTATCAAACTTAATGTAATAAAGTAAAAAGCTGAATCCACATAATTTCAGAAACAATGTCAGTTTTTCCCATGAATACTTTGTATAGCCTCCAGAAATGTAAATTTCCTCTTGTGGCTACTCAAAGGTTTTTACTTTACATTAGTTTATAGTGATGGGAAATTCAGCTCTTTTATGAGAACAGTTTCTTTTGGCTCAGTTCCCCGTACAGATCTGGCTCTTTCAGCTGCCAAGTGGCTTGAATGAATGTTTCTTTATTTCGATCATGTGGATGATAAATTAAATTGTGATACTCTGTAAAATTGTCCCCCGACAACAAGCTAGCACCTTAAACCTCTGTAAAATAATGTCTTTATGCCTGGTTTGAACAGACTTATGCTCGAAATTTGTTTTAGTTCTGCAATCACTCGGTCCTACAGTTTAACATCACAAACATTGATACAGAAAGTTTACATGTCATACACATACTCCTACCCTTTAGGATTACATTTTCCCTTAAATTATAAACCCCCTCTTTCATTTAACATTTTCCAAATACTCTTTTGGCAGCAAATTATGACTTGCTTTGTAAAAAAGTTGCTTTTTTGTTGCATATACCAAAAATTTTAATATAAATTCTTACATAAGTTACTTATGATTAAAAAAATGCATTACATCATTATCAAACTATTTTTATAGCTTCTTCATTTACTCAACTCACTTGACATGAAGAAGAGATCCACAAAAAGTAAAAATCAATAAATAAGTTGTCAAAAAAAGAAGAAAAAAAGCATCTTAATTACTTAAAAATATCTAATCTCTGATTGTATGGATATAATTTATAAACTTTTGAGCATTTACAGAGTCGCAACATAGTTACACTTCAAGAATCATAAAAAAGTATACATTTTCCATGAAAAAAAAAGGTTCCCAAACTGGAGCCGCTCCTGTTGTTCACTCCAAAGAATCGGCTCACAGAACCAGATCGTTGGCAACCAACACATCAGCATAAATTAGTATCATTAGTTTAAAAAAAGACTTTATAAACCCAGAAAATAAGAGCTTATTAAGTATTTCATCAATGAAATTGTTAAAGATAAATAAGAGACAGTAACCAGCCAAAAGTAGATCAGATGTGGCTTTTGTTGCCATCACCTCCAGTTATTCCAAATCCTGGTAAATTAGCTGATGCTATCAGCCAACACAACATTTATCTTAAGAATTTTTTGTCTGAAATAGTTCGAATGCTTATGTTATAAAACGAAGGAACCTTTAATCAAGTTTGACTACGGTGCCATGTTGTGTGTGTTGGTCATTTGTTGACGTTGGCCCCCAGGGTCTTGGTTTGTTGGTGTAATTAGGCAAGTGTGTAAACAAGATATTCAATCTGTAAAACCACCTCCTTCTCCAAGTCTCTCCGGCTTTATTGCTTAAATTTACATCTAATAATCCATTTGAAAATTGGCAAAAAAAGTAACTGATCTTTGTTGTTTGTTTTACATATAACCTCTAAATTACTGTACCTCTAAATCTACCTTTAAACGCACCGAAGCAGAGAAAACGTCACACTGATAGAGTGAGTTTATGAAGTCAAGAGCTGAACTTGGCTGTTCATATAGCTTTTATAAGAATTAACGTCAGTGTATCTGGCCTGGCTCAGTCTGGTCCAGGTCCAGATTGAAGCCACAGAATGAAAACCAATCGCCCCGGGCTGATATAGAGTATCAGTGAGAAGACAGAGGGAACCGTAAGAGGAGCAATAAAGCTAATGTGATCAAAGAAAATGGCTCTCTGAATAGAGGTGGGATGAAAGCCATACCCCTGAAATCTGGGTTTGCTGGCCTGGCCGAGGTGACAGCATGATGAAGTTTCTATTGAATTTTCTGAGAGCAGAGGCAAAGTAGCCCTAAACCTCCAGCACTCACGTGTAGGATGTGAAATTGATAGGCAATATGTGTTCGTTAAAGGTGAGCATCTTGGTAAAAACACAGCAGAGGAGCAGAAATCTGACAGATACATTAACCCAATTTATTAATGCTTTGTTGAAGCATCTGCAGATGCACTGGCATTATAAGAGAAGCGTAATGTTGTTAGTGCTGACGGTGGTTAAAGAAAATAGGTATCAGCAGAAAGGCACTGAATGAGGTTTCATGTAAACATAAAAATACACAGAAAATAACATCATCTCACCACCTAGTGAAAGAAAAACAGGAATCTGTGTGGAAAGTGACCACTAAATCTAAAGTGTGTATTATATTTGTAAAGTAGGTAGATTGACTTAAATGTTAAGAAATATTGTCTATGTTTCATACTGAAGTCTGTGACCCCAGTAAAGTGCTCTCACTGGCTTTTGTGATGCGTTTACTTAGCTCAAAGTTACATTTGTATTCAGTTTACATCACGTGTGGCTCGTTGTCTGAGTCGTCAGGAAGATTTTAAATGATTTACTCCATTAAAACAGCAGATTTCATCAAGGAAGTGGAAGGTATTACAACACTGGGTTAGAAAAAATGCACTAATTTATACCTTTTTTTACATCTAATCAACACTGATAGTCCTATAGAAGCTTTGTGTTGTTTATTCGGGTTTTCTTTTATTTTGTCAATTCAAAGTTGATGCAGCAAATACAATCAAACTTTTCAGTAACTTAAAGTCCTGGTGAGGATTTTCTGAGTGATCTTGGAAAAGTCTCACTACTAGATATGTGCCTGATCATAATCCACAACTTAAAATGAGATTATCAGCACTGAAATACTTTGTTTTTAAATGTTATTCCCTTGCCCGATCCGTGTTTTTCTTTGCTAAAAATTATTTCTGTGGTTTATTTAGTTGTGACGATGGAAACGGGAGCTGGTCTGTCAGACAAATGGGACAGAAGAGAAGAAGAAACTAATCTACAAACTGAGTGTTCAAACTTTTTTTTGTTGTCACATTTCAAAAGATGGCTCTACGTAACTACGCTTTGCATCCTTGGAAAAGTTGTCTTGAATAAAGATAGCAGTGTTAAAGAAAAAGAAAATATGCCCAAAACAAAAGCACGCCTTGGGAAATAGTCTTTATCTACTGATTGTTTCCACAGGAGTCACTGCAATCAATGCCTGACAGAAAGTCCTCACAGCACTTTTAAGAAGTAACCCTCCAAATTTCATTGTTTCTAGAATAACACTTATGATTGGCTCTTTTTTTCAACCCATTACAAAATTTAGCTTCTTGGGTTTTCTGCTATTAGCCAAGAATCCAAAATTTCAGGCTTGTTGCATCATATTAGTGAATAAAACTTCCGCAACATGTGATATTTGTGGCTTATCACAAAATAAGTCTGAGTACATTTCTGTTATTTGCACAGGATGGATATCTAACCTCCCCAATGTTTCAAAATCCACCAATCACAAAGTCCAAAGCTCAACCAGCAGCATTAGAAATCTCCCTCCTTAATCAGAGAAGGAAAACATACGAGGAAGTGTCTTTTTTTGGGAGTTCCTGGCTTTAGATTGTCAGAACTTTGCAGAAAAAGATGAAAACAGGGACTTTCTGAAGTTTTGTTGATACTGAATTTATCAAGAGCTCACTGCTGCAAACTCTGCAACCACAATAGATATATTCTGTTATTGATAATTCCTAATAACTAAACTAGTTGTCTCATTTTCCCCACTCTACCCTCAGTGAATTGCTCTTTTTGATTGCTTCCTAATGTGCCGCTAAGACATTTATTCATCATATCAGCGGGAATTTAGACCCATGTATGACTAGACACAAAAGTCAGTGTGAAGAAAGGAAGGATTTCATGACCAACTCTCATCTTTTGTGCTGTTTTTCAATTAATCTCATCAGGATTTGCTTTACATCAAGTGAAATTAGAGATGACACGTTGACATCTATATTTTTGGACCGCTTTCATGTGACAGTTTTAAGACTACAAAAGTGATGCACTTAAACTTTTCACTGTCTCAAATGAGCTACTCTAAGTTAACAAGAACAAAATACCTGCAAACAAGCAGCAAAAGCATCATATTTACTCCTGTGAAGACAAATCCATCTTAGTTTTTGTTGAAATGTTTGGATTTGCTAAACTGTGAGTGAATATATCAACTGCAATGACACCATTAGCCGACAGTGTGGAGGTTTATTGATGTAGATATTTCTTGATGCATGTGTGTTTGGATTGAAGCTGGAAGTTTTACAGTCAAAATGATCAAATAATAAAAGTCAAAGTCACGATCATTTAAGGTGTCTGAGGTATTTATGAGCCATCAGCAGAGTGTGACACTAAAAGGAAACACGCTGTGTGTATGTGTCGAGCTCTTCTTTAGCCTCCATTCAGAAGCAATCACAAAATGCCCACCAGTTTGCGACCAGCCTTCGTCCGCCCTCTCCTTCCCCTGCCTGTGTTTGCAGGTTTGCATCTGAATCAGGGGGCTGGCGGGGGCCCGAGCGCTCGGCCACGTGGAGCAGATTGATGTCATTGTCTCGGCACACTGACCTTTGCTGTAATACCCACGGCAGACATCACAAACTCTCACATCAATTTAGCCCAATTGGATGTGGCATGTCTTGGCTAACTCAATTTGTGGAGAAATGCACCTGTCTCTGCCTTCCCTCCCTATAGATTTACTCCAGGGGAGGGGAAGGGGGGTGGAGGAGGAGGTGGTGTTGCAGGGAAGAGAAAGGGAAAGTGATGGGAGGGGTTTTGGAGTGCAGTTTGCTCCCTCATCTCCCCCCCAAAAAACACTCACCCACATGCATATAAACACCACACACCCACCTCTCTCCCTCTTCTCTTTCTCTCAGCTCTTTTCCCTCGACCGTACTTTGCAGATGTAGCTCTTCTGCAGCAGCACACACCCTGAACACTCTGCATTTGTGTGTATGTGTGTGTGTGTTTTCCAAGGTCTGGGCAGAGCGTCTGGGAGGAGCAGAAGGAGAGCCATTAGCCTGCCGGTAATCAGATTAGAGCGACGTTAAAGGGGGATGTGAATTTAAACAGCCAGCAGAGAGAAGAGGAGGAAAAGTTGGAGGTGTTATTAAGGTTGTTCATTACTCATATGCTTTCAGTGTGTGTGTGTATGTGTGTATATAGTGTGTGTGTATGCTTAAGTATGAAGTGCAAGGTCACTTCTCCATACATGTGCTCACAGAGTACACAGGATTTGTGTTGCTGTACAGTTCTTACACATGCATGAAAGCCTGTTTGTGGATGTGTTTGTGTGTGTGTGTGTGTGTTTCTATGCAAAGCGAGCGAGCTGTCAGAGATGAATAATATGTGTTGGGATCTGAGCATTAGGTAATGAGCAGCCCGCTGTGAGGTGAGGCAGAGGCCCTCCATCTGCACTTACACTTTCATTTGTAAACACACTCACAGTTTTTGTTCTATCTTTGTGAGGACCAACATTAACCCCTTTATTGAAACATTCAAACCGAACCCAAAGTTGAACGAAACACTTTTACAGATAAAGTCAGAAAGTCACTTTAAACCACTGACAACTTTTCTCACCTGTGTCGCTCTGTGGAGATGTAAAGCATATTCTGGACACATTTGGGGGCATTTACAACACTCAGTTTGTCAATATCAATCTGAGTAACTTAAGTGGTTATGCAACAGCAGAACTGGAGTTATGATGTGAAGTTAACCCCCTGTAAAACCCAACATGGAGGTGGAGCTAAAGTGGGCTTTAGGTTCACAGGCAACATCTGCATTTTGATCAAATCAGCGATTAGTTTAAACTTATGATGTACAAATACTCGTTTAAGATTCTCCAAGTGGATGATTTGGTAAAGTTATTTACAAGGAGAGCGATGGGTGTAGAAAGCATCATTCAGATACATACAGATAAAACGAAAACAGCAATAATCTCTTGACGTGTCCTTTTGTTTTGAATCGTTAGCAGATTTCCAGATATCTGACATTGCAGTATTTGCAATACTTCATTATCCCCTAGTAAATATATTTCAATGTTTTTATTGTTTGATTACTCCCTATTGTTCCTAAATAACCATATTGTTGCTGTTTATCATTTATAGTAGGATTGTGCCAATGTTGTTGCATTTTAAAGTGCTCGATAAACAAAGTTGAGTTGAGTAAATATCATCCGTTATCAACATGTTGGATCGTTGGATTCTGAAATGTGACACTTTACACAAAGAGGAAGTGCCAAAAAGGTTGTTTTTATGTCATAGATATAAACAAACGTCTTCTGCATAGAGTAGTTAAGTGTGAAATACTTTCAATCTTTCTTGATTTGATGTTTTTACTTGATTAATTTTACCTCAACTCAAAAAAAAGCCATTATGAAAAGATTTAATACCCTGAAACAAAATTGTATAGGACCTTTCTATCCTCCTATGCACGAGTGAGCACACACACACACACACACACACACACACACACACACGCCCTGAAACGGATGTTGAGATAACATTTGCAGGCTTTATGGATTTTCCCCGCAGTGGTATTGACAGGCGAGTCAATAAGCCAGCAGGGTAAAGACAAACCCAACCTCACTATTCACTTAACATTGACTGGAGCTGGATCTCCTGGACGACACAGTGAAAAGAGCAGCACACTGTCAAAATACCCAAATGTCAAAACGTTACAGATGCTCCCGTGATGAGTGTCGAAACGGTTAACATTTCTGCTTGGCTGAGAGTGTCGATATAACACAGAAAGTATCATTTGTTTCACTTTCTTTGATTTATGACGATCACTTTATATTCATATCATGTTTGTCTTCCTACGATTGACAGATGAGAGTCATTTCCAAATCCAGATGTTTGAAAAATCCTTGCAGCTTTGTTTTCAATGGTGTGAGTAAGTTTCACATTTGGTGCATTATTTACACAACATCATATAAATAAAGAGGAAAAACCTTGTTACTGCACTTGTAAATACACGTGGTTTACTTCCTTTGATTCCTGACGACGACAACATAACAACATCACAATTATGTCTTCAAGTCTTTAAAAGTTTAGTGAGATAAAAATAAGTTTATTTGGCTACCTTTGCATTGATTACAGTAAAGGTTAATACAGTATGTACCGTAATTATACCTTCACCAGGGAGAGACTATATCAGAAGTGTAATTCTACAAACCATGAAATGTAGAGAGCTCCTTCTTGAAAAGCTCTTAACAGATTATTTTTTTGCGAATGAAAACTAAACATGGTCTGATAGTGGCTGTAGAATAAGTCAATCATTGATTTTATGTTGTAGAATAACATAAAAGGGCACAAATTTAGAGTAAAAAGTTGCTTTTGAAAACGCCCTTTTTTTTCAACATGGTGTCACTTAAGGTAACAAAGGGGACTCGTGTTTTGGGCTGTGTTAATCGTGTTTCCTCCAGTGTCTCATTTAATTTGACCGGCCATTAAGGCGGTTAAATATATTTCATTTGCACTGGGTGCAGAAATAGTAGTTAAACAGAAAATCGAGTCCAATCTTACTGAGCCTCTAAAGGTACATGGAGAAGAAAACACAAACGATAATGTCGAGATATGTTTTCTCAGGATATATGTTACCCATGTTTCAGTGTAAAGACTGACACGTCTAACTCCAAAACACTGGTAGCTCCCTGATAGTCAAAACTTTTTAGAAGTTGACTCCATGTATAAGATCATTCCTGTCAATTGACTGGAGCAGCTGAACCAGACAAAATTTAGTGTTAAAGGAACAAACTCAGCTGAATGAATGAAGCTAAACGCCGCTTCCGTTTCCAAAATGCGTGCACATGCAGTAACTTCTGAGAAAGGATTAACAAATAATTATCTTTTCTTGTTTATCTCAAACTACAGTACATTCTTTCCACCATGGGAAGAAAGATGGAGTTTGTTTTCTTGCTTGGTTCGTCTTGAGCAGGTGAAGAGAAAGGTTTTAAGTCTGCATCAGTCACAGAAAACGAGATCGTCTGTGGTGCCCGTTTTCAGCATGAGGATTATGTGCCTGGTGATACAGTGAAGTTCAGGATGATGGCAGGTGCGTTTCTGTCAGTAAAGGCAGCTGCAGGTTCACCAACAGCAGCCTGTAGCCCGGCTTCCAGAGGCAGATGTAAACAAAGATTTGTCAGAGGTTCAACCTAAGACGAGCTCTACAAGTCTGGATTTCTGTTTTTGACACTATTCTCCTCACACAGCTCATTTTTCTCCTTTCGCAGTTATTCCTCCTAACCCTGCCCTGTACTTTCTCTCCATCCTGCCTGATAGGTTCGCAGTCACCATCCCGAGGACCATCATATGTTTAGGAATACAGATTTTTTTCCTCTTCATTGACAGGAGTGACAGTCTGATCCATGTTTGTTAATGTTCAACAGAGGCAGAAGCAGCATGACTCCTCCATGTGACGTCATGAATGACAGATATTGATGCTCTTTAAAAGTGCTGTGAGGAGGACTTTGTGTCAGGTTGTGTTGAATGCAGTGGCATCTATGGCAATAAAGACTCTGTTTCCCATGAGCACTATAACCATAGACTGTATATAGAATGGACAGTGTGGCTCCGCTTGTCTCCGTTCTACGATTTGAAGCCAAAAAACCCCGTTTCTCAAGCCGCCATTGTGCAGCCAGAGTCTGCGCAGTAGAGAATTTGCGGTGGAGCCAAGTAAAAAAGAGAAATAAAAATATTTATTTCTTCATCTTTAGAAGGTTTAGTCTCCTTTTGGCTCTTTCCAGAAGTTTTTATATCCCTGATAAAAACTACTCACGAACAGCAGCTGTCAACTGTTGTAAAACAAAACTTATAACACGGTTTTTAACGTCCAATAACTAATGAAAAACCAACTTCTCTGTAAAAACAAGGCTTGAACACCATGCAGCCAAATTACATCATCGTACCACCTTAGTGTAAGGATGAGAGAAACGTTTCTACCAGGTATCGTAATTTTTTAAAGTTTTTCTGGCTCATATCTAGAATACATGGGGGGGAGGGGCTTATGACCTATACTGCAGCCAGACACCAGGGGTCGGGGCATCTGCCAAACGTCATTACATCCACTGATTATACAGTCTATGACTATCACCCACTGCTGTAAAGATGTGACTTTTATCAAGTTGTACATTTGTTTCTTCTTCAAGACAACTTTTCCCAAGGTGAAAACGATGAGGTAATGTGCTTGTTTGTTGTTACGTGAAGCTGTTTTACTGCGACAACAAGCAAACTTTGTAAACTCAGTTTGTAGTTTAGTGTCCAGAAACTGGTGACACACACACACACACACACACACACACACACACACATAGAGGGAGTCCCATAATCACACATACAAACACGTCTTTCTCCTCTTATTCTCCCCCAGAGGTCCAGTCAGTGACCTGTTACAGCCGGACTGCACACAGTGACCCCCGCTGCCCCCTCACGCCACCACCACAACCACCCGTCCCTTTGCCCCCCCGCTCCCCCTCCCAAATGCTGAGGCATCACTGCTGCGAGCACACAGTCCTGTAGCACCCCCTGACCCCGCGCTGTCCCCCATTATAGAGCAGTCAGAAAGCTTTTAGGGGCTCCGGTAACGCTGAAAGATTGATGGCGTAAAATGGGGTGGAGGAGGGGGGAAGAGCAGGTGGTTAAGAAGAGAATGTCCTGCTTAATGGGTTGCCAGGAATGTAATTTAATAATTATGAAAAGTGACTCAGGAGAGCTGCTGGATGGATGGATGGCTGCGCGGCCACAGAGGGGAACAGCAGAGAGACAGACTGCACATGCCTCAGCATCCTCTTCCTCCTGACTGCACCGCACAGGTAGACTGATTTCTTTCACTTCAGACTTCGTTTGATACCAAAATAGTGACTGTTTCTTAAAATACAGACATCTGAACTCACTGTAACCTGTCTTCCATACCAAACACTGACTGAAAACAAACATTTATTCACAGAGTTAAGAGGTAGCGTACATTGTGTTTTATGTCTGGTGAAGTCCAATGCATCTTCCCCACAATAAACTTTGATTCTAAAACTTTAACATTTTGCAGCACCAATCAAATTTATTTGATATAATAATTTATTATTATTTTGGCTTCTAAAACAGCGCTCCAGCACAAGTTTGGCACAGAGGACGGCACTGTAGCAAGCGTTTTGGCTCCTGAGAGGGCAGTTTTGTTTATCTTGGCTCCCCAACAGGGCAAGTAGGCAATTGCTATGGCTCCTGTAGACTCTTAACTGGTGAAGCCAACACTTGCTCCACATTATGTACCAAAAAATAAATCCACCGGAAAGCTCTGTTTCATTTGACTGTTTACTTTGAAATAAGAAAAGAAAAATGAAGCTTTTACAAAGGTCCCCACAGTTTCTGCAGACAATACTAAAAAGAGAGCAAAATGAATATGAGGTCAAAAAAACTGTTGCATCACTCTTTATCAAGTTCCACACACTCTTGTCTAAATTAACTGCTTCCTGTTGCTCTTTAGAATAAAACAACTTGACAGGAAATACAAACAAAAACAGTTCTGGTTCCTCCCACACCAAGAAAACAAACTTACACATTTTTCTTTTGGCTCCAACAGCTCCTAAGAAGGCACTTAAGAGCAAGTTTGGATCCAAATAGGGCACTTGAGTCCACAAATGGTCTAAGAGGGGAGGCAATTAACACAATTAAAGCTATTAAAACAGTGTCTCAGGTGAGGACTGAAACCTCACACTGTTTCTTTCTGGAACTATTTCTTCCTGATTTCATTGCACTGTGACAAAGTTGACGCATATCCATCTCTAATTCCTTCACTCAGCCTCCCACAGTTTTTCAGCTGTTTCAAAAAAAAAGAACAAAAGACGAAAGAGTGAAACCATCAGCAAGTTGAACTTTACTTTCTCCATCAAGAGATGTAATCTTAATTTAGGACGATAAAGTTTTATGGACCAGTCACTGACGATTTAGCCAAACTGCTCATAAGCAGTACAGCTGTTGTGTAATTTTTGTACAAATTTATGTTTATTTCATCTCTAATTGTCCATCCGCCTCAATGACAAAGAATCCCAGGCTGCTCTGTTGTTCTGTTAAATCGCATTTCAGGATGGATTTCAGAAGCTGTCCATGTTTACTGTCTCAGTCGGCTGATTGGATTAAAGGTATTGGTTTGCTTCAAACTCTGTGTGTCATCAATTTTTCAGCAGACCAGATGCAAAACTCTGCAGACCTGCATCACTTCAGAGCCTGTGAGTATATGACTCAGGTTTGTAAGTTCAATCTACTCAATCTACTTTTTTAATGTTGGAATTATTGAAGTTGTAGTTCGTTAACTTCGAGAGCCAATTAAAGAAAATACATGATTGTAATATTTCGTATTTTGCACGTTTATTTGATAATTGGTATTAATCTGAGCAACATCTGCAGTTTTCATAACGTCTCTTTGGCACCTCTGGTATTCTGTTTTATGTACATGCAGCATTTTAACACATCCAGTTCACTAACAGGATCTAAAAGCTGCACAATAAAGTCTTCTGTGTGCAGGAGCGTTCAGTATTTTGATGTAATTTGCAAACTGTATATCTCTGACCTCAGTATGTCAATAAATCCCGTCTCCAGTCAGTGAAAGTCTTCCCACCAACTCTTCCTCATCTTTCATCTGTTTTACCCTCCCTCTCTCTACCCAGGGTCTACTTTTGCTCCATGTCTTCTTACTTTCGCTCTCTGAGATGTATTGATAATTTCCAGCAAAAATACGATTTCAGTTTATTCTACAGAGCAAAAAATCTAATAGCTGAGTCCTCAATTGGATTGCGTTTTACCAGAGTGGAGAACAATAAACAGGGAGGAGGGCTCGGATCCAGACGTTCACCACCAGATTATTGTTCAAAAGAGATCTGATACGATTACAGGAAGCAATAGATGATAATTACATCAGAACATGACTTTTCCTCAGTGAACACTTATATTCATCTGGGTTATGCATTGGTCCAAAACTGAAATGTGGCAATGCATGAGATGACATGGGTCTGCAAGAGGAGGAGGGAGGAGGAGGAAGAGGGCACAGAGGAGGTGTTTGCAGTCATCACAGGGTCAGGAGGCAACAGTCCACTGATTCTGTGTGGACTCATTTATGCAAAATAAAACACTGTGACGGAGAAACCTATACTTTCAGATTAAAACAGTGCTTTATTTAGAGATTGTAACACAATAATAATCATCAGTTGTCTATTTTTAGGGAGAAAATTACAAATTAGGTAGGCTGATATGTGATGATAGTAAACTGAATCATCATTTTGGACAAGGATCAGTTTTCTCAAACAAAATACAAACTCAAAAATATCTTCAGAAATATAAGAGCCAGTCTTATGAACTTCAGACATGTCAGGCATCACTTACCTTTGGCTGCTGCTAAACGACTGCACTCATTGATTTTTAACTCATTTATCTTACTGTCATAAGTTGACCATTATACACCCTCAACAAACAATCACAGAAAACTCTGGACAAGAAACTACCATCACTGTAACATCATTAAGGCACAGAAATTAATGACCTTTTGTAGTTTTCTTTGTTTTGGATATATGTTTCTGTTCTATAAACTAATTCATGATCAGGCCTCACAGTCACTTAAACAATGTGTGTTACTCTGCGGGAACAATCTGAGTGAGACCAGGGCGTCAGAAAATGGAGATAGTTCAGTTTAGTTCAAGAAAACTGCATTTTCAGTCAGAGTAGCAGACAAATAGAACAAATTCCTTCCCACAATAGAGGGAGTACAAGCCTCAGTGTTTTTAAAAGTAAACTGAAATTGTGGGTTAAGGAAAACAATCATGTGGTCACCAATTAATCCTCTGAACGAATCAAACGTGTTGTTGTTGCTAATGGACTGCTGTTCAGTATGTATTGTTTTAAATGCTTGTTTGTTTCTATCATTTGCAGGACACATCTTTCCGCAAAAGATCACAGGTGAAAATTAGCTGTATAACTAACTCTGGCTTGACAGTTTTTGTTTTGCACTGTCAATAAACTTGACTGTACAGCACTATAATGCTGTAGTTGATTATCAGGATTAATGGAGGAAAAAATGACCAATCTGTGATGCTTAATTAGCTTTAATCCTAGAAAACTATCACCTATGTTTACATGATTTCTGTCATGTTTAGTTTTTCTGAGAACCATGAGTCCCTGAGTGTCTTCATGCTGCTCACTGACGTCACTGAAGGTAGGCGCGTTTCCCTGCTCCCGTCCCTATTTCTTTTCAACAGACACTTGTTTGGGTGCTTTTCACCCAATGTTTTTGTCGAAGGGGTCAAATATTATCGCCATTATTTATTTTAAAAATTAAAGTAGTACTAAAAAGCTTCACTGGACAAGGCCCAGGTGTTCAAGGAATGGGCAAACAATTCTTTGAAGAAAAAAGTTCTCATCTCAGTTTGTATATTTTCAATGAATTTTTTATTTCTGACTTCCTGATTTGTCCCCAGAGCCTTAATTTTGGATCTTCAGATGATACTTTTTTATTCTATGAGTCTTTATAAGTGGAAAATTTACAGAAGTGCACTAATTGTGATGTGTTTTTGATGTAGAAGTATTTCATATTGGATAAAATATACCCAGCGATGATAGTGATGGTGGAACTACTTTAGCGATAGAGTGCTGGGGTTAACACAAGACCTAGTCTGCCCAGTTCACAAAATTTGAGGTACAACAACAAAAAAAAGGAATTGTTACATATAAATAAGACAAAAGTAAGTTGTGTCTTGAGAAATGATACCGTGCTATACAAGGTAGAAGGTAATTTAACATATATAACAGCATCAGAAAACATTGCAGATGGATAAAAAGGTTTGTTATGGGTTTACATTACCAAAGTAAATGTCAAACTACCACAAAAATACCTTTCAAGAAAATTGCAGATGCAATATTAGGCAAACATACATGCAAATTCAAAATATTGGTTCAGGAAGCGCAAAAGAAGCCAAATAGAAGTGGGAAATACTGAGCAAGGTTCAGCTAAAATGTAGATAAAAGTATGACACATGTAGAAAAAATGAACAAAATACAATGAGAAAGTGAATTTTTAAACTAAAACATGACAAAAGCATCATTTGTGCTTGGAAGACAACAAGAATAAAGGCTCTCAGCGCCGTCTTCCATGTAGTGATAATAGTGTAAATGACAAACAAAAAGTAACTCAGCAGAATTGAAGTGTCAGCTCTTAACTCTATTCTCTGTTTTTCTTTCACAGTTGTGACAGTGAAGGTCTAAATCTGCCTCTGATGAACTTCTGTCTCAGTGAGTTAGCCCCTGGTTTCTGCAGAACAACAAACCCGTGCAGAAAAAAAAGCACAATAAACAAACAAACAGGGAGTAATGACTCTCTCAGTTTGCCAGAGTCGGCTGTTTGGTAAAGAACGAGCGGTGGTGAGCACCAGGCGCTGAAAGATGGCCGCTTTTACAAGGCCAGACAATGCAAAAGAAAAATAACAAAACCGGCCAACTTTGATGGCCCTGAATATATTGGGCACTTCTCTTCAGCTGTGTGTGTGTGTGTGTGTATGCATGTGTGTGTGTGCCTGCAGCAGCGGGTGGGGGGCAGAAGGGTTAAGTAGGATAGAAGGCACCCATACTTCAGATTGGCAGCAAGCTGCTGCAAGGATAATCTAATCAGGGGATGCAATTCAATTAGCCGAGGGTCTCTGGGGCCACGGAGCCGGGCAGCCGGTGGCAGCGCTGCGACCGTGGGGGCCGCTGCCTCCACAGCCCGACAGCCCGACACCCCGACGCTGCCTCCGCCGGGGCCCTGCTCGCTCCGCATGAATGCAGATGAAATTTGAAATATGAAAATCTCCAATAATTTATGGAAGTTGTCAGAAACACAGAGCCGAGCTGCTGCTGCTGCTGCTGCTGCTGCAGGCCGAGGGGAGACAGAGGGGGAAGGGGGGGGAGGAGAGAGGGGTGTTATTTTTCTATGGAGGCAAAATTGTCTTACAGCTGCTGCTGCTGTGTGTGAATATTGCCTTTATGACACATATTACAGAGTGCCATATTAGGGCTGTAATGAGAAAAACCTCTGTTATTACCATGTTGTTGCTTTTTAGGTTCACTTTCCTCAGCTGATTATTGTCTGAGAGCTTCTATATTTGAGTGTAAATAAGAAAAAGGGGACAAGCTGGACTTTGAGCTCCTGTTTGAGATTGTTTTCATGTTTCACACTTACACTACCTACACTTTAAACTGTGGGGAAAAAAACCTTTGTTTTCCTTTTTTAGCTGAATTTTCCAATTCTACATTCAGCTCACAGTTAATTCAGAGCATCTTGTCAAAGTAAATTCACATCAATACAGCAGTGTTTGAGTAATTAATAACTTCTGCTTGTAATATATATATATATATATATATATATAAAATGAGAGAAGGCTCAATATTTAAACCCCTGTCACTTAACCACTAATGTTTAAAACATTGAAACCAACTCTCTGATACTTTATAATGTTTACAAGTCAACTTTTTATGATACTGCATCAGTTTTAGATACAGCTGGCTCATTAAAACTCCATTTTATAACCTGTTATCTGACTGAATTAAAAGCTTTTAAAAATAAATTATGCTTAAATCAACCAGATGTATAAATAATGTTTCTTTTATGCCAGAAAATATTGCAGAGAAGTATGACTGCAGTCTTTGTTAACAAAAAAACAAACATACAAAAAAACAATCTCTGTTTGTTGTTGCACAGGAAACAGCAGTATTAAATTATATAAATATTCTGTTTGAGTTGGAATTGATAAATGTTGACCCTGCAAATGTGGTTTACCCTGAGGACCAATCACAGACTTGTGGTTACATTTTTGAGCCAATATCTGAGGAAAGTGGTCTCAGTTTGTCCACAGGGGGCGCCAAAGTCAACATGAAGCTGAAGTTCCTCACAGGAGCTTTAAAGTTTGATTGCTTCTTATTTCACTGAGATCAAAAATACTGATTTTATTTTACTTTTACAGCTTTACATAAACACCTCACCAACACATATCTGTAGTGTATGACAAACTTAATCAAATTACCTTTTTTTATTTAGCTACATCAAGTTTGTCCTTAAAGTTATACAACATTATACAAATACAACAGTGAGAGTTGACTTATTTCTTCTCCGGCATGTTCACAATGACAAATGTTAGAGTTATACTAAAGGAGTGTTTACATTATCATCAAATGCTGTCAAATGTATTGGCATGAGAAGCTGAAGATCATAAAAAAGAGCTTTTTTGGTGTTAAGGATAAAAAAAACTGCCGTTGTTTCAACTTATTTTAACCAAACTTCTCTCCAAGGATCAAGCAATAATAGAAATTGACATCAGAGATTTTTTTAAACTAATGGTGCATTGGATTAAAAAGAAATAACTTCACATTAAGATCGCTCAAATAAGTTTATATAGACCACTTTCATTCAAATGAAGTTAAATGTACTGCTGCACATGGAGAAATCATTTTAGCATCAAAAAACAGCCTGTAGGATCCTGTGAGGATCATTTTTGTGTATTTTGTGTGACCTGGTGATGCTGCATCAATGAAAATACAATGAGACCTGCAGATTTCACTCCTCCTCCTCCTCTTCCTCTGCTCCATATCTGTCACAGAGCTGTGACATGCACCTCCTCTGGAGAGAAGAAGCTGATGAGAGCTGGAGTGGAGGAGGGAGGAGAGAGGGAGAATGGGTTAAACAGGATGAGCGAGAAGATGGAGGGAGAACCCAGAGCACAGAGAGAGTGAGAGAGAGAGAGAGAAGCTCTTAGACAGATTATTGCTCATTAGACGCAGCCTTGCACTGTACCATTATGTCAGGAGGAATCCTTTTTCATTTGCACAAATTTGCCTGGAATTTTTCTTATTTAGCCCGGCCTCCATTATCATAGCTGGAAATCAGATTAGCCTATGATTATTCTCCGGCTCGCCTGCCAACGTTTCCCCATGCGGCCAACGCCGGTGGCTTGGATCCATCTTGGCCTTTTGTTAACCTCTGCCCACCAACAATGCACACAACATCATGAGATGAAATAATTCAGCGCTGGATAATGTCCTGCAGCCTCAGAGCACATGCAGGATTAGATTTAGTGAAGCTGCACAGATGCAGGATCTCCATGTCAGGAACATCACAAAATGTTCTCATTTTTTCTGGGGCAGGTTACATGAGTCTGATCTGATTTTTTTACACTTTTATTTTCTAGACAAGGAAATACCTCAGTGTGTGAAGCTGAGGATCATTTTTAAAGAGACAGCGAACTATTTTGCACATCAGACTCTCATTAACACCCCTTTTTTAACGTGCATGGGTCCATAGATTCTTCAGGTGTTAAGTGTGATAGAAGTTAACAAACACTGCTGATATTTGCAGAGGAGAACAGGTGGAATGGTTTCCCATTGCTAAATAATCACTCCAATTAGGTAATTAAAATCAGAGGCAGAATCAGGTTATGGATACCCCACGAATAAGGCCCTCTGCACTAATCACAAATCAATAAAGACATGTGACTGTTCCACTGTCATCATTACGCTCACTTTTTTAAACACTCACACAGACTTTGAGCAGCTTTAATTGGCTGGAAAGTAATCAGGTGTAATTTGTTGTTAGGAGGACAGTTTTAGGATCGTTGGGAAATACTTTGAGTCGTTGATTGGAATCAGAAAGAGATTGTTTAACTTGATAATGAGTCAGATATCAGGGGGGATGAAAGGGAGGGCGATGTTTCTTCCACAATAAGGAGTTGTTTTGTTGCAGCTTCCTGTTCAGAAAACTCGGATGCATTTCAACTTAATGCCTCCTTTTGATCTGTTGCCTCTAAGTCAGTACCATTATCACAGCAGCTTTAACATTACTAAATAATTTTTCCAAGAACTTCTGTTCTGTGTTTACTTTTTGTCGCCCCCTGTGGACAAAATTGGAAACTAACTTTCTCACAGACTTTTTCAAGTCCACATATTAGTAAAGTTGTTGCCAAAAGATGGGTTTGAACCCTGGCTTGGGCTAAATGGGCTTTTTCTGTGAGGTGTTTGCACATTCTTGAGCTTACTCTCTCAGTCCAAACACAGGCTCATGAAGTTAATTGGTGATTTTACATTCCTCGTTTATGTGAGTGCACGTGAAAGGTTGTCTGTCTCCATGATTGATTTGAGTCCAGTTTAGGGTAAATGGTGTGTAGGTAGATGAATAAATTAATGAATTAATCACCAAAACATCTCACCCTGCTTGCTTTTTTACAACCAAATGTATCGTGTATCAAATTATTCAACATCTGAAGCATAAAAAAAAGTCACTTACTCCTGCAGCCGTTTTGATAATTTTCAACTATAACTATTAAACTGTCAGGCAGTTTTAATGCTTGTGGTCATATTTGTTTTTCTAGATCCTGGAGAGGCATAAAAAATTATTAAAATCTATTTTATAACCAGCTTCAATGAACCTTTTTAGCTTACGTCAGCATTAGGTAGCTAAAGTTTGCTGCTTTGAAGGTTGATATTTTGGAACACGGTACAACTGATTTTCTCCTGTTCATTAAAAAAAATAATAATAATGAGATCATTAAGCTATATGATACCTTATACCAACAAATTTTATATGATTTTCATATTTGCTTCAGCACCAATTCACAGCAAATATTAACAAACAAACATCTTATTTATAGATCGGAAAGTATAAAGGTCAGAGCTCAATTAATCTGCAAATGTACAATATGACTGGTTTGGGGGCTGTGTTAATGTCATAGCCTTGACCTGTCTTTGCTGTTACATGATATGTTTGATTATGTTTCATGTTGTCAATGTTTCTTTTTAATAACTTACAGTCACATCTATAAAGCTGTTGTCAAGAAGAACATGTGTTGTAATAAACTCCTTTGTCTCACTTACAAAGCTCTTAATGGTCAAGCACCATCCCACTTTAAAGAGCTTATACTTCTGTGTTACCCCAAATGCTTATTAAAGCAGGACAAGACATTTTAGAGATGAATCAAAGTTAAATTTAGGGCAATTGGATCTGAACTACTTGTGTTCTGATTGCAATTTGGCTCCACTTGGTGACTCTCAAGACTTAAAAGATCATCTGGCACTTGAAAGTTGATCTGATTAGACCTCAAACATCTTAGATTCAAATTTTTTATTGCACTATTGACAGACCTCAAGATCACAACAAAACAGGAACAAAGAGAAAGAGCAGTCAGTTTTCCTCAAAAACGAACACTTTATTGTTGCACAAGACATTCAAATAAAAGCGAAATATGACTGAATCTCATGAGGCATCACACAGAAAGTTAGAACTTATATTTTTAATTTTTCACAGCTTGTTTAAGTTTCTATCAGGCTTTAAAGATGATACTTAAGAGACTTTTAAATCAGCTAGTTTAAGAGGTTCTTGATAAGTTTAATGATTAGAAATGTAAATGCTAGTGCAAAGTTTGCAGGGTCTCAGCCGTATAAGATGCATGACGATCTCTCATCCTTGCTCCCTGTGAACCCTGCAGAGTAAAAAACGACCATCAGGCCATCAGTCGTCGGCCCTGCTGCTCTCTCAGACCTTCATCCTGCCAACTCCAGCGTGGAGGGTCTGCAGGACACCGTGTATCCACGCTGGAGTCGCTGAAAGCTGGCATGGTGGGAGCAGATTGCTGCCTAATTGTGCTTTTCAGAGCTGCTGTGCTGACGGGGGTTACAACAGGGCTGCATGCGGTCTGTGGACGCTGCACCGATGGAATCCAACCAGGCAGGGTCTCATTGATCTGCTGAAGCAAAGGTCAACACAGTTATGCATCTGTAGGCTGAAGAAAGGCCACCAGAGGAGAAGAGAAGAGGGTTCAGGCGTGTGTGAGGCACCTGTTTTTGGCTTATGATGATTTTCCTGCAGCCCTGCAAAGCTTGTTTAGGTTTATCTGCTTCCTTTTCCCATAATGCATCCTGAGACTCCATTTTTCCTCCGTCTCCCTCCCTTCATATCCTTCATCCCCCCTCCAGCTCTCCACCAGCCATCCCCTGCTATTTTCACCCCACACACATCCGTCGCTGCACTTATCCAGCCTCAGACGGCTGCTGGCTCGGTAGCTAAACGGATTATCCAACAACAGAGCAGCTCTCCTTCTCCCTCTTCCTCTCCCTCTCCCTCTCTCCATGCACTCCTCTAGCCGTGGGTCCTCGGGAGGCGGTGGGGGCCCTATTGAGCGGGGCCCAGGCTCTCCACTAGCCCAGGCTCTTTATTGAGGCGTCTATGGGGCTTTATGCTGCCAGCGCTCGGCCTTGCCCTCGCCATCATCAATCATCCTCGGCTCCAGGGCTGCTATCACGGCCCCGGACAGGCGGCCAATCACAGCCCTCCAGGAAGCTCTATAGGAGACAGAAAGAAGCAGAGGAGAGGAGAAAACTAGAGAATCACTGTGCTTCTGTTACTCTCGGTGTCCAGTTTGATGTGATTGACATGTTGTGGCTGCATGACAAGAGTGGTATGGAGCACGACAGGCCTGTGTGGTGTCTTATTAGATCATGAGGAGTGATTCTGAGTCATGAAAGCTTGGATAACCATGTTAGAATAATAGTTATGAAAGCAATAACAAAGCATGTTATGACAGATCTATATTAATCCTGTAAGTTTGAATGTTAGATGAGGGATGCGGTGCAGAAATATTGCAGCAAAACGACAAACCCCTAAAGGAATATTCCAACATAACAGTCATGTATGAGCGATACATGTTTACGAAAACATATATTTTCACGATGAAGAAAAAAAGTCCAACTAACAGGAAGAAATCCAAAGATAAAGCTCACTTTCCTTTTTTTCATCAAGCCTCAACAGTATGTCGAATTTCTCCTCAAGTCTTAACTTGATTTTTTTGTTTCTCTTCTTTTTGCCCATCTCTTTCTCTGCAGCCCTTAGCTCTCATCCTGCTCCAGGAGGAATAGGCGGAATCTGATTACAGACCTATTTTACAGCAGACGCCGGGGCGCAATAAAGGGAGAGAGAGCACGGAAACGGGACTCTGCCCATCAATTAGATCTCTATTAGCAGCCAATGCAGACCTCACCTCAGGAAACGCCGGGGCCCTGAAATTAAACAATTCTTCAAGAACGACAAGCCATCAGCTCTGCTGCGTGTTGGAGAAGAGAGAGGAAGAGAAAGAAGGGGTGGGTGTCCTCGCAGAGCAAACTATCCAACAATACCTGTTATAAATCCATTAAAAAGACAGTATGGAGCATGTGATACAGCTCCAAAGACACAGAGTGATAAAAAACATGAAGCCTTCACTGAGCACCAGGCCATAAATCCTCATTTTAATATCATGTTACTGATACACTGACATTAAAAGCCCATAAAGTATAATCGAGCCAAAAATATCACTATTTGCTCTCACAAATACAACAACAGACATGAGGATGGTTTAAAAGCAGATTTATCTCAATAAACTACAATAACAGAAGCCATACACTCAACTTACAGTGACTTTCCCTCATTTCTGTCCTTGATCCTTTCTTCTTTTGTCGTCCTGTAACCTCCTTTTGGTGCAATTTATCTCCAACTGTTGACCCTCTGACCTGAGGCGGGACAAAATGTCAATATTGGATAATTAGCTGCAGGATTAAAGCCATTTAGAGACAACACGTTAAGAGGGTTAAGCACACTGGGATTCATTTGTAATCAGTTTTACAAAACGGAGGTTTGTGGTTTTACTCCAGGTCTGATCCAAAATACTTTAAGATGAGATTTAAAAGGGAAAGTGGAAAATGTGATGTAAAAGGCTGCCTTAAAGGTTTCAAAAAATTAATCTTATAGAAGCTATCTTAATTAAATATGATGTCTTGTGTCAACCTTTCTTTAAGTTTGGTTGATTTAGACTTGTTAGTGAACTGAACTTCTTCAGGTAGTTGTTAAAAATCAAAAATTATTTTTGTCAGTTAAGTAAATTGTGGATCTCATATCCTCTGTGTTTCCTCCTCACTCTCGGCGTAACTGTTAAATTACAATTGACAAAGGCATTCTGGGTATAACTTGAAAGCTGTAGCTTTACTAAACAGCTGGGAGGGGCTAAGGTTTGGGGAAATTAGGAAACAACTTGTAGTAGTAGACCCCTGATAGTGATCCTCAGCTGTAAACTGTAAATAAATGTAATTGGAAAAGTTAATTTAAAAAAAAGAGTTAACTACCAATGAAAACTCTGCTTTCAAGGGCAAATTATGAATGTGTTTTTTATAAAAAGGAAATTAACTCAGATGAAATTCATTGACAACAGTACATGACATTAATAACATTTCATCTTTGAAAATAGTACTCATAATATTACCTTCAATACTTATTAAAACTTCAATAATCTTGTCATATTGACAGAATAATGTATTAGAATAACAATTGTGCAAAATTGCATTTTACAGTGCATGGTGTTCCCCTTTATAATAGCTCCTTAAGCTGATCACAAACACAAATATGAGCCTCAACTGTTGTAATCAGCCTTTTATTCCCTCTGTAGAATAAATATTTATTGCTATAGCCTTATTAAAGATTATTCTACTTTAATTTGAGAACACTGTTTCTTTTCAGGCCTCAGATTTCTTCCTCATGACCTCATGTCTGGTTTGGTCTGACGCAGGACTGTGGCGTCATGAGCATCTCAACAATCTTCGCCTGTTTCTCAGATTCCGTGGCACGTATTTCTCTGTTTGCTCAATCAAAGGATGGCCATTTATCATCGAGAAGGACAGCTTCGTATTTTCTACCTTGCCCGCTCGGTTCCAGGACCCAAATCTAGCATTTTTATGGAAAACTGCAGTCATTTTGATTGATGAAATCCAAAGATGTCCAAAACAATCCGAGGGATCCCCGACTGTGGCGCACCGGCGGGGTGCTCCACTGTTGCCATTGTTCTGCAAAAAGAAAGGAGCGCGTCCGGGGAACACCAGGGGGAAAAAAATCACGATTTTCAGTTCAAAAGAGGCTAGAAAAGCAGCGTTTCTTTACAGGCAGTGGGAAAGTGCAGGAAAACCTTCTGCTCTTGCAGGAGGAAACAATACTTGCTTTGCTTTTTCCTCCTGCTTGCATTCAGCCATAAAAAAAGACATGGCTTAATAGAAACAGGCCAGAATAATGAATTGATTATTTTACTGTGAGAGTTTGGTGTTATATGAGGCTGAATGGCTGCAGTTACACATCCCCCTGCTTTCATACGATGTGCGCATTCAGCCTCAGTGTGTGTCATGTAGCTGCTGCGCGTAAAATAACTTCTCCTTAAAGCTGATTCCAGACCAGCGCTGCTCTCAGCTTGTCTTGTTTGCTGTGATTCATAATGTCACCACAAATGTGACCTGTCTGGCCTAATTGGCACCTTCTGTTATTAATACCCGGAGTGTGGCTCCCTTTTGCACCCGCGGAAATCAGCCTATATTGCGCTACTTAATACAGCGTCACCCAAAGGGAGATTCAATAAATCTCCCTTTAACGGCGCTTCCCCTCCAAACTCCTTCAGGCGGAGTGGAGGCCGTGTCAAGATTGCGATTGTGCGCTGCGTTTAGGACCAGCTGCTCCCAGGACAGACAAGCCCTTGTCAATTAGCCGGTGACAAGCAGGTCCTCAAAGTGCCTGCAGGCGCTGCAGCAGCCAGCAGTGTACAGGCCCCGCAATTAGTATCCATTTCTGTCCAGACCTCCTCAGAGCGCGCACACACAGGCAGGGGAAATGGCCAAACTCTGTGCGAATAACACTGAGAGGCAGACATGACAACGCGTAATGGGGACAGTGTTAAGTGCGTGCGCGCTGGAGGGGAAGAAAAACGTTTGAGTTTTTTGGAGAAGGAGGAAATAAAGTCAGGATGGATTCCCAGAAACATAAACATCAAAATTGTACCCATCGACTACAAATTAGAGCTTGTTTTCCTCTGACAGCTTTACAGTCGTTCACTTCCAGTAATGAATTTATTCTTCAGAGGAAATTAAACCAAATCTCCTGCAGCTACTGGTTTATAGATGAAAATATGGTCAATAATAAAACACGGTGCTTGGGTGTTTTTAATGGCTATACAGAGATTCATTTATCATTTTTATATTGGCCAATCAGAACCATCCATACACTGTTAAATGTAGCTTGTTGGTTTGATGTAAAAACATGATGTGAAGGCCTGCTTTAAATGTTCTGTTAGGTTAAAAAAATACATTTCATTGTTCAAACACCAACAGTAGTGATGGGTGCATCAATCCAAAAATATTGATCTATCAATTATGATAACATGGATACATAAGTTTCAGTTTCCCCTGTTTGTGCTCCTCTCACTCACTTAGCTCATGCGCACTCTGCCCCTGCTCTGAGTCACGTCACTCAGACATGCACTGCTCTGTCCATGATGGCAGAGAGGAGCATTGTTTGGTGTTATTTTACAGCTGAATACCAAATTACTGCCAGCTTCAATGTTTTCAGAAAATAAATAACTTTCTTGTGACATATACAGATATCTAGTTATGAATGAATTTACTGGAACTGAAAATATGTAACTACATACCGATGTGAGTATCAAATATGTAATGTTTAACAAATGTGTTAGACCATCCACTGTAAGTTGTTTCCTCACCCTAAATTATCTATATATCAATATATTGCAGATTTCTTGGATATTTTAAGGTGATTAACAAATCAACATGCATTACTGATTTATTTGGATATAGAATTTAAAATTGAAAAATGTCAGCTCATAATTAAGAGTTATCACAAAAACTTCCGTTATCTTTTTTGTCATATTGACATAAGTACAAGAATAAAAAATGTGCAAAATCTCATATTACAGCGTACCTGCTACCTGCAAACAAGACATGATCATTAAAATCCACTATCAATGACTGATAGGCTCCTTCAACCATTGGATCAATTGCTTATTAGAAACTAAGGAAGCCACAGCTCTTTGATTCATCCCAGAGGGGAAAGGTGACAGGAAAGCTTCATGTTGACTCTCTGATCAGTGGGTGCATTGGTTTGGTTGTTAAGTTACTAATGGGAAATCTACTCTGCAGTTTTAAGCTCATATTAAAGCTCACTAATGGAGTAAATAGTCCAAATATTTTGCAGCTTTTGCAGTAAACAGGTGTTCAATGAGTCATTAGAGGATTTAAATTTGCCACTAAAGGAAAGAAAGCAAAGTAAGACTCTCTGACTCTGATGCCCTGAATCCTAAACCTGAAGAAGGCGATGGTTTTTATATATACAGTTAAATTAAAGACATTTAAAGCAAATCAAACTGGATGGCTCAAACCAAGCGTGCAAAACTGCTCCTATGAGAGAGTAAATAAATGTCAGCACAGCTCTGTCACAGCTCTGACAGCCCATAGAAGGATTGCTCACCAAGCCCCTTTTGTACACGGTGTCACCGCTAGCAGCTGGTGGTGGCATTCCCGGGCCTTGGTCGCTGCCCTTTGGCCCCTGGGGGGGTGGACTCCGGACAGGGCGGTCCAGCCGTCTCCACAGCGCCCTGATAGCTCAGGTCAGTGGGGCCAAGTTTCCAGCAGGAGAGGCCGAGGCAAAGACAGCGAACAAAAACCCCCGAGCTCACCAGGCCAGTGGGATCATTAGTTTGAACGTTTGTTTAACTAATTAGCAAGCTGGGCAGCAGAGGGAGGCTTGTAAAGGAGACACGGACGTCATATATGTTGAAGGTGTGGGTATCTGTCACTGTGCGTCAACGCTGCGTGAATGCGCGCTGTGACAAGAGCGCAGCGTCACATGAAGATTGCGTGGTGACGAATACAGATCAAGAGCATCTTTAAAAAAAGTCAGAGCGCACAGAAATCGTTAAGCTACTGTGCAGTGTCCCTCAGTTTATGGAGTTGCCATACAACCCATAAAAGTTGCCATTAAGCCCCTATCTTTGAGAACAGAAAGGCACTATTTTCTGGTGATATTGTTCCGCAGGGTTCAAAGTACAGCTTGGGGACAGGGCAGCACACTGAAGTTCAAGAACAGTGCAAACAGCACATGCCAACAAAAGGAGCCACACAGCATTGAGCTGCAGCAGAGCAGGAGGAGCCGGAGGGGGAGAGAGGCTGCGGCTCCCGCGTTAAATATGGGAAAGTTTGGGGAACGAGGTCGGCAGGTCAAGAAAAGTCAACAAGAGAGCAGTCTTGATGACAGAAGGAATTTAATATCAAAAATACATAAATCTTCAAGTGAGGGCAGCCGCACAATGGGCACAAAGGAGGCGAGTGTTAGAGTCAACACACATTTGTTGTTGGCGATTAAATGGATCGGGCCAAGTTGTTAACATTTAACACAAAACCCTGGCACTAGAATAGAGGTGGAGTAGAAAAGAAGGGGGTTTCCTGGATGGAGCATGGCTGTCATGACGCGCAGAGTGGGAGCGCTCCTGTGCAGGGAAATATCACCACACCGATTACAGCTTGAAATATTCTTTAAATAAAGAAGGCAGCGATTCAGGTTGAAGTTTGTGTTTCAATTAGTCTGGCAATTTTTAACTTAGACTTTTTTCGGGGTAATTAAATGTTGCACTCTTGGCATTCTCGCGCATTGACGCACCAACTTTACGCACTGAAGTGGGTGTGCTAGCCACGAAGCCACCCTTAGCTTGTTGAATCACAGGGTCAACATGGATATACTCGTTCAATTTAGACATTAATCTCTCTAACGTACAAGAAACAGGTCCGCATCTTTTGCAAGGAACATACTGCCTCCTTATTTGTAACTGCAACAACAAAAAGCGCAAACTTTTTTTCCTTTTAATAATCCTGTTTCCTTTTTAAGTCCAATCAGTTTCTCTAAAACTGGCTTTATGTTGAACATCTGATACTCTGTTTAAGTTTTCTGTGTCGATGATGTTGTCTGGGTCATTATGGTATTCTTGCGCGTTTACGCACCAATTTTATGCATTCCTCTGGGATGTGCAAGCCACTAAACCACCCTTAGCTTGTCGAAACACAGAGTCAGTTTGGACATACTTGCTCAATTTAAAGATTAATCTCCCCATTTTATAAGAACTAGGTCCATATTTTCTGCAAGGAATAATCCAACCCCAACTGATGTGCATCTGTGCAACAACAAAAACACAAACTTTTTATTTTGACTAACCCGTCTCCAGTTACAGGTTGATCAGTGTCTTTAAAATGGGCAATATGTTGACAATTTGATGATCTGTCTAAGGTTTCTAACTTCATGATGGTATTTTGGTGCTCTTGCTATTTACGCACCAATTTTACGCATTTATCTTTCTGAATGCAAAGGCAGCTAAGCCACCCAAGCTTGTTGAATCACACTGTCACTGCATGGACATCCTTCATCTGCTACAATGTCGAGATTAATCTTCCCATCGTGTAGGAAACAGGCCTATTTGTCTCCACATCCCCTCTGAGTGCAGCGCCACACTGGCCGTAGCTCTGAGAACTCTGTCTGACCTTCGCCCTCAACCCTGCAAAGCCCTGCAAGTTCCCTGGCCGTCGCAAACAACTCTGAATTCCATAATTCTTTGCGAAAAGGCACTATTAGGGAAAAATCCTTCCTTTTTGACAATTTAATAGTGCAAACTAATCATGTGGTTGACACGGGCCATTCATCTCCACACAGGCAGACAAAGACAAGGCCTTTTCCATAGGTTCGTCTGGATCCTGCAGTCAGACCAGCCTCTATTTTGAGATCAAGTGCACAATAAAAGCATTGTGACTGCTTAATGGCTATGTTTGTGAAGCCACCCAAAACCCAGTGTATTAAATGCATTTTTCTTTTTTTCTTTCTTTGCAGAAAAGAAAAGAGGCCACCGTGGACTAAAGACTGCAGAACTGAGAATAAACCAAAAAGCAGAATGCTACAAGACTCTGTAAAGCAATCAAAACGTGAAAAAAAAGAAAAGATGAGGACATAAAATAATGGTAGCTGCAAAATTGCTTAAACCCCCCAAGTTATGAATTCGTTTCTGAATCAATTTAGCGGTGCAGGCATTTTCCAAACATCCTCTTGCGGGAGTAACAAGACAGGGAAATTGATCCAGTGAGACCTCACCTCTCGGTGCGCCTCAATAAAAGAGACATCAGCCTCTCTCCACGACTGTATAATTTTTAATATATATGCAATAAATGTTCAATTTGTTTCCTGAAATGACGGGAAATAATAACGTCAAATTTTAAAGCCATCCATTACAGCCAAACAATGCTCATGCATACGTGCTCTGACGCAGAGTGCTTTGATTAATTCACGTTTTGATTGTGTTTGATGAAGCAATAACGGCTCAGAGATCCACTTTGGACCAGTTCAACCGTTTTCTTCCCTCTGTTGTGAAAATAAGATGTCTTTGATTGTGCTTAGACTTATGGTGAAATCATATTTTTCATAAACATGTCACAAAAAGAGCAGAAAAGAGGGTAAATCTTACAAGAGAAAGTAAATTTTCATACAAACACCCATTTAAGAATGACATCTAGTTATTGGTGTCAGACTTTTCTTGCATTTGAACACCTCAATACTAAAATCCTCCACAGTATATTAACAAATAATGTCAAGTAATAGTCTTCTGTTGGCTGCAAAACTTTTTACCCTACCTAGAAATTTTCTACTATTAGGAATTGAATGATTAGACTTATTTATTGTTTATTGTAAACTGGATATTTCACCTTTTCAAAATAGCTCCCAGTGATAAGTCAGCAATTTAGAGGTTCAGTCACACTGAGAATAAAACATGGATCATGTGAAGGACTGCAACTAATACAAAAACAACAACAATGCCTGAAATCATCCCAGAAATCCACATTAAAGCTGCTTCAGCTGTGTGAAGTTATCATTTAGCAGATAATCTCATGATAAACTGGATGAAATTACACAAAGAGTTGGGTTTTTGTGGGGTAAATCAAATGCACCAGTTAAGAAACCATCTGTGTTTGGAGCCTGGTTGCAGGTCTCCGTGTGCAGGTACAGAGAGAAGCCAGGCCAGGGGTCTGGGATCGCTGTAGACCTTGACACAAAGTGCATTAAGTTGGCTGATCTCTCTCAAACCGTTTGATTAATTCACTCCCATTCAGGCCCAAGCGAGCAAGGAGTGGAGGGACGTGACCAATGACATAATAGGCTCTGTCAAACAGCCGTGCAAAACGCCCAGACCATTTGTGGTGACAATCCTGATGCCATCAGAGCCATTATAAGCCCCCATTCAGCCCAGAAACAAACATCGCTTTGCTCCCAAACAGGAAAAAGTCAGCTTTCTGGTTGCTTTCTGTGTCAACAGTGTTTGGCTCCGAGCTCACAGTGGGCACCAGAGTCCCCCAGACATAATGAAGGAACTGGGCAAAATTGAGCATAGAGTTTTTATAACTAAAGACGAAAACAAACACTATTTTAGCAGACTCTTCTTCTTTTATGCTTTTTTTTTCCTTTTTCAAAATAATTCACCAAAAGTAGCGTTTTTTTGAACACATAAATAAAAATAGTACAGTCTCTAAGTTGCAAAGATTACATGAAGCTCTTTTTCTTCATCCCAAGATTTCTCTGAGGTTTCTTTTTTTTTAACACACGTGCAGACAGGTGTGGAGATGCTGGCAGCTTCATGTGAAAGAGCCTTTGGATTTTTAATAAAAAACATTTGTGGGGGAAGCTGTGAAAGGTAGGAGCACAGGAGCTTTATGAAAAATAGCCGCCTTTGAGTGACTCATGCTTGGAATAGGTTACAAGATAAGAGGCCGAGAGTGAAGCCTGAGCTACAAACACAAAATTTGAATGAAATGGAGAAACAGAAGAAAATACTCACTTTGCAATAAGATGGCTAAATAACCTTGCAGGATAAAAAAAAATGAATTTTGTACATACTAAACCAGCATGCATGATCTGAAAAACAAAATGTTTGTTTAGTTTGGAGAGGAAAATCAAAGTGTTTCACTCTTTTCTGACAAAATATGACAGATATCAATACGCACAATTTTTCTGCATGTGCCATAAATGAAACATAAATTCCAAAATATTGTTTCTCATGCAGTTTTTGTTGACTTTGGCCAGTTGATTTAGATTACCCCTGCTAATAATCACTTCTAATGTATTAACAGAATATCTTTGAAGTATTTTCCCAATCCACTCAAAGCAATAAAATCTCGTTTTAAAATGTACCCTAACTTCTGATACCCTTTGAAGTTTCCTATAAATCACACTGACTCTATTCCCACTGCAGCTCATCATGAAACAATCATCCAGTGCCTCTCCAAAGATCGGCTCACAAAGAGATAAAAGGAGAAGAAGTCTGTTGATAACTCGCTTTTTGTGACTTCAAGCATTTAGAGAGAAATGCACCGTGTCCTTCTTTTCCTCCCCATCAAACCGACTCTTTCTTCCCGTCTTCTTCCTCGCTTGTCCTGATTTCCTTCCCTCACCACACCCTGTTTGTTTTAGCCAACAGATCCAGGGAGGGAGATGAAGCGATTACAAGCGCATCTTTTCAGAGGCAGCACGGTTTATTTCTTTTAGAAAGCTTCACTTTGCTCTGTCACTCACTCTCTGCTCTTTGTGTCTTTCTTTAAAAACAGCTCACAGAGGAGCTGTGACGGATTATTTGGCTGAAGTAGAAAGGAATGAAATGCGCGCAGGTTGGGCATGTTTACGCGCAAGAGACAAGAACCAGAGAATTAGCCATTAATATTCCCACTTCAACTAAAGTAATTCACACAGTATTTTCATCCATGTTTTACTGTATTAGCACTCAATATTTCAAACAAAGTATAAAGACAGTCAGAGTTATCATAAACTCAACTCATTTTAATTTGTAGCATAGAAATTAAAAAAGACAATCTGATTCTGATCATCATTTTAGAATAAAATAATGTTGTTGACTGACTTTTGTTACGCCTTTCGTTTATTTTATTTAACTTTCTGTCAACGCTGAAGCTGCATCAATCCGACTGATCTGTAAACTTCACTGATGCAGTTTTTTATTGTGCGTAATTTAAATAACACCAATTTCCCAGGATGCGAGAGTCTAAAAACGTGTCTCCAGAGAATGACACTAATAATCACTTAAAAAAAACAACAAATAATACATTTTATTCTGCATATCTTTGATTAAATAATTCAAAAATGATCGCGCCTCATTCTTCGTTAAATAATCTGCTTTTATTTTGAAAATTGATTATTTCAAATGTATGAAACGATATTTTCTGGAGATAAAAAAAAATCCTTGAACACTATTTCCTCAATGTTAAACATGAATTTGTAAACAATCTGCATCATCACTGATTTTGCATGACTTCACACTTGCATACTTTTAAAAATAGGCCTAAAAAAATCACAATTACATTATTTGCATCAGACAAAACTCATGCCCCTATTTCATTTTCGAGGAAAGGATATTTCATGCATTATATTCATGTATCACACCATCTCCTCAGAAGCCTGCTCGAATTAAAAGTCAGGCAGAAAATGTGTCTCATTGAAATTCTCAACTTCAGCTCTCTGGTGACTGCAGATGGTCCGAGAGGAGCTGACGCTTTAAAAATCATCAAGCTCTATTCTCACCGCACGACGCCGTTTGCTAAACTCTGACATGCCCGATGAATTACTCAACATTATAAGAAGAAAAAAACACAGATGTACGTTTTGCAGCAGTTAAGCAAAATCATGAATTAAAGATATAAAATGCATGCAGGACAGGGCGCTGCAGCTTTACTTACTCTGTGCTGTGCTGAGTCTCCGCAGTTTAATTACGAGCCCTAATTTCCAAACGCAGATAGTGTCAAAAAACTGCGACTATTTCTCAGAGATTCCCTTTAACAAGTGGAAACTTAGTGTCCTCCTGCACCATTTTATACATGATGAGCCGTCAGTAATGGGATTATTAAACAAAAACGTTTCAGGCGCTGGCGTTAACCTTTTTTAATGCCTAATTAGGTTTTGCAAAGAAATAATTAGATTCTACAGTGCTTACACTGCCTATATTTTCAAATGGCATCTCCAGCAAACACATCATCCTGCGACACTCGTGCCAATAATCTGCGGATGCATGAGCTACAGTAGCAGTCAGATGTAAGATTTTAAAACATGTTGGGACCAAATAAGGTGCACTTAAAGCTAAAATAATTATCCAACACAGGCTATAGGCCAACCTGCAGGAGCATGTATAGTCTGGTGCAGTGCGCCCTCTCGTGGCTGAGCTTCAAATAATAGCCTAACTATAATACTTAAGGTCTGCAAACATCTCATATAAAAAGTGTTTATTTAAGATTTGTGTTTGAATTAGCACCTGTTTTTTCTGCTGTATTAATTAATTGATGCATTGATCCGAAAATTCAGAAGATGGAGCCTGGTTCCTGCACCAGAGTGTGGGCGTCAACCTTTACGCATGCGCATTTCAGTTTTCCAGGAGTCTCCATTGGATGCTTATAAACATTTTCTGTTCCTTTTTCAGATGCTCTTGGAGCTGTTCAGGATGACTGTACTTGAGAGAGAGTTGAGTTAGAAGATAGTTGTTTTGCGAGTCCTTCGGTCACGTTTCGATGGCATTGCAAACAGCCAAAGTAACTTTTTTGTTGCCAGTGTCCGACACTTAAAAATACTTCCATACACTCTGTCACTTGTTTGTATTGAGGCTGACATCCGATGCACATAATAAGTGATCTTATCTGCCCTAAATGTTGTTTGAAGTTATAATCTCTCTGTAAACAATGACAAATATCTTCTACGGCTTTGATCTGCCAGATTTGATTCCACACGATAACACTGTGTAATCCTAATCCTGTGCAAACTTATAATTACAGGTCTGGCCTAAAAAAGCCTTTCCCCAAATAAGCTGTTTAGGATGCAGACTTTGAGGCCATTTTTTGGATTGTCTGCTTCTAAAAAGTAGAAAAAAATTTTTGGCAGCCCTTAAGTAAAAACATGATTCAGAAACATGAGATTATTTTAGATACCATCCTTTAATCTTCGCCAATCTCCAGAACTTTTGAAAGACATCAGGACCAAGCAGCAGCCCTGTGGATCCCAAAAAAACCTTCAACAAAACATTGAGTACAATTTTGATGGCATTTTATTATGTGGATTGCATCAGTCCAGTGGCTTCTATTGTTTCTGGGGATTTGGTTATTATCAATGCATAATATAGCCTGAAACACCAATCATGCAACACTAACACTACCTCAAGAGATAGTAAGAAGAAGTTTTACAGGGAAGAAAGAAATTGATTCAGAATGCAGGATATTTAACCAGCAGTGGAGAGATGAGTATTGTTATTATTATTGTTTGTTTGTTGGAAAGAAAAGGCTCATTCTTCAGACTTGAATAGCAAAATTGATATGAAAAATGTAATAGGGGAACTGTTATTGCTCTTAAATAAGCTATGTATCTCTCTTGTGAAGCAATTGCTGGCATGCAACAAACTAAATACTGAAAATATCTAGCATTTAGTATAGTAAACGTATACCCTGAAATAAATTTAGCAACAGTAGGCTTAGCAAATAATTAAATGTAATAAAATCTCTTGTGATAAATTTCAATTCAACTACAGAATAATACCAGCAGTCACTCCATCATATGTTGTTTTCTGTTACTAACAGACCCTGGCTCTTTGTCAGAGAATGACAAAGTTATGTGGCCCTCAAAGAAAAAAAGTTTGGGGACTCCTGATGAAAAGTCTTGGGTTCCACCATCTTATTTTTTATTGTTATTATTATTGAATTGAACTAAATTTCTTATCTATTTAATTGTCTTTACTGCCACCCCTCGAGTATGAGAATTAAGGAGCTTGTTTGGAGAGCACTGCATTGGAAAATGAAAAATAGCAATGGTATAATGCCCTCGAACCTTCTTAATATGAAAGAAGAAATCAACAACACCTTGTGTATAAAATCATGTTATTTTTTCACATTGTGTGTGCTTCTTCAAATTTTTTTTAATCCATAGTATTTCGGCTGGACATTGGTAATTGACTATTTCGAGTGACCTATGACAGTGGTTCCCAAAGTGGGGGTCGGGACCCTTTGGGGGGTCGCGAGACATTGATAGGGGGTCATGGAATGTGTCCCAAAATCGAAAACTATGAACAATTCATGAACATTTTATCCATTATTGTGAGAATAAAAGCAAAAATTGGGGTGAAAGATAATATAAAATTATGCAAACAGAAAATGTTTTATCTGTTTTTCACATTTCTTTGTTCAAGTTTGATGCCGTGAACTCAACAAAGTGCACATTAGTCGGTAAATTTTCTATCGATCAGTTAAATTAAGTATCCTCAGGGAGGGTTTTGTTGGTTTTTGTCTGTTTTTAGATTGTCCCGTTAGTGTTGTACCACAGCAGGGGGTCACCAGTCCCTAACGCTGCTATTTTGGGGGTCACAGGCGGAAAAGTTTGGGAACCCCTGACCTATGATTTAGACACGTTTAATTCGTTATTTTGACCACTAGAGGTCATAATAGAGCTCTGCAGGTGCCATTCCCAAATATCGCGAGATGTTGTCTCCTCTTGCTTCAGAAGGTCAGCTGATCATTTACCTCCGTGAAGTGACACCAGCGGTTTGTCACTTCTTCACGCTGACGCCGTAGCACCGGTAAGCTTCGTGTCATATTACCCTCAAATATATTATCAAAAATTTTATTACGAGCTTTTTTTTTTTCACTCAACATCAGCTCCTGTTCAGCGCAGAGAGAGAAACAGGAATCAATGAGCGGTGAGAAAAGCTAACGTTAGCACGCATGCTAGTAACGATGGTAACAGAATATTCTAGACTCATGAGCCTCAAACAGAAACCGGTCAGTGTTATTATATATATTAATAAACAAATTTAGACTTTTATAACCGCCATAAAAGGGTTGTTTATATCTGTTTACATCACCCCACCAAAACCCAAGAGTTCAAACACAGCTATTAGAAATGTAGCGGATGCTAACTGAGCTAACGCTACCTCATTTTCCTCTTCATAAAGGAAAGATGGAAAAGATAACAGCAGGTAAACTTTGTTTTAGTCTTTTTATGGAAATAATTCTTTAAGGGGTGAATAATTTCACATGTAGAACCCTCTTTGGCATCTTGGCTTGTAAATTCAAAATGTATAAATCTTACATATAAGAGATAAATCTGCAGCTTCACATAAAATGAGAATTTTCATGAATAAAAGGTTTTATTTAATGACCCTTAAAGAACTGACCAGCTCAGGAACCTTAAAGCACGTGGCTTTAAAGAAAAGAAATCATCAATTTTGTAGCTAATATTATGAATGAAGTGATATTACGCAATAAACCATGAGGTAAGGAGGTAAGGGTGATATCATTCTGTTTTATCACATATAATCAAACTTGTTCAGTTGGGAATTTTCTTCCTTTATATTCTGCTAAATGTAATCAATCCTCATGGTTGGGTATTTTAAGTGAAACAAAAGCTAAGGTGCTTGTTATTCTTGTGGGTATGACTGCTCATACTTCATGATGTCATTTTTTTTTTCTCATTAAAGCAACCCATACATCCAAAGATGGCTGACACAAACCAACAAGCGCCGCCCCCCCAACTTGGGCCTGTGGTAAGGAAGCTTAAATCACATAATCACAACTTAAGCCGTTTCCCAACATGTTATTATGTCAGTTCTGTTAATTCTACATCACAAAGTGCATGTATCATTATAAGCCACAATGATAAACATATTTATTAGACTAACTTCAGCAAATCTCAGACATCCTCTTTAACTTTTACTCTTATACTTTTACTTTTGTACTGTTATAGTTACTGATCTTAAGTTGTAACAAGAACCAATTCAGGTAAAAATCAAACGTGTTACAGTGCCTGAACGCATCCTTATGACTGTAAGTGGGTGGAAGACTGCGTTTCTTGTTCATTTTGGTTAAGGGTTTTCATGTTGAAGAAATCTGTGAGACAGTTGCGATGTCACTGTTCAAACAGTTGAATGTTGTTTTGATATATTTGTTAAAATTTCAATATTCAAAATACATGCTTTCAAACTAATTTTGGCTGAAGCCGAAACCATATACACACTTTTTCCCAAACACCAAGCGCTCAAAGTTCCTTGTTACCTGTATCAGGCTGTGTGTTTCTGAGACAGACGAGAGACAAACCAACATTTGATTCTACCTCAAATGATGACAGTGTTCTTTTATAAATATAGAAAACCAGAAATATGGTCCCTGCTCTATTCTTCAGCCATGTTGAATGACTGAATCAAGGTCTGCCAGCTTTTCTCAGGCACAAACATTTTCTCTTCCTTTTTCAGATGCTCTTGGAGCTGTTCAGGATGACTGTACTTGAGAGAGAGTTGAGTTAGAAGATAGTTGTTTTGCAAGTCCTTCGGTCACGTTTCGATGGCATTGCAAACAGCCAAAGTAACTTTTTTGTTGCCAGTGTCCGACACTTAAAAATACTTCCATACACTCTGTCACTTGTTTGTATTGAGGCTGACATCCGATGCACATAATAAGTGATCTTATCTGCCCTAAATGTTGTTTGAAGTTATAATCTCTGTAAACAATGACAAATATCGTCTACGGCTTTGATCTGCCAGATTTGATTCCACACGATAACACTGTGTAATCCTAATCCTGTGCAAACTTATAATTACAGGTCTGACCTAAAAAAGCCTTTCACCAAATAAGCTGTTTAGGATGCAGACTTTGAGGCCATTTTTCAGATTGTCTGCTTCTAAAAAGTAGAAAAAAAATGTGGCAGCCCTGAAGTAAAAACATGATTCACAAACATGAGATTATTTTAGATACCATCCTTTAATCTTCGCCAATCTCCAGAAATTTTGAAAGACATTAAGACCAAGTGACTTGAAAAATCATTTCCAAAAAATAATGAATAAATGTTGCCCTACACTGCTACTAGGTTTGTTTTGATTTTTAAAAATACTTGTCACCTTTGTTTGTCTTTAGACTCTGTGGCAGAGAAGTCAGTTTCACTCTTTGCAGCTGTGCGTTGTCCTCAGACTTTTGATAGGTCTAACTTGAATTAGCGGGCAGATTGAATTAAGTTGTTTTTGGTTTGGTCTGTTTGGTTTGAAGGCTCCAAGAACATAAATCAAAGTCTGCTGTTTTCAGCGCCCAAGTTTTCAGTGCACATGAAACAGAATGCACAGAAACAATCAATTGGTCAATAGGTCGCAACCTCAATCATTTTTATTATGTAACTACCAAGGTGTTCAGTTCTTACATCTTCCACCCAGTATATAATACAAAGCCAGCAAAGCTCAACTTTTTCTCCCCCAAACACTAATGTATTATCTCCTTTCCTCCACAGCAATTTTTAATGAGTAACAAGCTGGAAACTGCTATGTGGCTTTCACGTCTCTTCACAGTCTACTGCTCTGTAATGTTTATTCTTCCAGTTTTGGGGTGAGTTTGCTTATTTTTTTCTTAAGTTTGATTCACATTATCTTATTTGTATTTTCCCTCTCATTATTTCCTGCCAGAGCATGGGTCAGATTATGTGTTACACTTTGTGTGTTTCAGACCGTATGCTGCAGCTAACTTCTATCAGCGAGCCTTGTTAGCGAACGCCCTCACCAGTGCCCTTCGCCTGCATCAAAGGCTTCCACGCTTTCAGCTGAGCAGAGCTTTCCTGGCTCAGGCTCTTCAGGAGGACAGCTGCCATTACCTGCTCTACTCTCTCATACTGGTTAACTCCTACCCCATCACGAGTATCCTTCCATCTAAAACTGCCAACCATGAGGAAATGAATAGTTTATTTCAAGTTATGATTTCAGATCCATGTACAGAATGGAGACTGCCAAGCGATTTGATTTTTGAAAGCTTTAAACATTGGGAACCAACTATTGGTGGCAACATTTCCATCATTAAAAAGTTGTCTTTTTGAAAACTTAATGATGCTTTTACATTTCTTGCATAGTTTTCGGTGTTTGTCTTTTTGACCTCATGAGTGCACTCTGAGCTTTCAGCTGTTCTGATCAGTATCACATGAAAGTGCATGATGTACTGCGTCGGGGCTTTTTAGAGGATTTAATACAGAAACCGGGGTAGTGCTCCTGTATTGCCAAACCTCATGATCTTCATTATGAAAAATTTGATAACGTTCCATCATCTGTTTTTATAGCTTACCTAATAAGTTGTGTAACGTTGCTTCATCTTTTTTAAGTGGATCCTTTACAATTTCCCTCAGTGAGCATCTTTCCAGTCTTTCTCTTCTCCCTGCTCCACGCAACCACCTACACGAAGAAAGTCCTTGATGTGAGTATATTCTGTAGATTTGCTCTTTTATTTGAGATTCTCTAAGTACAATGAAAAAGTGAAAATCAAAATAAACAGAAAAACTGATCTTGTGATAAGACGAGCACCTACACCACTGCTTCTGTAATCCAAAAACACACTCAAACCATAAACTGTATGTCATTTCAGTTTGTACTATATATTTTTGATTTGATGTGTGTTTGAAATCTTCTGATTCCTCTCAATGGATCTCTGTGCAGTCAATGGGCCCCAGCAGCTTGATGTTCATCAGAAACCTTCTGGACAAACTAACAACCAATCAGCAAAACATCCTTAAGTTCATCGCCTGTAATGAGATCTTCTTGATGCCAGCGACTGTTTTTATGCTCTTCAGGTAAATGTACCTGTCTTTTTAATGATTAGAGACAGTCCAGAGCTCTAGTGTAGAGGCACTCCAGAAAAATAAAAGTGCAGACAAGGATTTTTCTTTGTGTAAGAATATTATTAAAACTTGGAGAAATGTTTATTAAATCACTAACTTCAAATCTGTATTTTCTTTTCATATGATTTGTGATCTGTAGCGGACAGGGTAGCTTGCTGCTGCCTTTCATTTACTACAGATTCCTCACTCTGCGCTACACATCCAGAAGAAACCCATACTGCCGGTAAGATACAAGACTTTAAATCTTAAAAAGTTAGACAGATTGAGCAGTTAACCCAGCATAATTATTACCTACCAGTTTTATCGTGAAGGAAAAAGTAGGAATTTGTTTTGTGTGGGGAAAGATTTAAGCATAAAAACCCCTGTAAACACTGTGGCACAGTTGGCACCAGTTCTCAACAGGTGGTAAATATTTCACTCCACCTGCGTGAGGCTTTAAGAGCCAGTATAGGTGAATTTAATGATTTTTTTTCTCATTTGAATAGAAAAGAGCCTGTTCTACCTTATACGAATGCAGAAAAGATCATCCAAATGTATGCAGACAAAGCTGGCACATGGCGCTGCATTTGCTTTGCAGCTCAGCATATGGGGCATTTAACTCTCTGAGGGTGTTTAGTTAATACAGCATATATCTAACGTGCACAATCCTTGAATGAGTCCTAAACTGAACAATCTCAGAATGATTTTCCCCTCACCATCAGTGTTTCATTAATATGTTTGTTTCCCTCTCAGCACCTTGTTCACAGAGCTGCGGATCCTTTTAGAGCACTTCATCATGAAGCCCGCCTGCCCCGCCTTCTTCAGGAGGATGTGCCTCAGCAGTATCGCCTTCATCAGCCGCTTGGCCCCCACAGGGGTCTGATTACTCCACCTTAGTTTCTTTTTCTTTATGTCTCGTTTTTTCCAGCATTTAGGATGTGACTTACACTTTGATGGGAACAGACATTGCCATCAACAGAAGGAACTGTTTCTTGAATGTCAACTCTTCGGTCCGTGCTCTAACTTCTTTGTATGTTTGGGTACGAGTGAAGAGCAGCCAGTAATGCACTGAAGTCTCACGCTGATAGTTTCTTTTCCCATCTTCTAAATGTGACCTCATCGAAGCAGTGGACACTCCTCACTTTATGTTCACTGGACAAAGCATAGCAGACATCAGCTGTGTCTGGTTTTTATCGGCTGTTATATGTTCCTCCTATGACCTTATTTATTCATGAAAATTGCATATTCTATGATGACAAATTAACATTCTGAGATTAGTTTCTTTAATGAAAATGTGATAATGCCTATGTTCTTGATTTTCACTAATGATCTTGAGATTGGATAGATGGAAGATGGGGTTTGTTTGCTGTTTCTGCATTGTCCACTTCTTTTTCTTTTATGTGTAAGGCATCTGATGCTCTTATTTGTCTTAATGCTGAACTGTAATTATCTTATCAATGCCATGAACTCACTCTCCTAACAACAAGCATTTCTATGAAGGTGTGATGACATCAAGTGTGATGAATTGAGAGAAAGGATATCTGCATTTTTTT